>JARQZK010003755.1:30000-75000 GCA_030704885.1 Cynegetis impunctata
ATATATATATATATATATATATATATATATTTATATCTCTAATATATATATATATATAATATATATATATATATATATATATATATATATATATATATATATATATATATATATATATATATATATATATATATATATATATATATTAATATAACTAATATATTATTCTTGAGGTGTTACAATTCATGTAATTTGAGTCTATCGTTCTCTATGATATTCACAATTTTTGTAGTGGTTCACATTTTTAGTTTCCAATTACTGAAATCCCGAAACTTTCATGGAGAAAAGTAGTTTCTGCTGCATTCCGTTGAGATTTCATTTAATTTTTTTCCGTAATGATCAATGTTGAACTGAATGCTCTTTTCAAATTGTCACACTAATTGAAATTTTCCTCTATCTAAGATTCAGAATATTTATTGATTCGTCATGTTTCTTCAACATTTTGAAATCAATCGTCATTGTTTTATTTCAATAACTATCAACAGAAAGTTTTCGAATAATCAAGAAAATATTATATTCGCCAAAATTTCGACTGTTAGTGATGAAATCTATTGTATGAAGCACTCTGAGCATGAATAATCTGCTTCACTACAGTCAATTTCTTATTCGATTATCACTACCGATTGAATTACTATAACCACATTTTCGACCTGACCTTAATTTGCCTAACTCTTCGATTGTATCAAACCGAGAAAAAGTCGATTATAAAATCGTTGTGCTATTTCCTCATTTGTGATATAGGTTGATATTGCATATTGATAGTATTTTTTCAAATGATTTAGATACGTACAGTTGTCCGACCAACGTGTATCCAATTAATAGAATAATTCATTTTATACCTTATTTCATGTTTCACAAATACTCTTTCAAATAATGTGTAAACAATTTTAAAAATCAATCACGGATGCGGTTAAAATACATTTATAGTGAAGAAACAAATTTAATCGGATATAGAAATTCATTTCTGACCTCATATAGTTAGCCAAACATACCTTCTATTATAGATTCTAAATAATATGGAAATTTTTTGAATTATAAGAATTTCATTTAATGGCTGCAAAACTCAATAGGAAACCAATCGGAAGAATCATATACCAATTAATTAAAACGTCAAGTTTTGATACTCCATAGGCTACTCTTTTCTTTCTTTTGTCAGAAGTATGTGTGCTTGTTAGTTAAATTCATTTTTCTTATTCGATTTTCAGAAAATCAAATGGGTGATATACTTGATTCTTCGCCCAGAAATAGAAGGTGATTGATAAATTAGATCAAAAATTTACATGAACAAATTATTCAAAGTATTACATTATTTGACCATTCAAGGGAGGCTATTATTTACTGTAGAAAAGGTCTGTAACAGTAGTAACAGTAATTTTTCACCTTGAATATCTATCTTTCTGATTCAAATATACTGGTCAATTTTACTATAATTATTTAAGGTTGAAATCTATGCCATCAGTTTATTGGTTGAGATTATAGTTTTCGATATCATGTTATCCGATGAGTGTTTTGTTATCGGTCACGTACATCAGATTCAAAACTATTAATGGGACAACCTGTATATTTTGACATTTGTATGTTCCCTCCGAAAAATCAATTCTAACAAACTATCACACTTGATGTGGTCTAAAAGGATTTATTTAAAAACTACAGGTATTTCACTATCCTTTGTCCCAACGACGATTTTGGTAAGCGACTGAAATGAGCAATTGCCAAATTATTGTGTAGAGTAGATTGAATGCAGCGATACAATCGTTCTTCAAAATTATTTCGTACATGCTGTAGCATTTCATGAGTAATGTTACGACATTCTGCCACAATTCGTCCTCTAAGGTCATCTGAATCTGCAACTCTGATTTTATAAACTTGTGGTTTCAAGTGGCCCCAGAGAAAAAATCTAGCGGTGTTAGATCCGGCGATCGCGCAGGCCACTTCACTGGGCCTCTTCGGCCTATCCAACGTCCAGGAAACCTACCATTCACCTGAGCTAGCGGCGGAGCTCCGTCCTGTTGAAAGCGTACTCCTCTTCTAAAAGGTCTTCATCTGCCTCCAAGTCTTCGGTGATTAGAAGATCAATCACGTTTTCGAGTAAATCCATATACACATCGCCAGTGAGATTTCCAGGATTGAACACAGGACCAATCAAGTGATCTCCCAAAGTACCCATCCAGACGTTGAGTTTTTGTGGGTGTTGAGAATGTTGCTCCCTAAAGAGTTGAGGATTTTTGTCGGACCAAAACCTACAATTATGTTTGTTGACGTTTCCGTTAAAGAAAAAGATGCATTCACCCGAACAGCACATGTTGCACAAAAACACAGGATTTGCAATAATTTCTTGTGAAATTATTTGGCAAAATTCCATTCTCCGATCACCATCATCTTCGTTCAGTTCATGAACAAGTGTCATTTTATGAGGATGGAACTTAGCCAGCCTCAATATTCTGTGGATACTTGCCCTTGAATATCTAGTTTCCTATGACAACTTTCTAATACTTCCACATTGTTCCCGTTCAGCCATTAGTTGACCAATTACGGCGACTTGATTATTTTCACCCATAACCATACGAGTGCGATTATGTTTTTTGTTTGCAACTGATCCTGTTACCTCAAATTTATGTAACAACTGAATGATAAATGAATGATAAACATTTTTATCAGGATATCGTTCATTAAAAATCCTTGCAGTAGCCCTAGCACAGCCATTGTTCTGGAAACAAATTTTCAACATTTCCTTTCTCTTCTCCAACGTGTAAACCATTTTGTAATATTTATTAAGAACTGATAAAACGCACCTCTAATAACTCTGCAATACAGAAACTGAAACGAAATTTTTTGAAAGCAATAATCTCCTCACGTATGGCCTAGTAGTGCAGATTCTGATAGAAATGAAGAGAAAAGAAAGGCATTTAACACTTCTTAATCTCCTTATTGTTTGTTTTTGCTTCGTCTTGGAACAAAAGATAATCACGGTTTTATCGCTGCATGCAATCTTATGGTGAGAAATTAGAGAATTTTACTATTTGCTAAAAATATTTTTCTCTCAATAGAAATTATACGATCAATTGGAACATCTCTGTTTCATTCAGTTTCATCGGTACCATAAATCTATAAAAAACACCCTGCAACTTTGTGAATACTCACTTCATAAGAACACAAACTGCACGTTCATACAAATTTGAATCCATGCATACATTTGTGCTACAAAAATAGCCACTTTCTTTATTCAAATTTCTAATGGGGTGCAACCCCCTCCAGGGGGTTGCTAGTAGAAACAAGCTTTGTATCCTAGATCATGTCCCTCTGTCATCAAAAATCGACCTTTCTGAGTGTTTTCACAAATTCAGATTCGTTGTTGAGCTATTGGGGGTGGACACTTTTAAATGAGACACCCTATATATATATATATATATATATATATATATATATATATATATATATATATATATATATATATATATATATGTTAACGGTATCCCTATACACGCCCTTTACGCTCCCCATCATTTGTTACGTCAGGACGGACGAGTGGTTGAAGCAGACATGCACCTTGCCAATGCAGCAGTAACGAACTACTGCGCACGAGAGAACAGTCAAGACAAAGGAGTCGTCGAGTATGCTTGAACGTATGAACAAGTTGTTGACGTATGGAGCAATAAACGGAATTGGTCTAAATAGTTATTCTTATCTGTGTAAATCAACCCCAGTATTTAACATTTACCTTAGTATTTAACATCAGAAGTAGGATTATTCCGTGTTCTACCCTGTGGCCATAAAAGATCATGAATAAACATTAATATTATATAGTTAAAATGGAAGATGAAATTCATATTCGTCATGACAGTGAAGTGTCTGAGCAAAGTGTTGTGGCTGATGAGGAAGATTGTCGGTTCAGTAAGTCCAAAACGAACTAAATTACAATGTCAAGAAACCTTAGTTAACTTGGTAGCTAGCCAACAACAACAATTATAAGAATTGAGTCGTCAGTCCAAGATGGCGACGTCGACGTGTTATACGCCAACGCCTAGCACATCTGGAAAAGATGGAATTACTGCGCAGCCGTTGATGTCGACACTAGCGCTCACATTATTTAAGCTAACCAGCTTCGACCCTGACAGAAGCTTTCTGTAATGACCTAATTGTTGCTTTTCCCGCGGAAGAAACACTCGAAATCGTGAGTCACTAACCGAGTTCGGTAACCAGAAATTACTTACCATCAGCAGATTCCATGATAGCTTGGAATGAAATTCGTAGCATGACATAAACTAAACAGTGAGATTAAACCCAATAAGAAGAACATGCATTTCCGGATCTCGGAACACAAGTTGTTTACACTATTGGGAGTTGTGATTCAATAGCTGTACTGCCGACCCTGACCCTAGAAATATACTTTATGGTTATTCCCGATATTGTTATGCCAAGCGATATCGATCTTATTATGTGATGGGAAGTGATTAGACGACTTTGCCTTAGAATTGAGAAAAATGCGATGGGCTCGAACTATATAACAACAAGCTTGCCATCGAAAAAGTGTTTACTATAAAGAACTTGAATAGCGCTCCTGTTAAAATAAATCATATTGGGAGTGTTATGCTTAAAATCTTCAACTTCGATGACAGAATACTCACCAAAAGTACTTCAGTTTGGAATAATTCCTAGACTAGCGACTACACAGCTGTTTTTGGGTGACACACTGCCAACTTATAATATTATTGAGCCAAATAAGGATTTCGCAGATGCTCGAAATAAAATAAGAAACAGTGGAAACCATCCAGCTCAGCAATTTGACTATATACACTACCTCGAGCCAACGGCGGAGGGAAATTGAGGGACAAATATCAAGGGCCTTACACTGTTCGTGCTCTAGTAACGAAAGATGTGCTACATAAACAAGGTCGACAGATGACGGTAGCCGCTCATGAGTAATTACGATCGTGGCCTGCCACAACATAAACAAAGAGTAAGATTATGATATTTGTATGTTAACACTTTTATGATTTTTGTTGAATTGAATTGATTTGCTGGATGATTCGTTTTGAATAATTTATTGGTTACGTGAATGATTGCAATGCTGCCTAAAGTTTATTGAATGAAATGTAATACAGATGTATTACATTTATTATTGTTGTCTTTTCTTTTCGATATCATGCATGGTGAAAGATTTAAAAAAATGGATTAGTGGTGAATCCACTAGGTTAAAAACAAAATGAAGTATCATTAAATAATTTATAAAAAAGTAGGAGGTGGCGATCCCACTCCGCTTGAATAAAAAGAGGAACTTGACGATCTCACGTTGCCTTATATGTTTGTGGCGATCACACAAGACATGAAATGAAACATTAAATAATTTACAAATAACCATTAAATAATTTATTGAAAAGTAGGAGGTGGCGATCCCACTCCGCTTGAGTAAAAAGAAGGAACTTGCCGATCTCACGTTGCCTTATATGTTTGTGGCGATTACACAAGATATGAAATAGTGGCAGTACCACTAGGTTTAAAAAGGGTAGTAAAAGTATGTTTTAAAGGTAGTAGGTACCATTACATTACAGCAATGAATAGAAAATGTTATATTATATAGTAAAACTCTAACAGTATGTTTTAAAGGTAGTAGGTACCATTACATTACAGCAATGAATAGAATATATTATATTATATAGTAAAACTCTAAAAGTATGTTTTAAAGGTAGTAGGTACCATTACATTACAGCAATGAATAGAAATCATATAGTAAAACTCTGATATAAGTTGAAGTAAGCAGAAGATATCAGTATGTTTTAAAGGTAGTAGGTACCATTATTACATAATTTGTGGCTATGAATTGAAAATGTTATATTATATAGTAAAACTCTATGAAAACTTTGACTGATATAAGATGAAGTTGTAGAAATGGCAATACCACTTGATATCAAAAAAAAAAAAAAAATTATATGTAATTGATTTAGACATAACGAAAATTCTGTTTCGTACTTGATGCTTACAGATAGACACAGTGCGAGGACGCACTTATCACAGGATGGCCGTGTTAACGGTATCCCTATACACCCCCTTTACGCTCCCCATCATTTGTTACGTCAGGACAGACGAGTAGTTGAAGCAGACATGCGCCTTGCCAATGCAGCAGTAACGAACTACTGCGCACGAGAGAACAGTCAAGATAAAGGAGTCGTCGAGTATGCTTGAACGTATGAACAAGTTGTTGACGTATGGAGCAATAAACGGAATTGGTCTAAATAGTTATTCTTATTTGTGTAAATCAACCCCAGTATTTAACATATATATATATATATATATATATATATATATATCATATATATATATATAATATATATATAAATATATATTATATATATAAATATATATATTATATATATAATATATATATATATATATATATATATATACATACATATATATATATAATATATATATATATATATATATATATATATATATATATATATATATATATATTCTAAGATCGGTTACAAATACCATCCTATCCTTTTTTAACATATAGCATAACATATTTTGTCCACGACTGTACTATAAATCATTCATTATACGTGTGCTTCCTGAAGTATAATTATACCTATTATTCACTAGTGTGTATAATGGTTTATTATACACTGCATGACGTCACACTCAAAACGTATGTCCAAACTTGAGACTATCATTCACATTGTTATTATTGTTATCAGATTTTTAGGTTTTATGTAACTAAGATAACTTTTAGGCAAATTATTAAACTAATATTTAATATAATGCCCAACTTATTGAATATTTACTCTAATAAATTATCTATTTCATTTTTATCAGAGTGAAGAGAAAGGAATGGAATCGATGTCAAGTGAAATAGTTGACGTTTACGTGAGTATGCAGTTTTCAGTGAACACAGAAAATGTTATGTCAACGCTTTTGATAACTATTTTTATTGTTGAAAATGCAGATTATCACTCATTTTTTCAAGGAAGTCGTGGACAAAGTATAGTATTCTACTCGCACAAAATTACAATTTTTCACTCGGGTGAATTGCGACACTCGCTTGCAGCTCGTGTCGCAAACTTCACCCTCGTGAAAAATAGCAGCAATCATTTTGTGCTCGTTGAATAATATACTATTTATTTCCTGAATTTGGCAAGAGGAATCAGTCCTCTCATAACATATATTCATCAACAAATTTAATATACTGTACATCCTGCAAGTATGCATATGTTGTGTACTTCACGATCGTTGTCTTGTCTGCACTGACTGCGCGTATATGCTGCCCTTTTTATCGCGGCAACTCGGCCATTGATAAAAAGGGACAATATCGAGGTGGATGACGAAAACAGCACTATTAGTTTGCGCAATGGTGGGCAGTAATAATAGAATTGAAAGTGATTGCCTTAGAGTATGAATACGTTACTGATATCCGCAATGTCGCTTTAAATCTAGTTCCTTGGCAAAAATTGCAAAACTTGTAGGTCGGTAGTCGGGCGTGGTCATTCCATCTCTATGCTAATCAGTGGCGGCTCGTTCATATTAGCAAATTTTCTGTGGAGGTCGAAGTCGTAAAGGATACTCACTTTAAGTTGATTGAATTGTAGCAGAATGATGACGACGGATATTATTTCAACTTTTACGGTGATTTGAACAGTGGATGTTGGTAATAAATCATGCTTGTGAAGGTCGCTCTATGGTGCTAATGATATACAATGATTTTTCTGGTAGTTTCTCATTTTATACAAAGTTGATAAATCCTAACTAGAACAAGGCATGTAGCATTTAAAGTTTATAGGAGCGAATAACTTTGTCAGTTTAAGAATACTTCAATTTCATGAAGTTTTTGTAAATGACTAATTATGAAAATGAAAAATTAATTTTCACAGATTGAAATAAAATATATTGAGTACATGAGTTTCGTCATAAGATTGACTCCATCTCGTACTGAATAATGGTATTGCAAAACAATCTATATGAAACAATTTATATGAAAAATTAAACATAACAGAGTGGATTTCTAGAGAAACCTAATAACAATGTAAGCAATTCATTCAGTCATTGGTAGGTATATTATACAGATTGAAGAAAAGAGAAGGGTTTTTATATTTATTGATGTGAAGGGATTTCCAGTATATTCTATTAGTAATATATCATAATTGTGATCAAAAGTATGGTTTTCTTGAATTAGATGGCACGCATAATTTGAGTCAGGTTTTTGCTCAATATAGCTACATTGGCGTTCATTTATTCGAGTTCTGAAATTTCTAATTATTGTATGTCATATAGAATTTATCACAATCGTTACAGTACGTTAATCCCTACAAATTTTTGATTTGTTGTTTTTAATCAATTTTCGAATGCTATTGTTGGTTTTATATGAAAACTTTGAAACTTTGAAATTTTGTTTATGAGGAAACAAATTCTGGTTCTCGAAAGGTTTGTCCAAGTATGTTGAACTTTTTAATACTGTACTTTTGTCGATTAAATGTGGGTAAACTTGTGAAATTATCATTTCACTACATAAATAAATAAATTATTTTGCAATATAAGTTTCAAAACAAAAACAAAATAATAAAAATTAACTTAATATGTAGTTGCCTGCAAAAAGGAGCTTAAGGCAGTAAAACTAATATTATATTAAACCCCAAACACATGACTTTAAAGGGTTTCTTTACTACATATTCCGTACAAAATATTTCAGTTGAAACATTCCAGTCAAAATCACTTATTCAAGTTTAATTTCTTTAAAAAAATTCCTTCTGTTTATTTTCAAATTCAAAGAGGCCAAGCTCTCTCAGAGAAGAGGGTACCCGATTATGAAAATAATAAAAGCATTTGTTGTGCGAAAATGATCGAGTAAATGCTCATATATAATATATATATATATATTCATATAAAGATATATATATATATATATATATATATATATATATATATATATATAATATATATATATATATATATATATATATATATATATATATATATATATATATATATGTAATGTATATATAAATATATATATGAAAAACTTGGTTCTCGGGATGAACCGCGTAAAAGATTTGAAAAATCTCGACGTTTCGGCTCCTTTTGCGAAGCCATCTTCAGGAGAATTACAAGGGAAAATAATTCAGATACGTGGCCTCAATCTGCCTACTCCACGAATCGAATTAGGAGGAATCGGAAATAATACGATTGCGTGGTCTCAAACTGCCTACTCCACCAACCGTACTGCTTCCTGTCAACTCTGAAGTCTCAACCTGCCTACTCTTCAGAGCCAACTGACGGGCCGATCGTCGCGTGGCCGTATTTATAGGGAAGGGGGGCGGGTACTCTCGTCATTCGACCTTAAACCATCATGCTGGCTACGTTATGTAGACGATGTCTTTGCGATCTGGCCCCATGGCGGAGACTCGTTGCTCCACTTCTTGAATCATTTGAATGGCATACATCCAAGTATCCAATTCACAATGGAAGTGGAAAACGATGGGTCTCTGCCATTCCTCGATGTCATGGTCAAAAAACTTCCATCCCAAGGCTTCTCCTATTCAGTTTATCGTAAACCCACCCATACAAACCGTTACTGAACGCCCAGTCTCACCACCATCCCTCTCAACTTAACTCTGTAGTTAATACTCTAATCTACCGCTCCATTCGACTATCTGACGACGAACACCGTGAATCAGAACTCAAGACTCTAAAACATATATTATTACAGAACGGTTACAACACATATCAAATCAACAAGAACATACGCAAAACACACAAAACATCACCCCACCTCTACCACGTCCAATCCCACTGACCAAGAATCTACACCTAAATTATTCCTTCCTTACATCAAAGGAGTAACAGATAAGATCGCAAGATCTCTCAAAACACAAACATCAAAACAATATTCACCCACCCAACAAAAACTCTCCCATCTAATCAGATCCGTCAAGGATAAAATTCCTAACGAAAATCACGGTGTTTATGAGATTCCTGTTCCAATGTCCTCGTTCTTATATAGGACAAACGAACCGACGAATTCAGGTCCGTGCCAAGGAACATTCACTTTCAGTAAGACATTCAGATATCACCAACGCCCTTTCCCAACATCCACACCCAAACAGGCCACATTATCGATTTCCCCAATACAACCAGAACTATTGCTCCCGTCGATCATTCAAAATCCCGAATATTTCGTGAAGCTGTAGAAAATAGAAAAACGTCCAAATTGTTTGAACACCAGAGATGACAGTCACAGACTCCCATCAGCATGGAAGCCGCTTCTCAGTGGTTGCCGTGTCACACCCAATCGGAGTGCATCCCGCACTGCATACCGTGCGTGAATACCCATTGACGTCAATACTACGTCCAATGACTACGTCAATAACTACGTCAATAGAGTACCCCGCCCCCCTTCCCTATAAATACGGCCACGCGACATCGGCCTGCGCAGTTGGCTCTGAAGAGTAGGCAGGTTGAGACTCAGAGTTGACAGGAAGCAGTACGGTTGCGCTGGAGTAGGCAGTTTTGAGACCACGCAATCGTATTTTATTTCCCGAATTCCTCCTAATTCGATTCGTGGAGTAGGCAGAATTGACGGCCACGTATCTGATTCATTTTCCCTTGTAATTCTCCTGAAAGATGGCTTCGCAAAAAGGAGCCGAAACGTCGAGATTTTTCAATATCTTTTACGCGGTTCATCTCCCGTAAGAACCAAGTTTTTCCAAATTACTTTCGACCGCGGAAATCTTTCTGAACAAATATATATAATATATATATAAATATCATATATATATATATATATATATATATATATATATATATATATAGAGAGATATATTTATATATATATATATATATATATATATACACACAGTTATATACAACTATAAAGTTCACTCAAAAAAAAACATAAATGCTTATGATTCTTCATAACCTCAAATTAACCTTCTCATATACATATAGCTGTATAAAATCGATTAGCTATACCACAATGCCGAGGAGATTATTATGACTTGTTAGAAGGAAGATTCAAAACTATCCAACCATTCATTATCATATTCCTCCCTATAATATATTCTCCTGGCAAATATTACAGCCTTATAATTATAGGTATCTATAGAATTTAAAGTAGCGAGGCTACTTTAACTTGATCATAATGCCTTGTACACAGGAATGATGAAAGTTGAGATATAGTGTTATTATTCTCCCACCCCCCCCCCCCCCCACCCCCCCCCCCCCCCACCCCCCCCCCCCCCCACCCCCCCCCCCCCCCACCCCCCCCCCCCCCCACCCCCCCCCCCCCCCAATTTGCTCTTCAAGTTTACCTATATTGTTGTATTTTTTGTAAAAACGTTATTTCACATTCAAAAAACCTAGTTATGGTGCCTCTCATGCTGATACTTTCATACAACGCCATCTGGTAAATTTTTGTGATATATTGTTGCCGATAGATCATAATAAACTTTAACCTCAAAATTTTGTGATATGCCACTGTTGTGTTGGATGTTTTTATTTTGGTAAGACCAAGAATACATTTCATTTTTAGTTGACATTTGCTCATCAATGCATAGAAAATATTAATCTTTAACTTACGGTCATATCTGAATATATTTTCCAAAAAGACATAATTTTGAAAAAATACCGACCGAAACCAAATTTGGTCGCCCAAATAGGTAGGAAATAGGTAGGAAATGTAATAATAATGAAATATATAAATTTAACGTGTTACGGTTGAATTTCGACCACTGTGCAACCACTAGTGTCAATTGTCAATTGGATTATATTTTTCTGGACTGCACGAATTGATAAGACATAAAAAGTACCCATGCATTCACAATTGCGCAATAACAATAACTTTCAACGCCTTTTTATATCATTCCAATCAATTAATCAAGGTAGAAAGCTGAGAACATTACAAGATCAAGTCGCAGATTATTATCGGTAGCAGTTGATTCCTCAAATTTTTTATCATACACGGCGAATACTCAGTTAATTAATGACCTGCATTCTTGAATTTCAGCAACGCATTAACTTGATTTATTCGCCACTCAAAGATTGCATTTTAGATCGTATCGTCCAAATAATGGGGAACTGGTCGGCACTGCAGTTTGGGTTATTTATTCAGCCTGTCATAATTCGCCATCCTTAATAATATTGAAATCAGCTTGTTGAAATTTCAATCTATTCTCTTCAGTGATTGAATATTTTCGTTCCCTATTGATCAGTTAATTAAAGATCAAATTTATAATTGGCTATTGGAACAGAATCTTGAAAAAACGCGAGAACAGTAGGGCTCCAATACCGTCTTCACCATAAGGCTCACGGGGCCCGTGCCCAGGGCCCCCATTCTCAGGGGGCCCCGAATGACCGACAATTTATATAACACATTTATTCTCAAAACATTTTTGTCTGGCACATTACATTTATTTATATACTACGCCATTATATCGATGACTGCACCTATTCCTACTGTACTAATTAATTTCCGAACGCATCCAAGCTAATTTACTAAGTACACCATCTAGCGATCACTCACGCAACCACTCCGATTCCAAAGTCAAACTGCAACGTCTAAACAAGGCCTATCATAAATGTCGACATTGTTTATGGTTGGGGGAATCCCCGAATGATGTATTGAACTTTAAGTCTGATAGGAATGAGTGGCGTTATTTTGTTTCGTTTGATATTTAAAATTAAGTAAGATAAACAGAAGTTTTGATTTGTTCGTTTAAACATTCACAAAAAAGAAAAAAATTATAGCTCAAAAAGAAATAATAAAAACTTCCAAAGCTACTTCGTTTTTTACGGTTGAAGAAATAAATAAGCCGAGGGATTATTCATCCTCATCACTACAAGACACAAGTACCTCTGAATGTCACCAGGAAAAAGAGGTTACGTGTGACGAAAATGACGAACACACATTAGATGCTGAACCATCGACTTCAAGCTACTGTGAATTAATAACTGCAAGCTTAGAGAATGTATCTGTGTCTCCTGACCCTGGTATTTAGTCCGTGATATTTGGATTCGAAAAGGGCCAGAGTTTTTCCAAAATATAAATAGTGACTTCTCCGAAACTTCAGTTTTCCAGATTCAAATGGTAAGACGAAAACTAGATACTTGACTAAAAATATTTTTATTCGTAAATTGACGAATGGTCTTTAGAAAGAAAATGGCTCCTTTATTCGCCAGCAAAGAAATCTGTATACTCTTATTGCTACCGTCTATCTAATACTACTATCATATTTATCGTCAAATATTTGTAATGAATTTATCAAGTTAATGGGACAGCAAGTTGTGAAAACCATTGTCAAAGAACTAAATCAGCAAAGTACTACTCTATAAGCGTAGATTCTACGCCAGATCTGTCCCACGTTGACCAACAATGTTACAAGAACGGCTGAGTAATTTGTCAATTATGTGCATAGAAAGTGATATCCTTCAAAAAATTGACTTTAAAGATATAATAGAAGATTTTGCTCAACAGAAATCCCGAAAGATACCGTTATCGTAATCGTAACCAAAAAAACAGCAGTCTAATATCATTAATGACATATTATATCATACTGTATTTGATAACCTATAATAAATGGTCATACCCAGTAAAAAATGTTATTATAATTCGCGTTTTTTAATTTCCAAAAGGGCCTCAAATTCTTGTGTGCCCTAGGGCCCCAGCCTAGTTTAAGACGTCCCTGCAGGGCTCTGTCATATTTTTTGCACGAACTGCATCGTGTCGGACGTAATGAATAATAGTTTCAAAACCACGCTTTGCTAGCAAAATGTAAATAGATAAAAGTGAAAAATATTTTAATTTATTGAAAAAAATTCGGGGAGTGAAATCCCCCGTGATGAAAATTAAATACTTATTCATTTAATTCAAAAAAACAAAAATTCGAGAAGTGCATCGCGTACTGAAAGCGAAGCATGTCGAAATGCGATTCAAAGGGATGTCTTCTCGAAGTGCAGAGCGGTTATAGCCCAGTCAATCTACTACCAAAATCGCCAAATAAAAATAAAAAATCTTATAGTTCTGAAAATTGGCCACAATGTTCTTTGGACCTTTCTCTTGTGCATATCCAAAAACCCCATATGTGGGGGTTGCGCAACATGCCGCCATTTTGAATTTTAAATCCCTGTTTTCGTTTTTTCCTCAATATCTCGCAAATTATCAACTTTTTCGCAACCACTTTTCTATGCAAAATTAAAGCTCATTAAATTTTCTACAATAAACGTTTGTAAAGTTTTTTTCTAGCTTTAACCGTTTGCGAGATATTCAAATGTATAAGTAAATGAGTCCAGAAAGCCTAGCTTCCGAGGGGAAAAATTGGATAATTGGATTAATATTTTGGATTGTTTTTTGGATTTACATACTTGGATTTTGACATAAATTTATTTACTTATTTGAGGTGACTTCGGCTCGTTTAATGACGATTCTTTGTTCTATTGATCTCAAGATATTATACATTTGGACTGTCCCTGGATTATTGCTTTGATTCTTACTTTAACTGACTGTTTTCTTGATTATATTATTTGTTTCGACCTAGGCTCGTTTTCGGATTTATTTGTTACTGATTTGAAAATATCTTTGTTACATTTGGATTGTCTCTGGCTTTTTCATTGTTTTTTTAACCGACTGCTTAATATTTTTATCCTAATTTGCTATTTTATTTTATTATGTAGTAAAATGGAAGAGACAAATTGTTTAAAGTGTTTTGTTTGTGACGGAGAGGTTCAGAAGGGTGGACGAAATGAAGTGAATGTTGGTGCAAAGTGGTTGCAGGGTTTGAAAGAGGCTAGCTTGCAAAGGAAAGATGGAAAAGCAAAAAAGCTAGCAGGGCTGACTACTTTAGTTATGCATGGCTCTTGCAAAAAAAACTATATAAGAAAGACCTCTATTGAGGCATACCTGAAGAAAACAGATGAGCCATCGACATCGGGCTTCCTGTTGAGGTCAAGTCAGCAGTCATTTGACTTCAAGCACAAATGCCTTTATTGTTGTGAAACAATTGATGATGCTTTTCTCGAAAAACAGCGAAAGAGAGAGCCTCGTAAGCGGCGTCAAGTTTATAAAGTTCGGACAATGGAGATGAAAGCAGGTGATCGAAGGAATGACGCTTGGGCGTAGCCGAAGACCAGCAGGAGAACATTAAGTGATTACTATCAGGTTTCCTTACTGAACCACTCACCATATCAAACATGGATGAAGAATCAGAAGTTGAACAACTTGCGTCTGCATTCAGCCTAGAGTTGAACAGAATACTTCAAAATGGTCCCACGGCTACATTATGGGTGCAGTACTTTCGATTGGTGTGTCTCATTAAACAATATATTGATCTACTTGTACACACCATTTTCTTACCCCCCCCTCAACTTACAAAGCATATTGTAGGTAGTAAATGATTATCAACCTAATACACACTGATTATACACTAGAATTTAAAAAAAAACTTTCAGAAGCCATTCTCTCCCCTTTAAAACTAGACTTTCTGGACTTCATCTACTTATACATCTATATATCTCGCAAACGGTTAATGCTAGAAAAAAACTTTACATAGCTTTTTTGAAGGAAATTCAATAAGCTATAATTTTGCAACGATAAGTGATTGTGAGAAAGTTAATAGTTTGCGAGATATTGAGAAAAAACGAAAAAAGGGACTTGAAATTCAGAATGGCGGCATGTTGCTCACCCCCTACATATGGGGTTTTTGGATATGTTTAAGAGGGAGGCCCAGAGAACATTGTGGCCAATTTTCAGAACTATAAGATTTTTTATTTTTATTTTACCTAGATTGACTGGGCTATTAAGGAAGAAGTTAACATGAAGGAACGTATTTCAACATGAACTCAGTCTATCCACAAAAGTTGTGTAGTCTAGATACTTCTCAGAAACTACGAAAAAACAATGAATATCTACGTAATAATGATGGCGGTTCAAAAAATGTGCCCTACTTTGACAGTTCCATTTTTAATAACTAATATTGAAGTTTCGCTTATCACTTGGTGAAACATGATTAAATATTGATATTTAAAATAAAAACACTTGGCTTTAAGTTTCACAACTATATTGAATAAAAATTAACAATTACATTAGTCAACTAGTTTCGGGTTATGGGCCCATTACCAAGACTGAACAGAAAAATACTTAACAAGCTCATTTATAATATTGATTTTAGTAGAGGGGAAATTTGGTATTCAACTTGTTCATTTACGATGGGGTAATTCCTCTTAATGACACTACTAATTTCTAAAATTTCCAACAGGTCAAGACGTTTGCCCTTTTTACCTGGGTGGAGGCATATCGTTTTCTCGAAGTCGATGAAATGGTTAAATTTTATACAATGCTCTGGAAACCAGTGGTGTTTTTGTTAAACAAAATTGACTTTTTATGTTCTTCTACGCGAGTGTTGATTTTTCTGCCTGTTTGTCCGATATAAAAGGATGGGCATTAATTACAAAAGATTTTGTAAACACCACTGTTTCTCCAATATTGTTCCTATCCTTGTTATTGACTAAGAGTGACTTTAAATTACGTTTATTTGTACATATGCTTTAAATACCGTTTTGTGATAATCTGTTGATGATTTTATTACTAATTCCTGGAATATAGTTTATTAAATGATATTTTTGTTCGCTTTTTATGACTGGTGAGGGATAAATTGAATTTAGAATATTCTTATGTCGTTTTTTCTTTATCATTTGATCAATCAAGATGTCTTTATAGCCGTTATTTATTGCTAATAATTTTAAAAATATTAACTTCTTTAGTGAAATTTTCTTCAGAAAGAGGATTGGCAAAAAGTCTATGTATGAATGAGTGAAATGCA
This sequence comes from Cynegetis impunctata, assembly GCA_030704885.1. NCBI lineage: Eukaryota > Metazoa > Arthropoda > Insecta > Coleoptera > Coccinellidae > Cynegetis > Cynegetis impunctata. The sequence goes on from JARQZK010003755.1 coordinate 46,803, forward strand.
CTTAATTTAATTTTAATTGGTTGACTGCTATCATTGTGTATTAGCGTATCTGTAAAAGTAGGTTTTCTGTAGATATTAAATGTAAGAGCATGTTCTTTTCTAGTTATTTGGATATCTAAAAATTTAAGGGAATGTTGTTCATTTTCTATTTCTTTTGTGAATTGAATTGAAGAGTGAAAAGAGTTAATGTATTTGTGAAAATAATCTAACTGTCTATCCGTCCCACACCATATACAAAAAATGTCATCAACATAACGCCGCCATAATAAAACATTACTAATCAGGCTATTTGTAGATTCAAAGATTTTATTCTCTAAGTCAGACATAAAGATTTCACTGAGAAGAGGTGATAACGGTGAACCCATTGGCAAACCATCTGACTGTTGATAAACTATGCCATTAAATTCAAAATAACTTTGTTTTAGACATAGAGTCGATGCCGAAATCATTTCCTGAACTATTTCGGGTGATATATTACTATTTGAATTCAAATCCCTTCTAATGATATTTTTCAATTCATTGTTCGGAATAGAAGGAAATAAATTTATTACGTCAAAAGAGATTAATTTTGCATTGAGTGGAATCTTGAGATTTTTCAACTGATTAATGAGCTGTAAAGAGTTTTTTATACTGTAAGTAGGGTTGAATTGTATTAATGAAGGTAGTTTTTTATTTAGATATTGACATATTTTATAGGCGGGTGCATTTATGTAAGATACTAGTTCCATTTTGCTTCGAAAACAACTCCAGATGCCAAATTTCAGCTGTTTTGGTTCGATGGTGTATGGCAGGGGTGGCCAACTTGATTAGACCCAAGATCTACTGTTTACTGACGAAACCCTGTGCGATCTACCAATTACATACTTCTTGAAATTTTAAATGAAACAATATACAATTATGTAGTATTTTTTATTTTATTAAGAGGGAAAACATAAAATTGAAAATTATTCTTAGTAACTACTTATTTATATTAGTGTGAGCATTGCGTCTGAGCATCTTCCGCTAGATTAGCAAAGTCAGGTTTGTACTTGGAAATTGCCAACCTTAAAGAATCCAATGTATGGGCGTCTGTCAAGCGAGAACGGTGTTTACTTTTTGTTTGTTTTAAGTAGGAAAATGCTGATTCACATAAATATGTTGAACCAAAACACGAATGCAGTTGTTCAACACATTTCTTGAAATTTGGATATTTCTCGTTGGAAACCAATGCCCAGAAATCTAGACCAGAGGATGACCTTGCTTTTAGGAATATATCGCAGCGCAGAGTTAAAATTTCGTTTTGAAGTATAATGTGGTCCATTTGAAATGTATCTGCAAATTTTTCAGCCATTTCATAGATGTCACTATGATCAATGGAATCATTAAACGGATAACTGATGAATTCCACCAACTTCTCAAATTTTTTGAAATCACTAAAGCGAATTTCGAAGTCTGATACCACTGCCTTAATTTATGCCGTGTACTTGTCAGGAATGAAATTGTAGGTAGGATGTTTTTCCATATGATCCTTGATGTTTACAAATTGTTGAAAATGTTTCTTCTTGATGTCAACTATCATAGACGCTGTTTGACTTTGAAATGCTGCAATAGAGCTCATCATTTCTGTTACTGTTTTATTCTTGCCTTGTAGTTCCAGATTTAATGTGCTCAGTTTTCCGGTAAAATCTGCTAAAAATGCTAATCACATTGCCAGTCAGTCTAAATCACGCAGTTGCTGATAATCATCACCCCTCTCTTCAAGAAATTTTATTATTTCGTCCAATAGATCTCGAAATCTTTGCAAAAACTTGCTTCGACTCAACCACCTTACGTCAGTGTGCAATGCCAAATCTGGTTCCTTCTCATCTAATTGCTGTTTAAAGAGCCGCCTTTGGAGAGATTTTCCTTTTATGGAATTTACAATCTTGAAAGAAATATCCATTACATGTTTTGTGTTTAGTCTCTTACTAGCCAGTACTTGTTGATGAATTATGCAGTGGTAGGTTTTTTACATATAAATATTATTATTAGGTATATTAAACTTATATTTTTTTGCCTTGCCACGATCGACTGGACTAATAGCCGCGATCGACCGGTCGATCGCGATCGACCGGTTGGCCACCCCTGGTGTATGGGATATTAACTGTTGCATTGTGAATAAAAATTTCGCGTCACGGAATACAAATAACCAGCTCATTTAGAGGATTCTTCGATAATTTTAAATTATTGAAGAATTTTTCTTTTTCACTTTATGTGATATGTAATTGACTTTGGTCAACTAGTATATTTTTTATTAATTATTGATTATTGAATATTGCAAATATCGCAACAAGTATTTGAAGAAAACGTTCTCCTGAGTATATACAGAGTTTTTCAATATTAAGCTAGTGTGCTATAAAATCTTATACGCCATTGTCGTAGAGTGGTCCTATTCAAGTCAGAAAATATTTGTTTCATAGCCGAAACAAATTAGAAACCACTGCTTTGAGATCAGTTTAATATTAGCAGAGGTCAATGGTGAACAACAAGAAGAAATGGAATTTCACACAGAAACTGATATAATAACTGAGATGTTTATAATATCTAAAATGTCTATAATATTGCAATATATTGTATTACGAATCTGTGTTTAAATTCAGATTTATAGAATAACAATCAATTCGAAATATATCCAAGAAGGTTCTCTTTGAACGGTTGCTCTGAGTTCTGATGATGTTAGCTTCATTAAACCTATTTTAGCTTAGATATTGGTTGAGGTTGACGACTTTCTCAAATGATTAAATCCAGGAGCTCAACTTTGAGATACCTATAATAAAAAAATAAAAAAATTTGTAGATGATTTCTTTGGTTTTATCCCACGTAATATCAAATACACTATATATATATATATATATATATATATATATATATATATATATATATATATATATATATATATATATATATATATATATATATATATATATATGTTATCTATGACTATTTGTTCTTAATATTCCGAAATATCACAGTACATTCAAAAACTGGGCATCAACATGTCACATATTTTGAAAATATATAACAAACAAATAGCATACGCAATACAAAATGAAATCAAAGTAAACAAAATCACCCAAAATTGAATATAAATGCTCTATTCAACTTATAAGTAAAACACATATATTGTTCATAACGTTTTTATTGAAAATTATCTAAAACTATGTATCGGACAAACTTCACACAATTTGGAAAAAATGTTAAAACTTCAAAAATTCTCTCTAACAAGAATGACTTTAATTGGTAAACATAAGAATAAAGAAAACGAAAGTCCTAACTACAACTGCGACAAAATTTTAGAAACAGAAAAAGCAACAAAAATGATGTTAAGGATCAAAAGTGATATAAGTGTGTTGAAAAAAATTAACTAAACAGTAACATAAAAGAAATAAAAAAATCAACTTTTTTCAAATTAAAGAAGAATCAGAACATGAAAGAACAATAGATATTCAAAAATGAAAATAACAGAACGCCAAACACAATTGAAACATTCAGTAAATTTTAGATCATAGATTATTTATCTTCTCTCATGTTAAAAAATGTAAAATTTCTAGAGAAATATATTTATTGCAGGTCCGCGATAATTTTTCAAAAAAAGACTTAATTTACAATCAATGGTAAATAAATGGCAAGGAATGCATTGTTTATAATTCTCTATATCGAGAGTATACACTTCGTGAATGAGAATTACGCCAAGTCAAGTAAACGAACGACCCAATTCAGACCACTAACCACTCGCCACTTAAATAATTCATCAGCCTCAAGTTATATAATTCCTCCTCCGACGACAATCGACAACCGCGCCCGCTAAAAGTCAATCCATTAGATCTGTACATAAATAGTCCCAGAACAGACGTTCAATCGCCATTATTCAGGATGTTTTTCACATAATAGAGCGACAAAAACAACAAAAAAGGCGTTATAGACTAGATCAGCCAATTAGCCTGGAAGGGAACTGGTCTTCTGAATAAGAAAGACTTCCGAAAATGGTGCAATCGGGATCGTCTCGAGAGGTACGAAGTTAAATATGGAAGGAAATAAGAGAAATGTGTTCATTTTAAGGTGATGCTTCGAGAAAAAACAACGATCTGTTGAAGAGCGTACATGGAGTTCGTTACCGAAGTCGATTTCGGGATTGAAAAGGTTTCCTCACTGAAGATATGTTCATTGATGCATTGCCAAGAAATTATGTGCATTCCATCTATTCGTTAAAGAAAGCTTCAACCAAAAAGCTCAGTGCGTAATAGGACGCCAATATTGATTGTCGAATAAATTTATGAATACGAAATTATTGATGTAATCCGTCGTTACTACGTGATGCTTTAACATGATGAACAAAAACAAAATTTGAGTTTACAACGTAACGTAAAATACTTTGAAAAATATAAAACTGCGATTGGAATTTCGGTCACTAGCCCTTTCACTGCGCATAGGCCGAGAGTCGTGCCTCTTGTACTGCGCGGTTATTCTGGCGTTCGCGAGTATACTCGTCTGGAGCACTATAGTCCAGTGGAATATGTGTTATATGAACAAATAAAATGCGCTAAATTTCAATGGAGCAATAGTTTATGAAAATAAAGCATTTATTTCCAACTTTCTATTTGTAACATATAACACAAACTTAAATTCCGAACAAAACGAATGATTTTATTTATATAGAATCAAAAAAGAATATTAAAATAATATTATTACATATTATACTAAAATAGTTTTATCACCGAAGTAAAACATCGCTTCTAGCTAGAATTTCTTCCAACTCCTTGTTGGTTAAATAATTTCACAGAAATATACCGCGAAATGCAAAAAAACACTTCAACAAGTCACAACTTACTGCTACCGCGAAAACACGTGTTTACTAATACAGCAGTGCTGCCACCGCCTCAGCAAAATTTATGCTCCAATTGATATGTGCGATCTAATTTTTGCGAGTATATTTGGTTGGAGCAGTCAGATCCTATTTAATTTTGAAATGCGAGTTATTTCGTCTCGAGCAGTTGACCTGTGAGCAAATATACTCGTCTTGAGCAGTAAAAGGGCTAGACCATCATCGGGCAGATTGAGTTAAGAACTGAATACATAATTTTAGATTTGCGCTTACGGGTGGGAAAGAATTATTGCCTCAATAGAAAAAAGGAACATATTTCAAGAAGGGTTAATCGAAGAGGATTACTCAAATTGGTACAATAAAATGTTCTTAGAAAAATCATTATTGGTTAAAAACACTAAAAATAGGAGAATAGATCATGTCAATCTGGTCGTTCAGCATGATATTTTTTGCATTATGATTGAGTTTAAAAATTTCCAATGATTCTAAGTAAGGTTGTTTGGTCCCTTTCCGTAATTTGTGCATAATTTGGAAGTTATCTATTTGTGGAAACGAGAGGTGATTTTCTCGGCAATGATTTGAAAACGTTAAATTCTTTTATTTTTCAAAAAAGATTGCTGGTGTTTTTTGAATCTTGTCTTGAACGATCGACCAGTCGGACCGATATACAATTCCTTACATACAAGACAAATTAACTTGTAAACTCCTGAACTTTCGAATCTTTGACCAGAGATATTACTTCAAAATTTGAAATATGTTCCTCTTGTCTATTTAGATACCTGTAATAATTCTTTTCCACCCGTAAGCGTCTAATCTATAATTAAGTATTCAGTTCTTAACTCAATCTTTCCGATGATGGTCTAGTGACCGAAAATGCAATCACAGTTTTATATTTTTCAAAGTATTTTTGTGATAATAAACGTAGTAAACTCATGTTTTGTTTTTGTTCAAATATAATATCAAATCTTTTGTTTGGTTTGTGTGTGCAGATCAGTTTATCAATTATTTTATTGATACTTTCTGTTAGATATGTGCTAGCACCTAAAAAAAAGTTTTTTGTTTTGATTGTGTGTGCAGTCAATTTATGTTTCCTTCATGCGCGTACTTTTCTTTCACTCAGTTTATCAATTATTTCTAACAATAGTTTCTCTTGGATATGATCTCGAACACCCCCCCCCCCTTAGTATGCCAGCGCCCCATAGGTTGAGAAACGCTGCCTTTTGTATTACATTATCAGTCGTTGCAGGAACCTACATCCATTAATTACGTTTTTCGAATTTTATGAATTTTGGAGCGAATTTTATTGAATTTTCATAGGTGGTCCTAACTCTATTAGGCACTCTTATTTTGGCATCATATATTTTTCAATTTCAAATTTGGAAATTATTCAATCAAAACAGCTCTTCTAAAATTATTTATATGTTTCTACTTAAAATCGTTTTTCATAAAATTAACAATGAAACAAATTTAGAAGAATTATAAGAATTATAATATATCTTGAACAGTGAACGAATAAAAATTGAAATGATATAAATCTCGTGCTCACTGAGAAGCTCAAGGACTATAGTTGTTTGGTAGGATTATAGTTTTATAGTTGTTTGGTGATTTTGAAGAGGAAAAAATTTCCAGAAAAAATTTTTCCTTTTTTTCGCCAACTTTATTCACAATACTTTGAATTTTGCATGAACTCCACCATCAAAATTGTCTACCTTTCAAACTTTCCCTCAAGGTGTTAAAGTTTGTCTTAAATATTTTGTTTATTTTTATAAGTATAATTTGCACTGTATGCTTCGTATTGTTTCCATTAAAGAATGCCAAATATCATCAAATTTATTAGATGCAATGAAATATAAGTAGATCTGAGAAAAACAAGTCCATCACTCAGAAAAAGTCTAGTGTTTTATGAATGATGTAAATAATTCAACATAGACTCAATCACAGCTGCGGCGGCTTTTGGTTTGAACCAACAAAATTACAAAGGCAATATTGGCGTTCGTGTGTATGTCAGAAGCGGTCGAAGACGACAAAAGGTAGAGCAGCAACTTGCGCTGTCGCCACGTTCCAAAAGGTGATTTTTAAACCTTGGGGTGACAATGATAGAGTTAGTAATATTTTTTTTAGTTTCTCTTCAGAGTTGAATTCTAAGAGTTTAATAATTTGGATTTAATTGAACTTCATGAATCTTGTGACTTGCCCCCTCTCAGTCACACTTTGTTAACCCCCTCCTCCTCCTCCTCAACGTGTGACGTAATTTTTGAATGGCCCGTGGTGGTTATAGTTAAACAAGAGTTATGAATCAACATGCTTAGATATATTTCCGGTAGGTACTCATTTTATTCATGTTTTGAACATACTAGAGTAAGAATTGGATAAAATTCTAGTATTCCCTCAACCTATTTCATAATATTACGCATTTACACTCTTTCACTTCTTCTTTAGATTTCATTATCATAATATTTCTCAAAATCAACTCTCTCTTCAAACACCATTATGTCAAAACAATAAGAGTTTTTGAACACACAGGTTCTGCAATGATTCTTCAATTCTCGTTAATATGATAATTTTCGTAATTGCCAGAGGTTTTCTTTAGCGATGAGATATAATTGCATATTTGTCGACTGTCTGGAAAGAAAACCAAGTAACTTTACGTGCCAATTTCATTTATCCTGTCTACTTTTGTCAGTGTGTCCTACTTTTTTAAACAACGTAATATTCAGGTTGTCAACTTGAAGAGTTGATAGCTCACTCAAAAGGCTTTTTCTCATCTGTACAGACGATATTCTATAGAAGACATACAGAACATTGGCGGAACGTTCATATGGTCCCGTCATGTACCTAATGAAAGTTGAAAATTAATACATATATTTTTAAAATATACTAATGCTACTTTGGACAACAGTTATACATTTATTTAAAAAACCTTTAACAATAAGGTATTGAAAGCAGTGACCCAAGAGTTAGGGCATTAAATATGTCTACCAAGAAATTAATTCATAAGCCTCTATTATCAATTTATATATCACTGAATTTGCTAGTCATTGAAATCCAAAACCTCATTCTTCTTTATCAACTCAGTACAAGTTGAAAATTTTCACCTATAAAATTGGATTTCATCAAACAAAAACCATACGTTCTTGAAATACCTTCTACAAGTTGTAATAGGCAATCTTCTTTTTGATAATGTATCACCTCATTTATTAATTTCTTCAATTGAATCTAATTCACTAGTGTAACTGGAAATCTTTTGGAAAATAACTGATAGAAAACCGTGAAATTATTCTAGATTTTTGAATCTCTGAGTAGATTCGTGACATTAGAATGATTCCTGTGATTTACTTTACGTTTAAGCAGAAGGTTGAAATTATTAGAGAAATCATTGCTGATTTCTTTATCTTGGTACATCTACAGTTTAACTTTAGTTTCAAAGTTTTCATTTAAGCTTTGAAATAAGTACCTACCTTACCCAGCATTATTCATATTTTACATACTATGAACGTATATAATAAGCAAAGAACTTCAGAACCGAAAACACTGCAGTTTAAATTCTACCGTAAAACACTAGTTTTTTGTTTATGTTTTGGCATTATTGGCTAAATATTTTTACCTAATAGTCACTACTATAATAGTCTAAATGGCGATAACTCCACGCTTCTACCTAAATAGCTACCTCCTCTGGAATGTTGTTAGATAATTTTTACCCCTAGGCGAAGCTAAAGGGGTTATAGTCTCACGACAAAAAGTTGGGATCTGGTCCGATTTTAAAAATTCCAACGGATATCGATAAAATACATATGATTTCATTAAGGAATTTTAATTCCCAATTTTTCCCAACGAAGAATGAAAAATTATAGCGTTTTTACCCCGAGGCGAAGCTAAAGTTTCAAGAAAAAAAGTTTGGATCTGGTCCGATTTTAAAAATTCCAACGGATATCGATAAAATACATAATATGATTTCATAAGAGACTTTTTGTTCCCAATTTTTCCCAACGAAGAATAAAAAATTATATCGTTTTTTTAAATAGGCATTACGACATGCGCATGCGCCAAGGTCGATATGTCCGAAGTCCTACAAAACATGCGTCGAAGTGCTCTGTGTGCCACGGTAACTACGTCTGTGTCTGCTTCCCATCTTATCAATTTGATTCATAATTTGCAGCAAAATGAACCGGGATAGGATATTTTTGCTAAATTTTTACGGATATTATTCGTAATATCGAATTATTCATACATGTATTGCAATTTTCCTTCATTTTAGTCGTAAAATCGACTTTCATTGTTATTTAATTTATATAATATATTCAAAAAATATTGACGACATGCTCATGCGCCGAGGGGTTTTATCATTCCTAGTGCCACGCAGTAGGATGTCCTTCATTTTTTCAGAATTAATTCATGTTCCTCCCCAATTTATTTGACGGATGATAGTATTCAATTATATTCACATTTTGTAGCTGTATTCAATGAGTTTTTATTCATTTCGGTACGTATTTGCTTCAAAATTGCCTATATTTTCATTCATTTATTAAATAAATTTGTTTCTTTCATGATATGATAAGAAAAAACACTAATTTTCAATTCCCGTCAAGCCTTCAAATATTCTTTGGAGAGATTATTCTAAAAACAAGTTTATTAACACTATTTCGAAGATTTTGAGTCTCGTGATATCACATTCAAACTCTAAGTTTGTTTACATCACATTTTCGTAGCTTTAATTATACAACTGGGAGTTTCCTCAATTAAGGTGGTCAGGATGAGGTTAGGAAATAATCGAGGAGATCTCTTGTTTTTAGAATCTGCTGATCGAAGGTGACATAATATTTTAATATTTTTTCGAACAATCTTGTAATACACGTGTCGATTTCAGGATTTCGTAGTTTTTGTTTTTTTGTGTTGAAAATTAGCATTTTAAATTCGACGGAAGTGACTCTGACATACATATATCATAATATTCTATTTATTTACAAAAAATTATTATTATAAGGAAATAAATATATATTTATATATATATATATATATATATATATATATATATATATATATATATATATATATATATATATATATATATATATATATATAGGGCGTTCCAACGAAAACTTGACCCCCCCTGTAAGTCAGAAACGGACGTGTGATCGAAAATTTCAAAGAACAGGTCAATTTTTATTTCTAGGGGGACTAATTCTGATATGAAAATCATACCCGAAACTTCATCCCCTTGCGGTCAGCAACTACCCCCCATATTTTTTTCAATGGTATGGGGGGTCGAGTGATACATCGTTTGAAAATTCTTGACCCTCTATTACCTCTGTAATTTTTTTCTAAATTGGTGTATTCGTTATTGAGAAACTAAATGTTGAACGTTTTATTTAAGAAAAACAGAAAATTCGCCGTCGTTTATTTTATTGAGGAAATCAACAAAAAATAGTATCAATGGAAACAAAATCAACGGATAAATTGTTCAAATCGACCTCCTCTTACTTCCATACAATAATACAGGCTACTTTCGAAAGCGTTCCTTACATTATAAAAGATGTCCGGAGTCAGCAATCGGCATTCCCGAACAATTCTCTGTCGCAGCTCTTCTAGATTTGTAGGCTTAGTAGAGTTGTTTCTATTATTGATACTATTCGTTGTTAATTTCCTCAGTAAAATAAACGACAGCGAATTTTCTGTTTTTCCTTAAATGAAACGTTCACCATTTAATTTCTCAATAACAAATGAACCAATTCCGAAAAAAAATACAGAGATGATAGAGGGTGATAGAGGGACAAAAGACCTTTCAAATGATATATCACTCGACCCCCCATGCCATGGAAAAAAATATATGGGGTAGTTGCTGACCGCAAGGAGGTGAATTTTCGGGTATGATTTCCATATTAGAATTGACGTGTTCTTTGAAATTTTTGATCACACGTCCGTTTCTGACAGGGAGGTCAAGTTTTCGTTGGAACGCCCTGTATAATTATGTATGTATAGAAATATATACATACACCATTTTCTTCTTCTTCCTGCTGTACCCACCAGACCAAATATTTGCTTTCTGGGGTAGTTCTCTAAAACTAAGAAACTTTTTATGAACATTTCGACCGAATCCTCAATTTTTCAGGAAGAGCGTATCAAGAAAACACATGAGTAGAAATTTTTTAACCATTGGCTAAAGATGTGGAAATTGATAAAGAACAACATACACGAAATTCAACCTTTTAGGGCTTCATGAGGCTAAAAAACGGACTTTAGAGAAAACCACCTTCAAATTGAGAAAGAGTGTTGAAATTTTGTTCATGAATCAAATTGGTGTTAAGAAGTGTCTTTTAGTGGTACAAGAATTTTTCTCTAACTGCCACAATTTTAGTAAGAAGATGTTGTTTTTTCGTTGTTTTGTTTTTGCGCACCTCTAGCTTCTATAGATTGAGTTAGTGTTAAAATTTCATATGTGGATTGAATAAGTGCTAGATTAATTCTCCACAACCGCTTTCTTATTAATGTAGAAGTTTTACTTTTTTTCTGGTTTTAAGATTCTGATTGACCTCTCAACTGCTACAGATTGAATTGAAGGATTGAAATTTACTACGTGGATTGAGTTGACGTAAGGTAATTATTCTTTGGAACTTTCAACTATTTTCTCTAACGGCTCCAGTTTTAATTTCGTTATTTGCTCCTCAGCAATGTATATGTATCTGAATATTAAAGATGTAGATAATAAAAGAAATTTGGGTTCGTTATTGGTGAATAATGGTGACAGACAAAGTCTTTGAAAAATCTGGTGTATATAAAATAAAATATATTGATTGTGATGCTTGTTATTTTGGTCAAACAGATAGAAACATCGGCACCAGATTAGAAGAACATAAAGAATCAATCATTCGAAATAGGACCGGTACTGGAATTTTGTAGCATTATTTATACAAAACAACCGTTTTATAGATACAGATATCACAGAAATGCTACATTCGTTCAACAAAGGAAAGAGGGTGGAACTTTTAGAGACTTTGGAGATTAAATCGGCAAGCTCGAGGATCTTATTTATCACTAAAGACTATTGAATTGATTACTTATATTAATTCCATACACCCCCGTATTAAATTTTCTCTAGAATCTGAAATGAATAATTCTATTAATTACTTAGATTTAACTATTACCAGAAAAAGCAACAACACTACACCCTTTTTCACATAAATTAGCCGCTTATCATAGTATGATTCATAGGCTTTTCAAAATTCCGTTGTCCGAAGCTAATTTTCGGAAGGAATTGCAGATAATTAAACAAATGGCAGTAAATAATGGTTATTCACCTAATATGATTGACAGCCTCATTCAGAGGAAAAAATACAAAACGGCAGAATTTTACCCACTTATATCCGAGAAAAGTAGAGTATTTAACAGTTTAACATACTTGGGCAAACCTTCCGAAAACCTGAAATTGTTTTTTCAAAATTTCATATAACACCAACAATAGCATTGGAAAATTGATTAACAGCAACAAATTAAAAATTCATATAGATGAACTTACAGGTGTTTATAGACTTGACTGTAACTATTGTGAAAAATTCTATATAGGATGTACAATTAGAAATTTCAAAACTCGAGTATACGAACACCAACTATATTAAGCAGAAAACTGACTCTAATTATGCATGCCATCTTATTCAAGGAAACCATACATTGAATCACAATTATAATATATTACAATTAGAAAATAATTTCCATTTAACCAACTGTTGGGAATCCCTATACATCAATAAATATAAAAATAGTTGATGGAATCCGTCGTTACTACGTGATAATTTAACATGATTAACAAAACTAAATTTGAATTTACTACGTTTATTATCACAAAATATTTTGAAAAAAAAAAAAAAGGAGTTTATAAGTTGATTTGTCCTGTATGTAAAGGAGTATATATAGGTCAGACTGGTCGATCGTTCAAGACAAGATTTAAAGAACACCAACAATCTTTTTTGAAAAATAAAACGGATTCAACGTTTTCAAATCATTGCCGTGAAAATCACCACCCATTTCCACAAATAGATTATTTTCAAATCATGCACAAATTACCGAAAGGAACCAAACTTACTTACTTAGAATCATTAGAAATTTTTAAACTCAATAATAATGCAAAAGATATCTTGCTGAACGACCAGATTGACTTGATATCTTCTCCTATATTTAGTGTATTTAAACAATAATGACTTTTCTAAGAACATTGTATTGTACCAATTTGTGAGATTCACTCGATTAGCCCTTCTTGAAATATGTTCCTCTTGTCTATTTAGGTACCTGCAATAATCCTTTCCCACCCGTAAGCGCAAATCTATAATTATTTTGTATTAAGTTCTTAACTCAATCTGCCCGATGATGGTCTAGTGACCGAAATTGCAATCACAGTGTTATATTTTTCAAAATATTTTGTGATAATAAACGTAGTAAATTCAAATTTAGTTTTGTTAATCAAAATAATTTCCATTTAACCAACTGTTGGGAATCCCTATACATCAATAAATATAAAAATTCCGGAAACCTAGTTAACGACCTGATTGAACTAAATCCTTCTCCTCTCCTTAATCTGTTCAATGTACCTACTAATATTTCGGAATGAATTGCTTATTGTTATTTAGTTTCTCTAGGAACATCTCCGTTATATTCAATTTTCGTATAAAAAGATTGTTTTGTAATACCATAGTTCAGTACGAGATGAAGTGAATGTTATGACGAAACGCGTTTACTCAATAGATTTTTATTCCAACCTATGAAAAATTAGTTTTTTATTTTTTTTTATTGCTTTATAAAGTTACTGATGCCCAAATATATTTACGCACTCATACAGTCAATGGACCTTATCGGAAAGAGTTTTTGAAATTCGCTGCAAATCTATGGAAATACCTACTATCCAATGTGTTTTCGGTTGGCTGTGCCTTGCAGTGTTTTTAATCCAGCAGTTATTGAAATTATCTCAAGGCGCATGGATACTATCTACACCGACTTCAGCAAGACTTTCGATAGAATCAGTCATAACATCTTGCTGAGCCGTCTGGCTGGAGTCGGTGTAGGTGGATGTTTTCTTAGATGGGTTGAATCATACATCAAAAATCGCTCACAATTCGTCGACCCCAGGGGTCACATCTAGTACCTTTATTTTTCATTATTTATATTAATGAAATCAGGCATTGCTTCCGTCATTGTGATTTCCTGCTTTACGCGGATGACTTAAAGGTTTACACTTCTATAACTAACCCTGAAGATTGTGACAAGCTGCAGGATGACCTTGACCGTCTTGCCGGTTTCTGCGATGAGAACTGTTTATTTCTTAATTTGGACAAGTGTATTTCTATGACCTTCACGCGATACTTGAATCAGGTAAACCACATTTATTGCATAAGGGATGTATCTCTTCAGAAAGTCGCCTCTGCAAAAGATCTTGGGGTGATGTTCGATTCTAAACTCTTTTTTGATCTACACATCGATTCCGTTGTTAACTCGTCTTCTAGAATGTTGGGTTACATCCGGAGGAAGTGTGAGTCATTCAGAAATGTTAGATCGCTTTTCTGTTTATTCAACTCTTCTGTCCTCAGTAAATTAATTTTTGCCAGCATTATCTGGAGCCCAAGACAGATGGTATAGATAGACCGCCTGGAAAGGATTCAGAATAAATATTTAAAATTTATTTCTTATAAAGCCAATTATTTAATCCCCAATGGTGATTACTCCCTGGCGCGGGATCACTTTTGCATTATTTCTTTGTTTGATCCTAGAATTATTTCCGATATACTTTTCTTGTACAAAATCGTCAACAATTTAATAAGCAACCCTGCTGTTCTCGTGCATATCTATATAAATGTTCCGCAGAGGTCTCTAAGGGCTGTTGAGTTGTTTCACCTACCGCTAAGAAATACTTATTCGGCACAGAATTTGCCCCTTTGCCGTATAAATCGCTTTAGTTATAAAATACAGAATAATGTTGATTTTTTTTAATGTCCCTTTCTGGGATAAAAAGTGCATTGAAGAGGCACAGGGGTGACTTCTGAATTCTGATGTTTAATATCTAATTCACGGTACATTTAGTAATACTTACTGCTCTCTTTTTTTTTGTGTATATATTTCTTATTTCTTAATTATTAGAGGAATAAGCTTTGTAATTTGTGGATACTCTAGTGGGTATCTTTGTACCTGTCTGTATCTCCCATGTTCGCAATAAATAAAATAAATAAATAAATAAATAAATCGTTAGAAGATCCCATTTTTCACGTGAGTTACTCATAAAAAAACATTTCCATTACAAACTTTACTGAGCTATTTATAGTACCCTAGAAACAAGCTTGCAAAAGTTTCATAGTCATTAGAAAATTTCACGTACAACTAACCGAAATTATGTACACCACTGATTCCTTATGGGAAAAAGTAAGCCATCAAATTAAATTGCATAAAAGACGCATTAAAAAATCATGCATTATCAAGCAGGTGTGAAAACATTCAGCGTTATTGTTCAGCGAACTGTTTTATCATGCTGTTTTATTTTACGTGCATGAATAATGATCAGAGATCCAACTCAAGTTAAGATTTTAAGTATTTTATCATTATAGCCTGTCGAAATATGAGAACACCGAAAATGCCAATCTGTTCATCGCAACCAGTTGCACGAAGATTTTTTTAAAGGATAATTATTTCATCAACTTGCAACTGTTTGAAAGTTATGCTAATTGTGGAGTACTTGCTATTAAACTCATTGAATTATTCAAGTTCTGAAGTAATACTGATAATTATATTGATCTATATTACCTAATGTTAAACGTAATGGGACATTTGCATTCTCGCAAATGTCGTCAAATGAACAATAAAAAATGATAGGAAATATGATAAGGTGTTTCAATATTTTGAATTACATGAAAGTGTTATTTGTTTTATTAAATTTCAGTATCTTTCAATTATCCCAATTATACAGACCACTTCACCAGCACTTCGAAATTGAAGACCAAAGTATTTTCGGATGGTTTATAGTAGTCTGTAATAAATAATTTCAGTTTCACAAATCTGATGACTTATACGAAAAACGTTTTAATTTATGCAACATGTACTAATAACAATGAAAATAAATGTTTTATTTTAATTTCAATTGGTTTTTATATTTGACTTATATAAGTTATTCAGTAGAAAATAATACCAGATATTAAAGGATGTTTTTGGATGAGTTGAATTTTCACAAATCTGATGTAGTATATATAAGGCGTTTCTATTCATGGTATCTTCTTCAGGTACTAAACTAGATAGAAATAAAATGCGCAGGAAAGAGTTTATAAGTGTATGTATGTATGTATTCATGATCCTTTTTTTGATAAATTCTTTCAGATCTTGGATATGAATGAACATAGATAATTCAAATCGATATGTTATTGTTTCTTAAATTTTTGTGGCTATTGCAATAACCCATAACCAAATTTTCCCCATAGAGCATTTTTATGAATAATACCAGTATTGTAGTTCTGGAGTGCAGAACATGAAGAACTTGTTTTTATATAATAAGAAAAACTTCCTTGTGAAATCTTATATGTTGAAAAACAATTTTTTTTAACTGTCCTAATTTAAAACCTACTAGGAACTAGTCTGAACTCAATATAGTGTGCTTTTAAAGGCAATCACCTCTCTACTACACATATAAAACTTTTTTATTTTGGAAGTTTTTCTAACTTAAGGGGCACTGCATATTATGTTCGTAAGTTTGAGTGCAACTACAATATATTCCATTAGTTCATTTTGTTTATCGTTGATATGGAAATTTCTTCATGTCAGCCATTGCTTGTATCATAATGAATGATAAAGAAACCAAAGCGTAAATAGACAAATAGGTGGGTATTGCTACAAAATACCTTATACACTTCCTTTTTGAATGCTCCTCTCAAGGACGCAAATTTTTTTTTCCACCGAATCTTTGTTTGTGCTTGGATCTATCTTCTGGATTAAAATTAATAATTCTTTAATAGTGGCATTGCGCATATTTTAATCAAGATAATCATGATGATCCAGGAACATGATGACCCCCTGTAAAATCCATTCACCTCTAAAACAAAACTTTCCTCAAAAATATTAATTTATGAATTTTTATATAATTATTAAACGCAAACGACGTTTCCTGCTTTCCCCACAGTATGCAGCCGACTAATTGTCAAAATGCAATTCGGTTTAGGCACTCACGAGCAGCGTAGCGAGGCGTGGTGCCACGCCACGCGCAAGTTGTATTGTATTATTGAAGATACTTTGAATCAGTCTATTTCTATATACTGAAACAACTGCATTTACTTCATACATACGATCCCTGTAAAATAAATTGATGAAAAGTCGTGAAAAATTTTTAAGTCATTAAGATATCTTATTTTTTTGTCTTTGGTTCAACATCAATTTATACTGATAACAGATAATATTCAAATTTATTAACAAATTTCCTGCCAGTCTACTTTATTTAATGACTACATTTTTTTGTGTTATTTCAAAAACCAGAAGGAGTCAGATATATGAATTTATAAATTAAAGCTTTCATGCTTATTAGTTGATAGTGAGGATAGATTAGGTTATAGGATATTTATCAAATAATCAAAACTTCACTTTGGATCAAATATTTGTAAGTATTATTATTCACTAGCTGTGTATGTAAAAATATGCACAAACTTAACATGGAATTCACATTCCTCCTTCAAGGGAGAATATTAGAATATTCGACGTCGGCGCACACATGGCTGAAACACTGGACAGTTCATTTCGCTGTGCAACGAGATATAATGGCAGTTATGGCCACCTATTTTTAACCTTCAATCCCAATAAGGAGTTTGTGTAGAGGTAAGCAAATCTCTCAAAAAGCAGTTTTTCCCTAGATATCCCTTATAAATTGCTCTAGAAAGCTTCCCTTCTAGCTTCACTTCATATATTATCACCTGAAAGGAACACCACATATATATATATATATATATATATATATATATATATATATATATATTTTTATATATATATATATATTTATATATATATTTTTTTATATATATATATATTTTTATATATATATATATATATATATATATATATATATATATATATAGTATAATCCGTTATATTTCAATTTAATATTGTATTTTATTTTTTTGTCCTTATTCAAAATGTTTAATTAGTTGTTGGGCCATACTATATTGAAGAAGATACGCCTCTTTTCATCATGTCATACTTTTTGCAGCTAAATTAGCAGTTGATTATAGCATTGAAGGGATTGTAATAATTTCGTAAACGCTCCTCCAATTATATTGAATGTCTCAAGGTTTCCTGTGAAGTGGATGAGAATAAGAACCTTCACAAATAAAAGAATAAAATAAATGAAAGGTGAATTATATACGTCCGAATCCACCAGTACAGGCTAATTTTCGTTAACTTCTTCATTACTGAGAATCTCACGAGCATTTACAATATACCCCGGGGAGGACGTCATCATTACGGATTTTTTCTTACTGATTTTTACTTTCAAATTACATGCCATTCGCCGCGATATGTCGATTCCGAATTATTTTAGGCAAGTGGACTTTCGATAACATGCGAACAATTTGAATGCAAATAAGTAATTAGGTGAAATTTCCAGTTTTATGGTGATTTCGTAAGTGAATGTAAAAGTATAGCGATATATCGAGAAACATCTTTTTTCACTGGTTCACACTTTCCCTAAATCTAGATCAAATACTAAAAACTGGTCGATATCGTTTAGTCGAAATGGTTTGACTATAATAGGTACCATAAAAATACCACAAATTTCGTATAAACGACATCATCTTGTTTTCTTTCCTATTTCTTTAGTTGAGCTGATTCCGGAGTACATAATAATACATTATGATATTTTTGTCGATATGATCTCATTTTTCAGTCAAAACTCAACAGTCATTTCATAGGACATTTTTTATTCTTATTTGTTTTCAATATAATTTTCACACTTCGTATTCATTTTTGAATCGACCTGAATAAAACAGAATATTTTAATTCATCAATTTATTTGAAACAGAAAATAATTTAAAGGTACTGAATTATTTTCAATTTTATGCTAGGTATTCAATGTAACAAATTTTTATATTATGTTATACAATTGAACAACTTGTATTCTCATGTTTCAAAAATGTTTTTAATCTCACTTACCTAATATTCTAAACAATTATAATATAATTTGTAATGTGTCAGTGGTGATTGTTGATTTATATATTTTGAGCTATTAGTATTTTTCTTGAGTGGTCGACTATTAATGGAAACATCGGAAGATGGTCTCATAGTCCTATCTATAAGAGACTCTGCTAAAACTATAAGCTAACGAAAAAAATCATTTACTCTCAGAAGTACACTGTACTTTTATATGAGAGGTGTTCTATATCAGAAATTTTTTTATAATATTATAACTTATTTTGTTCCAAATATTCAAGCAGAATATGCATGTTAATTTTTTAATTCATGTTTTTTCTTTTAGTTTCGCTGGTAAGTACTTAGTTGCATCCAGTTTATTCAAAACCTCTTCCACTCGTAATGAATATAGCCATATTAACGATGCTTTCTTGAAACTTTTGAAATTTTTTTCACTTTTTAAGTAAATCGGTATTCTATCATATAGCCTTTTCAGAATATATAGATTGTTCCTCTGACCAATTCATTTATTCTTTCTCTCTTTTAGGGAATTAATTTTTTTATTTTTTATCTCGTACTCATGAGTCATATAGGTTATGTCAATTTCATTTTCAAATTGGTAGTTCAGTTTTGTCTGTAAGAATAGCTTACGAACATCGAATACTTTGCGTTCTTTGTATAATTTCTCTGTATAAGATGTTTTCTTTTTCTTCATGATGATTTTTAATATCCATTTCTGCAGTATTCTTAGATTTTTAAAATGATGTTTCCTCGCACTTCTTCATACTAGCATGCCGTACGTGTTTGATAAAATGAATGATAAAGAATTTTTAATCTGCGCAGATCCAAGAAATGAGCAAGATACCTGAAGCGGTACAAGTGACTCTCAATTATGTATACATATATATATATATATATATATATATATATATATATATATATATATATATAAATATATATATATATATATAAATATATATATATATAAATATATATATATATATATATATATATATATATATATATATATATATATATATATATATATATATATATATATATATATATATATATATATGTGTATATATATATATATATATATATATATATATATAAATTTATGAAATTTCCATGGATAAAGAATACCTATAAATATCTCAAAAGAAATCAGAAAAATTATTGGAAAACCCAAAATTTATCAGAAAATCCTCTAGGGGGTCTGACTGCATGAGTTTCGTCAATATAATAATTATAATTTATTGATAAGTGTTTATTTTCGAACAGATAAATTACTCAATTAGAGAAAAAAAATACAAATATTAAACTAATGAATATAAGAGCAACAATGTGAATTCGAACAATCTACATAATCAAACGATCATAACTTAATTTCTAAACAATAAGCAAGTTTCGTCAATATAATAATTATAATTTATTGATAAGTGTTTATTTTCGAACAGATAAATTACTCAATTAGAGAAAAAATATACAAATATTAAACTAATGAATATAAGAGCAACAATGTGAATTCGAACAATCTACATAATCAAACGATCATAACTTAATTTCTAAACAATAAGCAAGACATAAATGTAATAATACCAAAATTTCAAATGTAACCCAACAATCTAAACCAAAAAGAGTACACCAAATATTACGAATTAAGGTTCAAATATGTGCTACAAATGGCGAATCACACTGGTTCGAGACCTGATTAGTAATAAAACATGCAAAACTTTGAGGTGATTGAGAGAAAAGGTTGGTTCTAGGGGTTCTTAGATAAAATATCTTCGGAAACACGCAACAGAAACAAAAAAGTTCAATAATGTTCCTCAATGTTCCTCCGATGGAACTGTAGCTTTAGAGAGCGGGCACAATGATATAAATTAACAAAGTTTAAAAGTAATTGAACGACACCAAGAATGAGAATTATTTATATTATGATTTGTATAAGTTTATCTTCGGAAACACGCAACAGAAACAAAAAAGTTCAATAATGTTCCTCAATGTTCCTCCGGTGGAACTGTAGCTTTAGAGAGCGGGCACAATGATATAAATTAACAAAGTTTAAAAGTAATTGAACGACACCAAGAATGAGAATTATTTATATTATGATTTGTACAAGTATATCTTCGGAAACACGCAACAGCAACAAAAAAGTTCTACAATGTTCCTCTTTGTTTCTCCGGTGGAACTGTAGCTTTAGAGAGCGGACACAATGATATAAATTAACAAAGTTTAAAAGTATTTGAACGACACCAAGAATGAGAATTATTTATATTATGATTTTTATAAGTATATCTTCGGAAACACGCAACAGAAACAAAAAAGTTCCATAATGTTCCATAATGTTCCTTCGGTAGAACTGTAGCTTTAGAGAGCGGGCACAATGATATAAATTAGCAAAGTTTAAAAGTAATTGAACGACACCAAGAATGAGAATTATTTATATTATGATCTGTATAAGTATATCTTCGGAAACACGCAACAGCAACAAAAATGTTCTACAATGTTCCTCTTTGTTTCTCCGGTGGAACTGTAGCTTTAGAGAGCGGGCACAATGATATAAATTAACAAAGTTTAAAAGTAATTGAACGACACCAAGAATGAGAATTATTTATATTATGATTTGTATAAGTATATCTTCGGAAAAACGCAACAGCAACAAAAAAGTTCCATAATGTTCCATAATGTTCCTTCGGTGGAACTGTAGCTTTAGAGAGCGGGCACAATGATATAAATTAACAAAGTTTAAAAGTAATTGAACGACACCAAGAATGAGAATTATTTATATTATGATTTGTATAAGTATATCTTCGGAAACACGCAACAGAAACAAAAATGTTCCTCAGTGTTCCTCCGGTGGAACTGTAACTTTATACTATGTTAAAATTCAACAACGCCATTTAAAGAATCGTCTGGGCCAAGAGATGCTTAGTCAAAATGGAAACATACAATCATCGATAACTGTATGTCCTTCACTAAGTTATAAATACCTGTATGTTTCCATAAACGTTACTCAGTATGACCGATATGGAATTTTCAGTTAATTTTGACTGGCCATTTTTTAGTTTGTAAGATATTTTTTCCATTTTACACTTAGAATGAGAAGAGATCCTAAAATTACCTAAACGTGCATCATGTAAGTCATATTTCATGTTGTATACTTTGATGCTTACTAGAATACCAGCTATTCCTCTGAAATATGTTGTTTGTATAGGTTTGATCATTTCTCCATGAAGAGAATCAATTTTAACATGCTCATTACGCCCTAGGGCGTTATGAGCAGGCATTATGGATCAAAACGCCCGCTCATTGTACGAGGACAACTGAAGCAAATTTTTCATAATCCTTGTCGTATACGACTCTGGATTTCTCCGGCAATAAATTATTCGCAGCTTTGGCTGCATTTTCTATGATATTCGTGGGTATATTCATTTTCATTTCCATTATTTCTATAAGTCTACGCAAAGATAGCAGCAATGACATTCACTAAATATGATGACAAAAATATTCACAAACGTCAAAATAGCAACAAACGACATGCCTACTATGAGAAGGAAAATGGAAAATATAGGAGTAATGAACCGATCTCAAAATCGATTTTTCATTATAATAAAATAATCTTTTCGTGAAAAATAAAATCTTGTATGCACCACGAGTGTTAATAGATCCTAACGCCCATCGGGCTTTAGGATCTATATAACGCACTTAGAACATAAATAACTATTATTGAATAACGACATCAATTAAATAAATATATGCACTTCATGCTTCACTTTCTTATTGACTGAATAAAATCATTTGATATTTTTATTCCATTCACCATCCATACTGACGACTGAGAAAAAAAACTGAATATTTCATATTCTGACGTAATGAAAATCCTTTCATCATGTGAGTGAATCATCTAATATTCAGTATTCCATACTTCTGGTTTTGTTTGATCGTTCGTTGATCGAACTGAAGAGCGGTCGGAAGGCGGCCTTGCGAGAGGAAAGTTGGAGCCCGAGGGGTCGGCGTGGCAGCCAGGCCTTGGGTACCGTTACCGCTGTTACCGCGCAACAGAACTTCGGACGACGCCGTTGTTCGCCGAGTATCGAGCTGATAGTACCGGGCACCTCCTCGCGAAAAGAGAGACCGAATTTTATGCTATTCGCTAATCAGAATTCCTGACCTAGTGAATACCAACATAAAGTATGAATACATTTGATATGCACCCTTGCTGAACTGAGCCAAGTGTTTAGGTTAATTAGCATTCGGAAGGTCCCAGGTTCTAACTCCGAGGTCAACTGGTCTGCTATTAGTTCTCTCAGAGATTTTTTCATGGTATAAAAATTTCTTGCAAAGTAGAAGGTAAACTCTGAATCAGTTATCATCGTCTGTACCCTGTACCCGACCACGACTTTTTTCATCCATAAATTTACGATCTCACTCATCCACGAAGTACTTACTTGTACTATAGCTCATGCAGCCCGCCACCCTCAAACATACTTGAGGGAGCAAAGGAACGCACGGCCTTCTCTTTTCAAATTTCTTATTGAGGAATAAGAGAATAACTTTTTCAGATCTCACTATCCAATTTTGGTGGAATGAACATTGTTCATTATTTCTCAGATTTAGAAAATTTAGAACAATTTTCTCCAGATTTAATTTTATAATTCTATAGCATCTAGTTATTTGTCATGACAACAAAATTTAAAATTGATATTTATTTTGAAATCTTCATAATTGCACTTCTTTCTAGGTACTTTCTTAGACTCGTCTATTTTCACATTTCAATGAAGTTATGGATGAAAAAATGTGGTGGAAAATAAGTTGAAATGATAAATAAATTTTTGTTTGAGTTAAATTTTTCCACTTCGCTATGATATGCCTAACAGGGAACAACTTAAACATTGAGCAAGTACACTCATACAAATACTTAGACCACGAGATTCGATTGGGAAGGGATAATCAAACCTGCGAAATTGGCAGAAGAATAGGTCTTACATGGGCCGCCTTTGGAATATTGAGCTACATCTTAAGATCTGATATTTCCATGTGTCTTGAGAAGAAAGTCTTCGACCAATGTATTTTACCAGTACTTACTTACGGAGCCGAAACACTGACTCTAACAAAGAACACCGCGAACAAAATAAGAATAGCGCAAAGAGGCATGGAAAGAATAATGTTAGGCTTATCCCTGAGAGATAGAGTTCCAAACACAGAGGTGAGAAGGAGGAGTGGAGTAACAAATGCCATCATAAGAAGATCGACTCTAAAATGGAACTGGGCGGATCACCTGGCCAGAATAAACGACGGCAGATGGACTAGAAAAATAACTCAATGGAGACCGCGAGACCACGCTTTCCGCAGCAGAGGTAGACCACCCACTCGTTGGTCAGATGATCTGAAGCGCATCTAAACCAAGTTAAATGCAGCACAGGATAGAGGGAGATGGAAATCGTTACGGGAGGCTTATGTCCAGCAGTGGACGAACATATAGCTGTGTGATGATGATGACGATATGCTCAAATAGTTTGTGTCGGATATCCACTTCTGTGGCGTAAGAAATTTATGATTGTTATGGCAATGGCCTGCGCATGGGTTGAAAAATATTCTCGATGTAATAACGATTCGAGTGAATAAAAATTCCAGATTGATATCTTATTGCACACGGCATATATTTTAAGATGCTGATAGTGCAGATAACTTCTGAATTTGTTCATAATTCCAGGTTATATCAACAAATATTTCATGTAGTTCTGGCAATTCTGGCTCAAGGAACCGAAATGGGACAATGGATTTTCCATGTGAACGCAACTCGTACGAATATGAATGCTAACTAATATAATTTTCTTGATATTCATTCACAAAAGCCTAATAACGCTGCCATCAGTAGCTTCTTAACCAGTTGAAATTTAAGATATTCAAATACAAATGAGAAAAACTAAATTGTTGAGTACCTCATTGAATCTTTTTGGAAGAAGATATATCCAATATTTCAATTTTTACTTACGAAATATTACAAAGCTAACAAAAATAAGAATCATGAAATAGTCAATGGGTGTTTGGTCCCTTTATCAAAATGTTGCAGATGGAAGATGAATTCTGGTAGCACCGTTTTATGTGAAGTGATTTGCTACCATTATCAGGCTTAGTAGTAACCTTACTTAATTTTCTGAGAAGAAGTTCCTTAGGGTTTCTATCCATTCAAAGATGATATGAGAGGCAGTTTCTGGATCCTCCATACTAAGTCGGAATAGAATTCTTTCATATATATATGATTTGCATATGTTTCCTCAGGAAACTGTGGCCAGTTAATAGCCCTACCACTTGTTTTATCTGATTCCTCCTCAAGTTGATGGTGTGACTAGACATGCGCTTCCGATGGTTTTCCAACCATCAGTTTACTGGGATTTAACCTTGGCACGCATTTCCCAGAATGTCTCATATTTCAGTTGTACCCATCGGTACATGAAGGAGCGGACCAGTGCTTTTGATATTCCAAGTACTGGTTCAGGCCCCTTAAACCTAGATCCAGGCCATTTCTATGGCAGATAGTCTGCGTATTCAATAGCTGTATTCTCTCTATATCCTGGAACTGAAAAATTTTTGTAGAAATTCCCAGACCAGTTTCACCTAATCTGGGAACTTGCTAGAGCTTTCAGTCATGCCTGTGTGTCAGAGAATATATTGATATTCTGGTTTTTGTATCCCTTTCCAACGTCAGTGGCCATTATTTCTGCCTAAAACACAGAAGCATACTTAAGGTTAGGAATACATTGAATATTCAAAATGGGCGGCACATAATATTGGCAATTAGTTTAAAAGTTCATGAATGTTATTAGATTCAATACTTTATATCTGTTTAATCATCAATCAGGTATTCGCTGAATATAAATGGTAATTTCATTTGTTTCTTTCCTTTTTTTTCTAGTAAGGAAATAATTGAAAACACTATTAATATTATTTTCGTATTTCTAGTGAAGCTAAGAACACATATGTTTTTCTAGTACAAGACCATTTCTGAGATCCATATATGACTAATTGAAAATAATTCTTCAATTAATTCAAATAGAAACTTACTTAAAATAGAATTAATTAATAAATTGAACGATAAATAAAAACAAACATAATTGATCTTCCAGAAATTAGAGAATCAAGCGGATGTATGCATGACTATGAAAACAGCTACCTCAGAAAGAAATTCTAAAATAAAACAAAGGTATAATGCACAATGAGACATTCACTATGAAATGATATTGTTTTTGCTGAGAAATTGGTCTCTCGTCATCTATTACATAAAGCGTAAATCTTGAGAGCATAAGAAGTATCCTTTGCAGCGCAGTGCCAACAATAAACATGAATTATAGATTAGAAATGGACAATCCGCTGTCTTTTACCATTGTTCTTCCTTGTTCTTATCGATAGCACAATTTTCGAAGTGTAGAATTTCAACTGACGTATTTGTGGTTCACGCAGAACGTATTATTACGAGGAACAATGTCGTACAGCAGACTGAATAGTTTCAACGAGTAACATAGTGGAATTTATGTAATGAGCAGAAAATTCCGGACTGGTACACTGGATGAATCAAAAATTTGCTGTAAAAAAACTGTTCCGATTTATAACTTCATTATTTTAGAAGTTCTTTTTAATTTTAACCCTTTCCGGCCCTAATTATTTTTTTGTGGAAAAAATATTATGTATAGTTTGATGGTTTATTAGAGATACTCAAATAAAATTAAACAAATTTCAAGATAAAAAAACACAAGGGTTATCCTGCAGGATGTGGTCACTCCACATAACCAGTAGGAACATATAACCAAACAATATAACCTATTTTGCGTAATATAACATGAAACAGTTTTTATCATGTTTCAAACACAATTCTACTTTGCACGCTGAACATTTCTTACAAATCATACAAGTCATCTGCAGGAAGATTTTCTAAATATTCAGTTATTGGGTTCCCAACCCTCCCGGATTACCCGGATGACTCCGGTAATAATGGTCAACCTCCCGACTTCCCGGGGTGACTAATTTCCCCAGTTTTTTTAAAATTATACGCAACCGAACTCTACTAATCAAACTTCGATTTTTAATGATTATGATTTTGTGGTGAAAAAACTGTCAAATATTAGAAGCAGAGTATATATAAATTAAAAATAAATAAATGATTGACATTTTCTTCAACCCCCTCCCTACTAAACTTCTTAAAAAAATTTCCCGGGTTGGTCTTTTCGAAAATTGGCAAGCCCATTCAGTAGGTAGGTACTCCAAACCTGCTTCCTCAAAACTAAAATAAGATAACACGATTACGTAAGTGCCAAGTGGTCACTTCAGGAGACCCCAACAAAATTAGTTATTCCCAAAGAAAGAAAACATTTACGTTCAATATATTCATGAAAATGCATAAGTAAGATATAAGTAAATAATTTTGGAGCCATTTTTCCACTATTCATAAATAAAAATAACAAATTCACACAGTTTCAGCAGATCCTCTGAGTAGTGCCCAACTATAGTAAACAAATGCACGTTATACGCGCTTATTACGGTCTGTCTTCGATGAACACGTCAAATTTTGCTATGTTAGACAACCCACAAAACACACTGGTATACTGAAATAGCCAATGAGCAGTTTTACTCATGACTAACAAACTTTGGTCTTCCTAGCTAACCAGTTGCCCTGAAAGGGTTAACTTAGTTTTGTTCTTGATAGCGCACATACCACAATAGAGAATGTTCAACAATTTATCAGTTATTTAGTAGATAGTTATGATAATTTTTGAATAATTAGCCTTATATCTAATGTGTTGAAAGTTTTTTTTGGTATCATAAACAAAAAACAAATAACATTTAATGCAGAGATAAAGAAGATCGGACTGAATTCGGCTTCAGGAATGGAATGCAGACTTTAAACGCTCTATTCCCACTTTACGTGATGACACTAAGATGCACGACATAAAAATTGACGTCCATAAGTCTTAAAAACTGTTGGTATTGATACAGGGTACTTGCGTATTATCTCTTAGCTGTACTGGTACTAGACAGCGGAAGTGAAAGCAGTAGAAAGAACAAAAGAGGTTGTCTTAATCAGGGAGGGTAGGTACAGATGTGTGCTTTCGCCTCTGCTTTTCAATCTGTACTTTGAAACGATATTCAGAAACGCACCTGAGCAATGTTTTCAAAAGTTTTGACACTTGTGTACTTTTTCTATATTTTTCATAATCTACCTAAATCTTA
>JARQZK010003755.1:80000-82500 GCA_030704885.1 Cynegetis impunctata
CCATCTGAAACTTTTAAAGTGATTTTTTTCTGAAATTCATCTAGCGAATATACCAAAAAAATATTTTCTGTTTGAAGCTGAGCTTCATTCGAGTCATTTTTATTTGACACTTTTTTACGTATCTATTGAAATAAAGTGGTGGGGGTTGATTCAATGTTTTTTTGAATAAACGGCTGTTACTCCATTTATTGCTTCATCGAAAACATTTTGTCTGTCAAATTTTTAGTTATGCCGGTAGAGAGCGTCTTTTGATATAATAACAGAAAATTGCTAATTTCTCTAAAAAATTAAATGCAAAAACATAACTTAATAATGTATTGTGATGATGCCAAAATAGGCTAGTGAAAACCGTATCTCGATACCTTATTCCTAGCCTAAAATATCGAAGAAAGAAAATTTAGTTATCATATGATTCAAAAAGACGCCATTACACCGGTATTCATTTTCATTTATCTGTATTTTTTCCAAGAATCAATGATGAAATTCAATAATTTCATGATTTTCAAAAAATAACTTTCTTATTTCAAAATCTTCAAAAAAAAAATCGAGTGGGAGCATAATAACAAATGTAATAATATGCAAGTGCAATGTAGTCAGTATATGAAGAGCAGGCCATGGAGGAAAATCATATGCCTAAAATCAACTTGTGAACAAATACTAAAATTATACATATAGTGGCAGTTTGATACGTTTTTGTGGCACACAGAAGTAAGGATTGGAAAAGATTGAAATACATTTTACAAACAATGAAGCTGTTGATATCACTGACGGTATATTTTGAAATTCTTCAAAATGTGGCATTGGCGCAAAGAATATACAGTGCTCTATATTCGGCGTCTACGCCATGCGAGAATTTTTCCGCGTATAGTCCGAAATTTGCGTAATACTGGCAGTTTCGACCCTATAAATTTCAGATGAAAATTCTCTATTTTCTTCAAATATGCCCAACAAATTCTCGCATGGCGTGAACGCCAATTTGGAAATCGAGTTCTATATAAACTTTGTGCCATTGCCGCATTTTGAAAACTTTCAAAATATACTGCAAACATATCGACATCTTCATTGTTCGTAAATGCATTTCAATAGTTTTCAGTCCTTACTTGTGCGTGCCACAAAAACTCATAACACTGCCATTTTAAGTTCATTTTCAATATTGGTTGACAAGTTGATTTTAGGCATTTATTTTTCTTTCATGGCCTTCTCTTCTTATTCTGACTACCTTCTTGCACTTTCACAAATTATATTTATTGATTATTATGCCCATAAACGATTTTATAAAATTTTTTTGAACTAAGAATACTAGTACCTATATGATAATCATTGAATGATGAAATTTCATCATTGATTTTTGGAAAAATATAGATAAATGAAAATAAATACCGGTGTGATGGCGTCTTTTTGAATCATATGATAACTAAATTTTCTTCCTTCGATATTTTAGGCTAGGAATAAGATATCGAGATACGGTTTTCACTAGCCTATTTTGGCATCATCACTATACATTTTTAAGGAAAAAAGTTATGTTATTGCATTTAATTTTTCAGAGAAATTAGCAATTTTCTGTTATTATATCAAAAAACGCTCTCTACCGGCATAACTAAAAATTTGACAGACCACAGATAAAATGTTTTCGATGAAGCAATAAATGCTTATCCCAACGAGATCAACTTTGTTGAAATCCGTTCAGTAGTTCAGGAGTTACAGCTGTTTATTCAAAAAAACATTGAATCACCCCCCACCACTTCATTTCAATAGATACGTCAAAAAGTGTCAAATAAAAATAACTCGAATAAAGCTCAGCTTTAAACAAAAAATATTTTTTGGTATATTCACTAGATGAATTTCAGAAAAAAATCACTTTAAAAGTTTCAGATGGCGGTTACACCCCCTGGCGTCCATCTTAGAAACCTGAAAATAATTTCCAGGAGTTTCTGTTGGCCACTTTGGTTATAAAATTTTTTACCGTAAGTCTCTACGACGAATAGTTTGTGAGATACAGCCGCGTGCCTGTCTTAATCAGACACCCGGTACAGACAAGGCCACACATATGCTTAGGTAATTATTGCTAGGTTTGAACAACACGGGCATGAAATTGTAAAAACAAAGATAATTTTAGCAAGACCAATTTTGAGTCTTCAAACCTATTGATTTGATATACTCGCAGGACGCGACAGGACGTCATAAACTATTATGTTTTTGAGGAAAAAGACCCATATTATAATGCTGACAATAGGCAAGAAATCCGATAGAGTAGTTTTGAACAATGATGTCTGAAATTGCTAAACTGTTAAATGATGTAGTCAGTGTATACTACTTATTACCTTCACACAATGAGGTTTCCTTAACACCTACTCTGATATAGATTAGATCTAGTATCTCCATTACTCAATCTTCTCTCTCTCTCTCTCTCTCTCTAAAATATATATATATATATATATATATATATATATATATATATATATATATATATATATATATATATACATAAATATACATGTAT
>JARQZK010003755.1:87500-110000 GCA_030704885.1 Cynegetis impunctata
TCATCTACTTATTTAAAACAACGTTATGAAAATACACAACGCTGTGCCTCCCCAATTCTACGGTTTACCGAAGCTTCATAAGGATAACATTCGGTTAAGACCAATTGTCAGCTGTATTCAAGGTCCTACCTACAACATATCAAAGTACTTATCCAAATGTATCTCTCCCATTATTGGTCAGAATGCATACCATATAAAGGATTCTTGGACGTTCAAACAATTCATAGATACAGTGAACTTGAATGAAGATGAAAGGCTAGTGTCATTTGATGTTGTGAGTCTATATACCAACACACCAATGGAAAAAGCCAAAGACATAATTTCAAAACGATGGGACGAAATAAAACATCATACACATCTCACAAAAGTTGAATTTATGAAGGCCATTGATTTCTGTATAACAAACTCCTATTTTCAGTTTGAAGATTCTTTCTACAGCCAAATAGACGGATGTAGCATGGGAAACCCTCTATCAGGTGTATTAGCCGAATTAGTAATGGAAGACTTCGAAAAAACGATAATAGAAAAACTTATATTTAAGATAAATTTCTTCAAAAGATATGTGGATGATTGCATAACTGCAATTGCCGAATCTCATATAACACCAATGTTAAATGAACTAAACAACTACCATCCAAAACTTAAATTTACAGTAGAGATAGAAAAAGACAACAGAATAAACTTCTTGGATATAACACTGTTACATAATAACAACAATTCGAAAATAGAAACAATTTGGCATACTAAGGAAACATGGTCAGGCAGATACCTAAACTATAAATCAACGTCACCAATTCAATATAAGAAAAGTGTTGTTTCAGGGATTGCAGATAGATCGATAAAATTGACATCACCGAAATATCGTATCGAAACAATAATAAAAGCAAAAGAGATCCTAAATCAAAACAACTATCCACCAAAATTCGTAGAAAAAATATTCAAAACTAGAATACATTCAGCTTATAATTCCACTAAAAATGAGACCAATAAAAAAGACAAAAAAAAAAATATATAGCAATCCCATACGTAAAAAATCTGTCAGAGAAGATAAATCACATATTCAAAGACACAGACATAAAAATCGCACACAAGTCCACAAACAACTTAAACCCTCTTTACAGCAAGCTGAAATCAAAAATTCCAAAGGATAAAACATCAAACTGTGTTTACCAACTGAAATGCAAGGAATGTCCGGGAGTGTACATAGGCCAGACAACACAATATATAGAAGAAAGGATTAATGGACACAAATATGCGAAGAATTCTACAGCCCTAAAGAAACATGAAATAACAAAAAACCATAGTTTCGACTTTGATAACTTTCAGATCCTACACAGAAAAACCAACAACAAAATAAGGACTTTTTTAGAAATGATATATATTCAAAAAGAAAAAGACTCTATAAACGACAGAACCGATCTGAAAAATTTAACAAAAATTTACCATAATATCCTTAAATGAGATAAAACCTATATGGAGATGACATCTGTGATTGTAAACGTAAAACATAATCGAAATGAAATAATAATTTCCAATACCACATTTATTTATTCGTACAAGCGCACAGATGGCATCTCAGGTGATCAATTGGAAAACTATATAGTCAAAAACAAAACAAAGCAAATTAAAATTGACAGATCCAATGTATTTTCATAACATTGTTTTAAATAAGTAGATGAAATGTAGATTGCAGAGAAACTAGTAAGTTAATGTACACATAATGAAGAATTGTGACTGATTTTAAAATGTATTTTTAGATGTAAATGTCCCAGCCATACCTATGTTATAATCTTGAAAAAGGCTTATATACGCCGAAACATATGTCGATTACAAGGATTACAAGTAATAAAATCTGAATACCTAAAGTTTTACTGTACTCTAAACCCAAGAAAATTGCACCTTAAATATATAAAATATAGCACAAGAAATTCTACCTATCGTATATATATATATATATATATATATATATATATATATATATATATATATATATATATATATATATATATATATATATATATATATATATATATATATGTATATTTATTCGATTTATTGTTGACTGTTAACAATTTCTAAGCTCATCATAACTATGAGAAATAAAAGGCGTATTGAATCTTAAAAAACACGATTGTATTAAAAAGTTGACGTTTCGCCACGACATACGTGGCTTTATCAAAAAGTTTTGATAAAGCCACGAATGTCGTGGCGAAACGTCAACTTTTTAATAAAATCGAGTTTTTTAAGATTCAACAAGCCTGTTATTGCTAATAGTTATCAAGAGATTATATATATATATATATATATATATATATATATATATATATATATATATATATATATATATATATATATATATATATATATATATATATATATACAATTAGGATAATAATATTGGGTATAGCAGCAAGCAAAACGTGTACTCTTATAACACTATATTTCCGATATTTCGACAATGATTATTGTCATCTTCAGGGAAGCTACAAAATAAGCACAAAAGAAAATCAAGAAATGCTCCATAACGGCCAACAGTAACTATACTCACTGTGTCTTTGAGAATGATTGCAAAAGATGTAAAAATCGAGATACAGCATTATTGATTTCTATACAGCATTATTGATCGAGGACACAAAATGTGTTGGTCTTCACTAACATTAACATTATACGGTAAAATGGTCACAATAAGATAAAACAAAACCACAATTAAAATTAGACGAAACAAACATTGTTGAAGTTAAATTAAGTTAAAAACTAATAGAATATAACTATCTACTTCGTCATTACATATTGCCTGAAAAAGAGACGCGACCAGCCATCTTGATCAAGAAAATAGACATAGAGAATATCAAAAACATGAAAACTTCAATGTGAAAATATGACAACTATGGTTCACAGATTGGTCACTGCTAACAATTAAATTAGCCAGAAGTATCGATGACTCAGAAAAGGAAAAACAACAACTCTTCTCTCATTAGATATCTCTCAAAAGGATGTTTTTATCTAAATCTAACAAAAAGGAATAAATTTCACTAAGATGATTTAAATCAGTTTTCTTATTTAAGCAATTTTCTGATTGTGAAATGTAAGCCATCTCCATAAACAGTCTTTTAGTCGAATTTCTTTCCCTTGTCAATATCTTAGTGTCACTGAAATTCATAATGTGTCCTGTAATATTAACATGTTCACTCAATGCACATCTTTCCGGATGACACCTACAGTCACTCTTGTGTGAGGTGATTCTATCCTTAAGGGCTCTAGATGTCTGACCTACATATAATCTATCACAATTGGAGCATGGAATGCTATATACTATGTGAGATTGTGAAGTTAAAGGTGTTTTATCCTTAACTTTGGTGAAAATGGAACTTATTGTTAAAACTGTTCTATTGGCAATTTTTATGTGACCAAGAGACCCGAAAATTCGTGACAACCTTGGGGACACATCGGCAACATAAGGAAGTGAGGTGAAGAAAAATTGAATTTGGGTCGAGTCAGCTGCTTCATTGGTAGCCACTGCAACCTGTGAGACACCTATATTATTAATTGTATCTTGTATTAACATGGTCGACGTACCGAAAAGGATCTTTTTTAATAGAGCAGGAGGATAAGAGTTATCTATGAACAAATCATATAAAATTTTTAAATTCTTCTGATGGAAGCAATTGTCAGAAATACAAAGCACCCGACGCTTCATCTGTTTTACCAAATTAACTTTCATGGATTGTTTGTGATAAGAGTGGTAGTTTAAATATCTTCCACTACTAATGGGTTTTCTATACCAGTCAATGACTATAGTATTGTCCCCTTTACGACGAAATTTTGTATCCAGAAAGGGAACACTATGTTCCTCATCTTCAAGTTCTATGGTGAACTGTATGAAGGAATCAAAACTATTGAAGACGTCAACCACTTCTGTAACTCCGCCAACTGGTAAAGCTACTATTAAATCATCTACATATTTTTTAATAAAGAAAAAATTAAAAGGTAAAACCTGCAAAATCCCATCTAACACGTCATCCATGACATACATCGCGAGAATAGGACTGATTTTTGCTCCCATAGGTGTTCCAAAAATCTGTTTATAAAATTTTCCATTGAATGAAAAATAAGTATTATTGAACAAAAAGGTTATTAATTGAAAAAAGGTTTCCTTATCAATGCTACAATGAGTGCTAACTCGACTCCATCTCTTGTCAATTGCTCGTAAGCATAAATCTAAGTAAACATTATTGAATAAAGAGACAACATCCAAACTTGCCAAAACGTAACCATCAGGCAACTTCATCCCATTAAAAACCGCCGACACCTCAAAAGAATCTTTGATATAATAATTATTACTATAATCATACGCAGCAGTCAGAATGTCTGTCAAGAAAGATGCCAAAGCTTCTGTAGGGATACCAACAGAAGAAATAATCGGTCTTGCTGATAAAAGAGGTTTGTGAATTTTAGGTAGTGCATAGAACTTGGGACAAACGCCATTATACGTTGTAAGTTTCTTCCTTTGAGAAACATCTATTTGATTAGCGTTAAACAATTTTTTGATTAGTTGGTTGCATTTCGTTTGAATTTGAGAAGTT
Organism: Cynegetis impunctata; assembly: GCA_030704885.1. Lineage (NCBI taxonomy): Eukaryota > Metazoa > Arthropoda > Insecta > Coleoptera > Coccinellidae > Cynegetis > Cynegetis impunctata. The sequence goes on from JARQZK010003755.1 coordinate 92,084, forward strand.
GGATCTCTTAAAATTGAAACATATGCTTGGTTGTTGTTCAAAAGTTCATTAGAAAGGTTGATATATTCTACTCTTTCCATTATCACTGTGACATTGCCCTTGTCAGACCTTGTGACTACCAAGTTAGGATTATTTTTTAAGAAAATTTTTGTTTTATTAAATAAATTATGAAAAAAACCTCTAGAGTGCCTTGAAGAGTGAATGTAGTTGGTTATAATATTTGTAGACTGTGCAATTATTGAATTTCTTTGGGAAGCTTCTATTGATGATACAACATAATCTACGTCTGCTAACAAACTCTTTATGGAGAAATCCTTACCTACAATAGGTTCAATACTAAATTTTGGACCCAACGCTAGGAATTTAGAAATATCATTAGGAATTACTGTGTTTGAGATATTTTTTATCCAATTAGGTTTGGATGTTAAATTGTTTTTGAGAAAAGAATTATTAAGGACATTAATTTTATGTAAATTGTTATTTTTTGTTCTATGAAAAATCTTGTTATAAGATCTGAGTTGAGAACTTGCAAACCTAGAGAAAATTGCTTCATTTGTGAGAGAAACGATGTCGTTCTTAAGAGTCACCAATTGGCTTTCCAGTTTAGAAATAAGTTTATGATTAATTGAAATTTCAAAATTAAGAAGTTTGAATCCTAACCTGTTACAGAAACTATTGGATTGGTTACTAAAGTTAATATCTTGTCTGAGAAGAAGTCCATCTATATGTGTAGTTGAATTTTTTATATGATCAGGAAGTAAGCCCATAGTACGACATCTTAGGAGGAAACACCTACGGTTGTATTCCTTCGCTAGTTTCATTTTCGTCCTCGACCATGTTTTCATCTTAAACACTGTGGGTGCTCCATGTGTAGCTCGAATGTGTTGGTAAAAACCTATACCTGGAGTTTAGAAGAAGGGTAGTCTTTGCTGACTAGTTAGGATACAATTAGGATAATAATATTGGGTATAGCAGCAAGCAAAACGTGTACTCTTATAACACTATATTTCCGATATTTCGACAATGATTATTGTCATCTTCAGGGAAGCTACAAAATAAGCACAAAAGAAAATCAAGAAATGCTCCATAACGGCCAACAGTAACTATACTCACTGTGTCTTTGAGAATGATTGCAAAAGATGTAAAAATCGAGATACAGCATTATTGATTTCTATACAGCATTATTGATCGAGGACACAAAATGTGTTGGTCTTCACTAACATTAACATTATACGGTAAAATGGTCACAATAAGATAAAACAAAACCACAATTAAAATTAGACGAAACAAACATTGTTGAAGTTAAATTAAGTTAAAAACTAATAGAATATAACTATCTACTTCGTCATTACATATTGCCTGAAAAAGAGACGCGACCAGCCATCTTGATCAAGAAAAATAGACATAGAGAATATCAAAACAAGAAAAACTTCAATGTGAAAATATGACAACTTATGGTTCACAGATTGGTCACTGCTAACAATTAAATTAGCCAGAAGTATCGATGACTCAGAAAAGGAAAAACAACAACTCTTCTCTCATTAGATATCTCTCAAAAGGATGTTTTTTATCTAAATCTAACAAAAAGGAATAAATTTCACTAAGATGATTTAAATCAGTTTTTTTATTTAAGCAATTTTCTGATTGTGAAATGTAAGCCATCTCCATAAACAGTCTTTTAGTCGAATTTCTTTTCCCTTGTCAATATCTTAGTGTCATTGAAATTCATAATATGTGTCCTGTAATATTAACATGTTCACTCAAAGCACATCTTTCCGGATGACACCTACAAGTCACTCTTGTGTGAGGTGATTCTATCCTTAAGGGCTCTAGATGTCTGACCTACATATAATCTATCACAATTGGAGCATGGAATGCTATATACTATGTGAGATTGTGAAGTTAAAGGTGTTTTTATCCTTAACTTTGGTGAAAATGGAACTTATTGTTAAAACTGTTCTATTGGCAATTTTTATGTGACCAAGAGACCCGAAAATTCGTGACAACCTTGGGGACAACATCGGCAACATAAGGAAGTGAGGTGAAGAAAAATTGAATTTGGGTCGAGTCAGCTGCTTCATTGGTAGCACTGCAACCTGTGAGACACCTATATTATTAATTGTATCTTGTATTAACATGGTCGACGTACCGAAAAGGATCTTTTTTAATAGAGCAGGAGGATAAGAGTTATCAATGAACAAATCATATAAAATTTTTAAATTCTTCTGATGGAAACAATTGTCGGAAATACAAAGCACCCGACGCTTCATCTGTTTTACCAAATTAACTTTCATGGATTGTTTGTGATAAGAGTGGTAGTTTAAATATCTTCCACTACTAATGGGTTTTCTATACCAGTCAATGACTATAGTATTGTCCCCTTTACGACGAAATTTTGTATCCAGAAAGGGAACACTATGTTCCTCATCTTCAAGTTCTATGGTGAACTGTATGAATGAATCAAAACTATTGAAGACGTCAACCACCTCTGTAACTCCGCCAACTGGTAAAGCTACTATTAAATCATCTACATATTTTTTAATAAAGAAACTAAGACTAAGATGTCGTACTATGGGCTTACTTCCTGAACATATAAAAAATTCAACTACAAATATAGATGGACTTCTTCTCAGACAAGATATTAATTTTAGTAACCAATCCAATAGTTTCTGTAACAGGTTAGGATTCAAACTTCTTAATTTTGAAATTTCAATTAATCATAAACTTATTTCTAAACTGGAAAGCCAATTGGTGACTCTTAAGAGCGACATCGTTTCTCTCACAAATGAAGCAATTTTCTCTAGGTTTGCAAGTTTTCAACTCAGATCTTATAATAAAATTTTTCATAGAACAAAAAATAACAATTTACATAAAATTAATTTCCTTAATAATTCTTTTATCAAAAACAATTCAACATCCAAACCTAATTGGATAAAAAATATCTCTAACACAGTAATTCCTAATGATATTTCTAACTTCCTGGAACTGGGTCCAAAATTTAGTATTGAACCTATTGTAGGTAAGGATTTCTCCATAAAGAGTTTGTTAGCAGACGTAGATTACGTTGTATCGTCAATAGAAGTTTCCCAAAGAAATTCAATAATTGCACAATCTACAAATATTATAACCAACTACATTCACTCTTCAAGGCACTCTAGAGGTTTTTTTCATAATTTATTTAATAAAACAAAAATGTATTTAAAAAATAATCCTAACTTGGTATTCACAAGGTCTGACAAGGGCAATGTCACAGTGATAATGGAAAGAGTAGAATATATCAACCTTTCTAATGAACTTTTGAGCAATAACCAAGCATATGTTTCAATTTTAAGAGATCCAACTTCTCAAATTCAAACGAAATGCAACCAACTAATCAAAAAATTGTTTAACGCTAATCAAATAGATGTTTCTCAAAGGAAGAAACTCACAACATATAATGGCGTTTGTCCCAAGTTCTATGCACTACCTAAAATTCACAAACCTCTTTTATCAGCAAGACCGATTATTTCTTCTGTTGGTATCCCTACAGAAGCTTTGGCATCTTTCTTGACAGACATTCTGACTGCTGCGTATGATTATAGTAATAATTATTATATCAAAGATTCTTTTGAGGTGTCGGCGGTTTTTAATGGGATGAAGTTGCCTGATGGTTACGTTTTTGGCAAGTTTGGATGTTGTCTCTTTATTCAATAATGTTTACTTAGATTTATGCTTACGAGCAATTGACAAGAGATGGAGTCGAGTTAGCACTCATTGTAGCATTGATAAGGAAACCTTTTTTCAAATTAATAACCTTTTTGTTCAATAATAACTTATTTTTACATTCAATGGAAAATTTTATAAACAGATTTTTGGAACACCTATGGGAGCAAAAATCAGTCCTATTCTCGCGATGTATGTCATGGATGACGTGTTAGATGGGATTTTGCAGGTTTTACCTTTTAATTTTTTCTTTATTAAAAAATATGTAGATGATTTAATAGTAGCTTTACCAGTTGGCGGAGTTACAGAGGTGGTTGACGTCTTCAATAGTTTTTGATTCATTCATACAGTTCACCATAGAACTTGAAGATGAGGAACATAGTGTTCCCTTTCTGGATACAAAATTTCGTCGTAAAGGGGACAATACTATAGTCATTGACTGGTATAGAAAACCCATTAGTAGTGGAAGATATTTAAACTACCACTCTTATCACAAACAATCCATGAAAGTTAATTTGGTAAAACAGATGAAGCGTCGGGTGCTTTGTGTTTCCGACAATTGTTTCCATCAGAAGAATTTAAAAAATTTTATATGATTTGTTCATTGATAACTCTTATCCTCCTGCTCTATTAAAAAAGATCCTTTTCGGTACGTCGACCATGTTAATACAAGATACAATTAATAATATAGGTGTCTCACAGGTTGCAGTAGCTACCAATGAAGCAGCTGACTCGACCCAAATTCAATTTTCTTCACCTCACTTCCTTATGTTGCCGATGTTTCCCCAAAGTTGTCACGAATTTTCGGGTCTCTTGGTCACATAAAAATTGCCAATAGAACAGTTTTAACAATAAGTTCCATTTTCACCAAAGTTAAGGATAAAACACCTTTAACTTCACAATCTCACATAGTATATAGCATTCCATGCTCCAATTGTGATAGATTATATGTAGGTCAGACATCTAGAGCCCTTAAGGATAGAATCACCTCACATAAGAGTGATTGTAGGTGTCATCCGGAAAGATGTGCTTTGAGTGAACATGTTAATATTACAGGACATATTATGAATTTCAATGACACTAAGATATTGACAAGGGAAAAAAATTCGACTAAAAGACTGTTTATGGAGATGGCTTACATTTCACAATCAGAAAATTGCTTAAATAAGAAAAACTGATTTAAATCATCTTAGTGAAATTTATTCCTTTTTGTTAGATTTAGATAAAAACATCCTTTTGAGAGATATCTAATGAGAGAAGAGTTGTTGTTCTTTCCTTTTCTGAGTCATTGATACTTCTGGCTAATTTAATTGTTAGCAGTGACCAATCTGTGAACCATAATTATCATATTTTCACATTGGAGTTTTTTCTTGTTTTTGATATTCTCTATGTCTATTTTCTTGATCAAGATGGCTGGTCGCGTCTCTTTTTCAGTCAATATGTAATGACGAAGTAGATAGTTATATTCTATTAGTTTTTAACTCAATTTAACTTCAACAATGTTTGTTTCGTCTAATTTTAATTGTGGTTTTGTTTTATCTTATTATGACCATTTTACCGTATACTGTTAATGTTATTGAAGACCAACACATTTTGTGTCCTCGATCAATAATGCTGTATAGAAATCAATAATGCTGTATCTCGATTTTTACATCTTTTGCAATCATTCTCAAAGACACAGTGAGTATAGTTACTGTTGGCCGTTATGGAGCATTTCTTGATTTTCTTTTGTGCTTATTTTGTAGCTTCCCTGAAGATGACAATAATCATTGTCGAAATATCGGAAATATAGTGTTATAAGAGTACACGTTTTGCTTGCTGCTATACCCAATATTATTATCCTAATTGTATCCTAACTAGTCAGCAAAGACTACCCTTCTTCTATATATATATATATATATATATATATATATATATATTATATATATATATATATATATATATATATATATATATATATAATATATATATATATATATATATATATATATAATATTATAGTTCTAGTTCATAGTTCTATAACTCTAGAGCAGGTTGGTGGAAGTGACATAAATTCCAAAATTAACATTGGAATTGAACTATAAATAATTTTTATTATTAGTTTGATGGTCAGATTTTATTCAGAGAATTCCCGATAATTTTGTCTGGAATCTATCTGAAATTATATATTTGATTAATATTTTATTCAGATATTGAAACTATCAAGTCATAATATACGTGATAAAATTTGACGATAACCTGAAAGATATTGCTAATAATAATAAATTGCTGCCAGCTATGCAAATTACCGTTTTTATGATTTTAATAGAGGCATTTGCAGTTCTTAAATTAAGATCGAATCGACTAAATAGAATTCCATCCACTTGCACTATATGGAAAAAAAAACAATGCGGACTAAATTATGAAGTGTTTGTTACAAATTATATATGATATATTGTAGCCTTTGAGGCTGCGAATATTAAGCATATTAAAATTGGCAAACATTATCACATTTTTTTTACGATAACCTGAAAGATATAGCTAATAACTATAAATTGGCGTCAGCTATTTAAATTACACTTTTTTATAACAAAAGAGGTATTTGAGTTTTATAATTTATGTTTTAATATACTGAATAGAATTCCATCCATTAGCACTACATTGTAGAAAAAAACGTGTGGTAGAGCTGCGTCACTAAGGTAGTACTTTTCCATCATTTTTGTTATTTTTATATAACAATTCTCAAGCCCCTGGCTCTATTTGGAGGAGCTGTCGGAGTAAACAAAAACTTCACCGAAAAAACATGTTATATCTACATTAAAATGGCAGTAGTTAAGAAAAGAGTGACAACCCCCAAAAAAACTTCTCTAACTCAACTCAATCCACTCACGAATCATCAAACCTCTGACACAATCCGCAGAAGCTCTGATGGTTCGCAAAAACAACGAAAAAAACCTCTACATATCGCTCACCGAATGCAATAGTGACACATCTCAAAAAATGTCGATTTTGAGATAACCTCGGATGTGAACTCAAAATTACACCAACTACATCCAACAATACCGGCATAACTGAAAATGCGAGAATATGCCGCGAGGTGACACAAGTGTCGCTGTTGACCGTTGCGTTTACTGTAATATAATGCGGTGCAATACCGGCTCATTTTCAGTGTGCCGCTAGGGAGCAAGTGATATGTATAGACAGTTTTTGTGCATCAGTGGCACATTTTGACTTGTGTCAGTATTATATTCGTTTGCGAATTAATTCTAAGTGGTGCCCAAACACGGTATTAATGGTTTAACTCGAAATTAGTCATAGGTAGCTGTTTTATTATGGAGCCAAATATTATAGTTAATAGCAGGGGTGCCCAAAAAAAGATTTGTGCGAGACCTGTGAGGTATACAAAAACCTCATGGGTGAGGACAAAATGAAACTAGAACTCAAATACAAAACTCATCTTGAAGAAAAGGAATTGAGCAGAATTGAGAAAGATAATGATAAGAAAGTAATTGATAAGTTACACATTGTTGCTTGCTTTGATCTACAAGCTGCATTACCAACCCCAAAGGGAGAAATTTCTACATTTTACTATAAAAGTAAATTATCTACTTATAACTTCACTGTATGTAGCCTCCAGACGAAAGGATTGGACGAAGTTCATAGTTATCTTTGGCACGAGGGAGAGGGAAAGAAGGGAGCTACTGAAATAGGTTCCTGTTTACTCAAATATTTAGAGGAAGCAGCTGCTTCTGCTGATGATGAAAATCTTGAAATAAATTTCTACTCCGATAATTGTGGTGGACAGGGAAAAACCAAATACATTATAATTGCATATCTTTACGCCGTTACCCACTTCAAACTCAAACTATTTGTCACAAGTTTTAAGTTGTGGGACACACTCAAAATGAGGGTGATTGTTGTCACTCATTAATTGAGAAAAACATCAAATTGGCTTTGAGAGCGGGACCTATTTATGTACCTTCAAAATTTGCTGCCACCATTAAAACTGCAAAGAAAACTGGAAAACTTATAATAGTTCATGAGTTGGCCCATGATTTCTTCCTTGACATCAAAAAATTTACTGATGAAACTTCTGTCAATTTCAATATCGACGAGGACGGTAAGAAATTTAACTTCAATGATATCTGTGTCATTAAAGTTGAGAAAACAAATCCGGATCAATTTCTGTTCAAGACATCATACAAGCAAGCAAATTTCAACTCCGTTAACATTAACGGAAAAAACACTAAAAAAGTTGCAGAAGGCCTATCAAGGCCCCCAACAAATTAAAAAAAAAAAATTTGACGGTTTACAATCTATGGTACATTCTGGAACAATACCTACTTGTCATAGACAGTTTTTTGATGGTCTAAATTATGAATGAGTTCACTCTATGATTTAACGTTGAAAGAAATGTATTTTTAGTTGTTTGTAGGTATGCAATAAATGTATATCAGTTGACGGTATTTCTCCTATAACCTTTCTTTGGTAATGGGAATATCTTGCCTATTTATTAGTTGATTTTTGCAAAATCAAGAATGGAAAACTTCAAAGTGAACTATTTAAGGGTTATTATTCCAATGACTCCTCATTACGAATGATTTTTTCATTTTCGTATCTAAAAATCCAATTATTTTTGAGTTGTGCCACTATTTCTTGCAGTGGGCAGGGCAGTATCACCTCGAAAATTGTTTATGCAATAAAGAATTTTTTTCAAATTCAAAACAAAAAAAATATTTCTTTGGGGACTATAATAATAAAATAACCAGTATGGATTGAGTTCAATAAAATACCGAAATAAAATTAAAGAAACATGTATCGTAGTTTAAGTTAGGAGATGAAATATACGTCTAATTTATTTCCTCAATTTCCCACAAATAACATTTTTTGAGTTGTGCCACTATTGCATTCGGTGAGCGATATAATATGCGCAGTTGGAGAAAAAAGATTATGTGTTCAAAAGGCTATCGTGAATTCCCCTTATGAAATAATGAAAATAAATTCTAGATATTTTACTTGTAATATATGCCCCGGCTAGTTCAAAAATTTGGAAATTCCAGTTACAATTTACCTGATTTATTCACATACAGACAATGAAACAATACAAAAACTTCACTAAAATCTCTATTACAATTATTTAGAAAAACTTTGTTTCAAAGATTACAAAAAAATTATAATTAAAATGATTGAAGTTAATAAATAAGGATCAAATTTTGAGCTCGTATTATTAGTATACTGATCTGTTTGTTGTCTTCTTCCACTCCTGTAGATTTCGGAACTCCTGGGTTCTTTAATTCTCTTTCCAAGCTTATGGGTTTTGAATTGGAACTCTTGAAATGGGACTCCTAGGGTCTTAAGCTGGGACTTCTGAGGTCTTAAATTGTTTTCCACAAACTTCTACGGTCTTGAAATGCTTTTACAAGCTCCTGAGGTCTCAAATTCGGACTCCTGAGGTCTTGCTAAAATCACATTATCGAATTTCATTTCACTTAGCTTTCAATAAAAACTTGTTTGCTGCGTAGATTCCTATCCTTTTAAATCGTATCTACAATCGGTACTACGTTCTTTGAATCAAATAAAAACTAAGAGATAAGGAAAGTGTGTTTTTAGAACAAAAAAACACAACACAAATTTTCATCAACTCAACAAGCAAAAAAACAAGGTAAAAAAAGAAAATTTGAACTAAGAAAATTTTGTCTGAAAGTAATTAACGTGAATATATTGTGAAAGGATTGTTCAACTGTTCCAGAATATAAACTTCGGAGACCATTACGAATATTGAAATGAAAAATGGAAATTGAACTTCAAGTTCACAAATATGATCTAAACTATTTAATCAATGGCATTAATCTATAAGAAGAAACACTTATTGCTAACTTAACAAGGCAGTTACAAGGTAGTTTCCTAACATCAGCTGAATACACGTACAGTTTTTTAACTCCCTCACTCAATTTAGTGGAAATCTAGGCGTTACCGGTTTTTATGCTGCATAAACCAACCAAAGCCACGAAAAATATAATTCTCATAAAAATGGCGGTAGCAAGGATGAGAGGTTTATATCGGCAGAAAACGCTTCCTTTCCATCAGCTCAACCTACGTACAATTTTTCAAACCCTCTACTAAATTCACTGGAAACCAGGGGAAACAAATACCGCTTTTTAGCTAAATAGAACGAAAATTTTAAATCTCTATGTAAAAATGGCGGCGGTTAGGATGAAAAGATTATAGCGAGAAAAAGCACTTTCTTCAAACCAGCTCAATCCACATACAAATTTTCAACGCTCTGAATCATTCTGCAGAGGATTTGGTTTAAAAATCCTCCAAGCTCAATGCAAACTCCAAGGAGACCTAGAAAGCTAAATTTTGGATTTATTGTTCATAATTAATTTCCACATCTTGCTAACGACTAACTCAGAGCTCATTTCGAAAAATTATTGCGATTTACTTGCTCTGCGATAATAATGTAGACAACCGATGAAACTTTATTGTTTCATGGGATACAATATGTTTCCATCAGAGCGACAATTAATCTTCAAGATGTTAAAAATGATTCAGCTCGAAACGTTGAGCTCTGCACGTAGCCACACCCAGATCATCGAGCAGTTCGGATACAGTTATTTGCATTGACGACCTCGAGTGTATCCACTTAACGGCACGAGCTGAAAGTAAAAGCGATACGAAAAATTGTATCGCCTTCTTCAGAGCCATTAAATAATAATGATATCGAAATATTTTTGGAAGAGAAGTTTAATTAATTTTTCTCTTTGAATCTGATATGCAACGAACAATAATGAATGTCTCGACGTATATAAATGAACAATAATGAAATTTTCAACAATTAAGTGGCGCATTCAGTTGGATGTATTATATATATATATATATATATATATATATATATATATATATATATATATATATATAAAAATATTTATATATATATTTATAAATATATAAATATATATATTTATATATATATATATATATATATATATAGTATATTATATATATATATATATATAAATAAATATATATATAATACATATGTAAATGTATAAAATATATATATATATATATATATATATATATATATATATATATATATATATATATATATATATATATATATATATATATTATATACAGGGTTGCGATAAAGTATGGAACCAAGTAAATATCTTTCGAACGAAAAGGAGAATATTTATGAAATTTTGCAGGTAAGTCCAATGGCGCAAAATGCATCTGATGTATGATTTTTTGTTGATAATATACTTCCGGTTGTACCGGAAATAGACCCTAAGTCGCTTATTTTAAATGGGGTATCCTATATAAAATTACATTTTTGGATTCTACTTAACATTCTAGGCAGATTCTATGCATCATGTCATATACCTACGCGTTTTTGACATATTTAGGTTTTTATGTCAAAAACGACGATTGCAAGCCCTAATATAATTATCAGTTGTTCCTATAAGTGAGCCTTCTTCACTTACTTTGGGTTAGATTCCTTGTTGAAAAGGACCTACTTTAATAGATTTTGTTTAATATTTGGATAACTAGTCATACAGGGTGTGCAAAAAATAAGATCTAAAATTAGATTGAGAAAACTGACAAGAATCAATTCAACTTCTTTTGAATTTTTTACATTACCGTAAAAAAACGTTCAGATAAACAAATTGATGTTGTGTGTATGCATATGTAGTAAGTAATAAACGAGTATAACGATGATTTGAAATTCAAATACGATCGTATATATATACATATAAAAATATCAAATTGGCAATATTTCGAAAACTTCAAATTTTAGGTGAAGATAACCTCATACAAAGTTACCTTCTTTTTAAATGTTTAATACTACAAAATACAGAGTATGGGGGGTTTCCATTTGAAAAAATTGATTTTTGTCAGTTTTCTCAATCTCATTTTAGATCTTATTTTTTGCACACCCTGTATAACTAGTTATCCAAATATTATTCAAAATCTATTAGAGTGGGTCCTTTTCAACAAGGAATCTAACCCAAAGTAAGTAAAAAAGGCTTCCTTATAGGAACAATTGATAATTATATTAAGGCTTGCAATCGTCGTTTTTGACATAAAAACCTAAATATGTCAAAAACGCTTAGACTTAGGTATAGGACATGATGCATAGAATCTGTCTAGAACCTTAAGTAGAATCCAAAAATGTAATAATGTATAGGGTATCCCATTTAAAATAAGCGACTTAGGGTCTATTTCCGGTACAACCGGAAGTATATTATCAACAAAAAATCATACATCAGATGCATTTTGCGCCATTGGACTAACCTGCAAAATTTCATAAATATTCTCCTTTTCATTCGAAAGATATTTACTTGATTTCATACTTTATCGCAACCCTGTATATATATATATATATATATATATATATATATATGTATATATATATATATATATATATATAATATAAATATATATATATATATATATATATATATATATATATAATATATATATATATATATACCTATTATATATATAATATATATATATAATATATATATATATATATATATATAAATATATATATATATATATATATATATATATATATATATATATATATATATATATATATATATATATATATATATATATATATATATATATATATATATATATATATATATATATATATATATTATATATATTATATATATATATATATATATATATATATATATATATATATATATATATATATATATATATATATATATATATATATATATATATATATATATATATATATATATATATATATATATATATGTATATATAGATATATATATATATAAATATATATATATATATATATATATATATATATATATATATATATATATATATATATATATATATATATATATATATATATACAGGGTCGCTGATATGTATGGAAACGGTCGATTATATACTCAAGTAAGATAGCTAGCGAAAAATGTTTAAATACAAAAGTTTTAGGGTTTTTCAAAATCTATCATGCTACATAAAAATTAAGTATACCTACAGGGTCAGTCAAAATGTACTGAAGAAATAAAATTGCTTTTTCTTCAATAGAACAACCTATATAACATACCATATTTCAATTCTCCTCAAATTTCTGAACAAAATTTACATAGCACATCATTTCCTAAATTCAACCGTTTTCGAGATATCGAATTTTGAATATAACTTTTTACTACTCTCAAATTTATTAAAGAAAAAGCACGAAATGATGGATATTTATTATGAAAGTCACACAAGGTGGAGTATGTGGATATGATTACAATTTAATTATAATATTTTTACAGAAAATATAAAAGCATAATTGTTCAGGGTTGATAAAAATGCACGAAACAAGTTTTAATAAACAACATATTCTATTTGATAAGGTGCTCAAAGTGTTTACCATTTACCTCCTGACAGTAATAAACTCGCTGGACAAAATTTTGTAGTGAATTTAAAATCATTTGAGGAGGAATGGTAGAAATTGCATGCCTTATTCTTTCTTGCAACTCTTAGATATTCAGTGGTCTATTTTTGTAGACTACATTTACTGTCAGTAGGTAAATGTACAGACTACATTTACTGTCAGTAGGTAAATGTACAGACTACATTTACTGTCAGTAGGTAAATGTACACTTTGAGCACCTTATTGAATAGAATTTGTTGTTTATTACAACTTGTTTCGTGCATTTTTATCAACCCTGAACAATTATGCTTATTTATTTTCTGTAGAAATATTATAATTAAATTGTAATTATATCCATATACTCCCACCTTGTGTGACTTTCGTAATGAATATACATTTGGTGCTTTTTCTTCAATAAATTTGAGAGTAGTAAAAAGTTATTTTCGAAATTCGATATCTCGAAAACGGTTGAATTTAGTAAATGATGTTCTTTCTAAATTTTGTTCAGAATTTCCAGCACAACTGAAATAGGGTGTTTTATTGAAGAACAAGCAATTTTATTTCTTCATTACTCTTTGACTGACCCTGTCTGTATACTCAATTTTTATATAGTGTGATATTAAAACCCTAAAACTTTTGTATTTAAACATTTTTCGCTAGCTATCTTACTTTAGTAAATAATCGACCGTTTCTATACATATCAGCAACCCTGTATGTATATATATATATATATATATATATAAAAATGTTAGTATATATATATATATATATATACTAACATTTTGTTAGCCAAAATTGCATTATGAGGGAATAATTGGGAAACAAGGCCAATTATGGTTAATTCAATAAAAATTAAGTATAATCAAATCTATAATTCGAACATTTGTGTGATTCCTCATGAAAATCCTGAAAGGAGAGGACATAACATACAAAAGAAATACAGGTCATACATACCTAACCCTACATACAAAACCTACTAATGACTGTGGTTATAGACACTGAAATTACTCGACAAATATAAATTGAAAACAATATCATTAAAATTTCTAGAACCTAAGTTTCATTAAGAGTTGACGAATCTGACATATGACGTAAAAGTCGACGCACAGAGTCCGGCAGCACTTTTTTAGATTCTAATCAGATGAAAATGTGATAACTATATATATATATATATATATATATATATATATATATATATATATATATATATATATATATATATATATATATATATATATATAAATATATAATATATATATATATATATATATATATATATATATATATATATATATATATATATATATATATATATATATATAAATATATATATATATATATATATATATATATATATATATATATATATATATATATATATATATAAATATATATATATTAATATATATATATGAAAAAGTTTTCCGAAAGCTCATAGCTTTCAAACTTTTTCAAAGTAGGCATCTACTGTGTCTGTATAATATGTGTATTCTGGGTGAATCTTAGAGCAAGTGTATACTTATGGTGTAGAATATGAAGTTTTTAAAATTTTTTTAAATGTCAAATTGCATTTATCAAGGAATTTTTTTCTATTGTTTGATTTTTTATAGTTTATGACTATATATATCCCGTGTTTTGGTGGCGAGAGATCACGATATTCTGATTGACAGCAAAACGATATTTGGTCAGCATATTCACATGAAAACAAAATCCAATTCGTGGGGTTCGTTTGGTGGACATGAAACTTTTTTACATCTTTCAAAGATTTTAATGTCCTTTTCAATGCATATATCAGAAGTAGATTGAGTTTTGGTGTTTGTGTTTGGTGCCCACAATATGTGAACAAACTGTCGGAGGTTTCTTCGATATGTGAGCAACATTTCTCTCTTGAGAAAAAAAACAAGTGCAAACTCTTGAGACACAAAGTGCTAATAACGTGTGGAACGTTCCAACTCTCTTGAATCGAATCCGGCTCTAAGTTCCACCTCGCCCCCTCAGACATGTAACTTTACTTCAAGTTCAATTTTTCAGAACACATTTGGGTTAGAAATACCCCATTTGGAGAATTTCTCAAGCAAGTAATCGATATGGCGAATCAATACTGTTTAACACAACTCTGGCATTCTTCAAACAGGAAGATTCGAGATATCAGTTGGAGTTCTGGTCACAGAAATTAGTTTCTGTGTTTTTTTCATTGTACATATGCGACGGATTCTGGAATGTGTACATACCAAAATAAGTAAATAAATATATAACTACAACACATAAATAAATGAAATGAATATATTTATTTTTTCTTGGAATATGGAGAGATATTTTCATAATATAAATTAATGAAAGACTCAAGAAGCATAAACTTTTCATTGATTTGCTTCAGTTCTTTCATCGGCAGCCTATTCAACAATAGTTATAATAGAGATAATATCAACCATCCAACGTCAACAGAAAGCGCCTAATTACCGGTAAATGTACGCCTTTTTTATATAGATATAAGGTTAACTCAGAGCGAAGCAATAGATCACTCGTATCCGATCGAATATGGAAACATGTTAGGATGTGAGACATTGTCCATATTCTATAAACCATAAATCAATATACGCGTCCAAAGGTTACATTATTACGAGAAATATGATACCGGCCGAAGCTAAATAAAGACACGCATAACTAAAGATAGGAGGCCGTTTGACATATTGCTCAAATTTATTCAATATAATCCATATTCACTCATACTTCTTGTCAATTTTGCTTACTTGTCTGCCGTTCCAGTTCTCACATTCTCACATCTTTACCATAAACGACTGTATGGAGCAGTAAGAAAATAGAATTCAGTTTCTAATCATGAGAACATTTTGTATGAAGAGTAGGTAATTTGAGAATAGGTTTATATCATTCCACCAATACACTTTCATAACATTCCATAAAAAAGACATATTTGAAACTACAACTAGGTAGGTACATGGAAATACTACGTTTATTATCACAAAATATATATATATATATATATATATATATATATATATATATATATATATATATATATTTTGTGATAATAAACGTAGTAAAATCAAATTTAGTTTTGTTAATCATGTTAAATTATCACGTAGTAACGACGGATTCCATCAACCATTTACATGGAAATATGTAGAAATATTATCTTTTAATCAGATGAATGTCAAAATATTGAGATATATCACTAAAAACATAATTCTGCTGGAGCAGTTTTTAAACCCAATATATATATATATATATATATATATATATATATATATATATATATATATATATATATTTATATATATATATATATATATATATATTTATATACATATATATATATATATATATTTATATATACATATATATATATATATAAATATATATATATATATACATATATATATATATATATATATATATATAAATATATATATATATATATATATAATATATATATATATATATTTATATAAATATATATATATATATATATATATATATATATATATATATATATATATATATATATATATATATACTATTTTATATATATAATCAGACGAAATGAGCGAAATTTGACATTTGAGATTCTTTTTGAGGCAATACAAAACTATGAAAATTTTGGTGTCTATTCAGTGAAAATTTTGACGTCCACGAGAAGAACAGAAACTCTTCAAACCGGTGAAGAATTTATTATGAATAACATATGCGAAATTCGAGGAACTTTGAGAAACGTATGGAGCTAAAAACCCTTCAAATTGATGACGATTGAAAATTTATATATTATATATATAGTTATATATATATTGCAATATATATATTGCAATATATATAGTTATATATATATTGCAAGCTGAAAATATGGCAATGATCCTAAACTTAAGCTGAGAGTTTTAAACTGTAAGTACCCCTTTTTTTAAAAGATTTGAAATTCTAAATAAATAAAAAATTTCATTAAAAACGGCTACTTCCATATAAACGAACTATACCGATAATTTTTGCTTTACTTGTTTAATATTTCCCAAAACTATTTTTCTTTTTTAATGTTAATTTACTCTTTCTGAGATCTCTCGGATGGAATTAATCGCCTCCGTGGCAAAGTTTGACCAAATCTCCCATACCGGAGAGTTCAAACAATAAACCACAAATAAGTGATTTTCTTCCATAACAGAGGATTTTATTATGAAAATCTCATTCAAAACGGCTACTTCCATATAAACGAACTATACCGATAATTTTTGCTCTACTTGTTTAAATATTTTTCCCAAAAACTAATTTTCTTTTTTAATATTAATTTACTCTTTCTGAGATCTCTCGGATGGAATTAATCGCCTTCGTGGCAAAGTTTGACCAAATTCTCCCCATACCGGAGAGTTTCAAACAATAAACCACAAATAAGTGATTTTTCTTCCATAAACAGAGGATTTTATTTATTAAACTATTTTCATCTCCAAATTTTCAATCCAATACTTAGCTACGCCGTTCTGATGAGGACCAAGAGTCCGAAACACCGTGTCAACGGCTGCTTCCATATAAGCGTACTATACCGATAATTCTACTCCACTTCTTTAATGTTTTCCCATAACTAATTTCTTTGTTGTTAGATAAATAGAACCCTAATTATTATTATTTTCAAACATTACGTAGGTAAAGGTTTCTTTGGTTTCCCTTACCATCTAATAATTACAATTTTGAATATAAATATTAGACTGAATAGCATATATAAAGCAGCCCTGTTTTATTCAATTATTTCAAAACAATAAATGTCAAAGAAATTTCAATTTCGAATATCGTGGTGAGGCGTCAACTTTT
>JARQZK010003755.1:112500-167500 GCA_030704885.1 Cynegetis impunctata
CTCAATATTTCAGAAATACTCTGTAATTCAGAAGAAAAATACTACGACAATATAAAACATGACTCTTGGCATTCGAAAAAATACAAAAATACAGGTCCGTATTTGAAAATTAAAAGTTGCGGGTGGCCCAATTTATAAGATAGCCTGTACAAAATTTTTATTCAGATATTTGGAAAGCCTACAAAAAGTTGCAATGGCAAAGTGACAATTTGTTCAAAAAAAATTCTCAAATAAAAAATATAAGCAAAATAAGAATTTCGAAATTTTCGATAACTCCTGAACTAAAAGAAGCTAGATCCAATTTTTGTACCCATATAATTGACCTCTGAAATATGCCACTTTGCCCCCTCTTAACCATCTCACCGTTATTGAAATCCCCATGCATAGACTCAAATTTGAATAGCCCTGTATATATATATATATATATATATATATATATATATATATATATATATATATATATATATATATATATATATATATATAGATATATATATATATATTTATATATATATATATATATAGATATATATATATATATATATATATATATATATATATATAATATATATATATATATATATATATATTTGTGTGTGTGTTTGTAGATATATATTGTTATATGGAGTTGTGGCATATTGTCGATCCACAAGGATGTGCATTAAAATTTATCAAGGTTTTATTATGATGTTTAACTTCCATAAATATCATTCTAATTATAACACAAGTGCCACGCATCATCGGCGGCAATCCAGATCAACTTTTTATGAGAGTAACCCGTCGACCGTTAGGCGTCTAATTGATAGCTCTATGAACCTTAGATGCACGGCCTACTCTATATTATAGGCCGATTCGTGGGTGGTCTTTTGTTTCACTCCCATCACCCGTTGCCACGACGACACTAACAACATATGAACATCGCCCTAACAAGTCCGCGAGATGCACGATTGATTTTCATTGGTATCTTCGATTGATCGGGTCCCTGGGATGATAAAGAGGGCTTTCAAGCAATTGCGATATCACAGAGAGAACATAGAAGATAGAAACATAGTGGAAGATGTACATATTGGATTCCGATGACATTGATGTATGGGTACACACAGCTGGAAACTTTTAAAGAAAATCGAGAAATCGAGCGGTTAGATAAGCATTGTATAAGTTCAAAATTGTTCTGCAGAGAAGATACTATTAATAACATCTTTCGAAATTGGTTCAGAGTGAAAAGGAACATTGGGAGACAAAGAGTAAATTTTTTAATAGTAAAATGTAAAGTGTTTTAGGCTTCATCAAAATATCTCTATAGCAGGAAGCACATCTGAAACATTCCATTCAGAAAATTGCAATAGCTAGATTCCTTTATGAATATTTTGGAGAAGTCAAATATTTTTTCATTTAAATGCCGAGTAGTAATAAAAATTATAACAACTCCAGAAAATTAGCTTAATATGAAGTCTTTATGTATAATGGTTAATTGCTGAATCGTTTGTTATTTATTGCAAATTTGTTGGACAGTTTTTCACAAAAAACGCTGAATTATAACGCAAAACTCTTTTTTTTATGTATACATCAACCCAAATCCACTTGTCAGTTCGACAAGTGGATACGAAGAGATTTGACCATTATTAAACTTATAAACTATAATTCGAGTAAGTTTCAGATTCCATGAAAGTAAAGAATACTGATGGTCGTGTACCATACGGATTCATGTTCTGTTATTGGTGTTTTCTTCAATTAAACTTGCCGCTTATCGTGAGCACGAACCACAGAAAACGAATACGTCCGACACGCGTTGACCACTTGGTCAGCATTGTTAAAATCTACAAGTTGGCTCAATATAATTCTGAATGTATTATATGATGTATTCTGGCAGGAGCATATATTAATTTGTTATGAATATGTGTTAGAAATGTGACTTTTTCTGTTATTGGTTGATAAAGATATGGTATGAGTTTTTAGTTGTGGTATAAAGATTTGTAATAATATTTTCATTCAAGCTAACAGCAAAAATAAAATTTACCAATATATTACATCAAAACCTTTTTTTTTCATTCATTCTGTTTGTTAAACTATTCTGAAATATGTAATTTTATCTGTTCAGAATATTAAGTGATTTTTTTTCTTAAATTCATGTTATTCATTTTGTGATGTATTTCATGATACTCTTTGTTTGATTCTATGCTCCATTTGTTTTATTTTAAGTTACATAATCCTGAAAAACCTAAACAATGCTTAAACGTGAATCAAAATAATATTATCAATTTTATTTCTGGTGATTAAATAGACTCGTTAGTTTTATTTATGAATTTAAATTGTTTGAATTTTTTTCCAGTGTCATAAGGTAATCATTTTAAAACAGGTTCGTACAAATTCATTATAGTTTGTTATATATTATTAATCAGGAAGTAAATTTTATCCATCTACCTTCATATCTTCTTAATACTGCTTTTTTTCTAGTAGTGCTGATAAGTGATATAATTAAGCCCAGATAGTCCACATACACTTTTACCTCCACTCAGTACAGTTCTTGCAACAAATGATCATCAAAAGTAAAGCATAGGAAATGTGTACATTAATTTCAAGTTATTACTTCTTGAATTGTCTGGTTCATACCAGTAAGACAAGAGTACCTTATTTTACGCTTCCCTAATTTATTCAATAATCACTAGGTAGACAAGAAACAAGAAGTTGACTGTATATTTTGTACTCGCTTATTACAGAAATCATTCAGTTAACTATTTCAGGCCGTTCAGAAATTCGTATATAATTTCTTTGGAGATGAGAAAAGTCATGTTAATTTTAACGATCAATAATGATGCTCGATCATTCATATTAAAACAAAGTCATTAGATTTCGAAGTATTATTGTTGACTGTTGAATAATTGAGATTGCTTCATAACGGCGGATCTGCACTTAATTTCTTTTTGTTTATTTAATATGCGTGTTTCCAAACCCAGTTACAGTATTATCGTTTTATTGCTTTATGTTATATAATTATATTACTTTCTTCTTCTTAATTGTCAAGTAACTATCTTGGAGACGTTCAACATTCATGTATTATTTACATGCGTCTTGTGGTGCAGATGTTAACTGACCGTCTGTGAAGCAGGCGTTTTGGATTCGAATCCTGCGTTATGTAAGGGTACGAACAGAACGAGTAAGTCGAGGTGGAGGTGTAGCTCGCGGTAGCGGTCGATGTCGACATCTATGTAAAACAAACGCATTGAGTTGAATGGGAGCGAACATAACGAGTAAGTCGCGGTGGAGGTTTAGCGCGATGCCACTAAAGAGGTTTACAGCGATGCTTTTGAAAATCAAATCAGTTTGTTTTACATGGATGCTTACCGCGCGGTCTACAAGGATGCTTCGCTGTGATTGGTGCGTTCAAGGCAGTGTTGTCATCACCCTCAGCAGCTCGCATACAAGAAGTGTTGTGTCTGACATTTCGTGCGCTACAGTACTCCAGTTGGCAGCTTTTTTCTCCTTCGGATATTAAGTTTATTTTTTGATCATTTGTGCTAAATTGAAGGAAGATCTCATAGCACTTGTGTAGATCACTCATTTCGTAATTATATTCTTAATTATAGGAGCTTCTATTGGTTCTTCTCAAAGAGTATTTAATCATTAATATAGAGTTTAATGACTTCAGTCTCATTCTATTTCGAAGCTTCGTTATGTTCATGACACTAAATATCCTTCCAATTTCAGAATTCTATTTCATTCGAAGGCTACAAGTGGAAAAAAAAGACAGTCAACAAATGCGTTGTTAATAAGATAATAAAATTTTTTTTATGATTATTTAATTTCTTTTATTTTGAAACTACGTAAATTATCAATAAAAAACTTAAGAATGAAATTTTTTGAATTCTTTCAACGAGATTATATTCTGAAACCTTTCAAAACTAGCTCCAAGAAAGAAAAAAAATCTCAGATCTTTAGTTTAACAGTTACCACACTTGCAATGTTCATGTTCAAGCAGAAAAAAATTATGAATGAATAACTTTTCTATTTTATATGGTAAAATAATGAATAAAGTATAAACTTTAAAATAAAAACACTTGGCTTATGTTTCACAATATAAAAAATATTTAGATACTGTATTTAGCAGTAACGAAAAGTCGACATGTTTCGAGTTATGAACTCATTATCAAGACTGTATCTAAGTATCTAAATATTTTTTATATTGTGAAACATAAGCCAAGTGTTTTTATTTTAAAGTTTATACTTCATTCTTTATGATGTTTCACCAAGTGATGTGCAAGAATTCAATCTCAGTTAGTAAAATAATGTTTGCCAAAGCCAGATTAGTCGTTTTCGGCCGTATTTTCACCCCTCTGAGAAAATTATAAATATTTATCCTATAGTTTCGGGAGTTGAGACTTCACTATAGGAAATTTCTTCCTCTTTTCGAAACTTTTTCAAGGCATAAAAATCTCAATTAGTTGCAGAAAACAAAACCCCTTTTTTGATCTTTCAGTAAATTGTTAATAACTTTTACAAATTCCGCGAGCAGAACTGTGTTTTTTACAAAAAACATCTACATTCTATTCCGAACCGAATGACATATCATTCATGTTTTTCCGAGACTGTTGAAAAAAGTTGAACAAAAAAGCACTGTTGACTAGACTACAGAATCATTTCGGAACGTAGTTCCGAATATAGAGATAGATTTCTATTACATATTTTATGAAGATAGTTAAAATACTTATTTATTTTTTTATTTAAACTGTAGAAGTCGTTAGAATAGTTGCTAGATTTTTTTGTCGCAAGACACATAATTCAAGCCGCTGTAGCAAACAAAATGTCGCTAGATCTGGCGACAAAGTCGCTAAATAGGCAACACTGGCTCGACTAAGCATCGCTGGTAACCTCCTCGTTATGTGCGGTCGACATCGACCGAGACTTAACTAGTGGCATCCACCGCGAGCTACACCTCCACCTCGACTTACTCGTTCTATTCGTACCCTAAGGATGTTTGCGTATGTCTATGAGCTCAGCGGTTCAATTAACTAAATTAGTAGTTGGGTAATGAACATTGTTTACAAGTTCATAAATGGGCCTCCATTAATAACGTAAGGCAATTTTAGCAATATTTCGACCCCTCTCTCCCGTTGGTGAGAAGTCGTGAAATTTTGGTCGACCACCTCCCCCTCCACTAATCTCACTTGAGTTAATAAGTGCTTCATACAGAGATTTTTTGATATTCAATAAGTGTTATTAAGTTAATGTTAATAAATGATTTTTTAAAATTTGATTATTTCATAAATATTTATTAACGGTTATTCATATTTAATAAATGACTCAATGGTTTCCAAATAAGTGAATTTATTCCGAGATTTATTCCTATTTAATAATTTCTTCCACGTTGGCCGAAAGAACCACCCTGAGTACAAACGCAATCATGGAAATGCTCGAAACATGTATCAGTACCACATACTTCCAAATAGATAAAGAATTCTACCAACAAGAATTCGGACTTGCTATGGGTTCCCCACTATCCGGACCTCTGGCCGACGTATACATGGAAGAGTTCGAGAAGAGAGCATTGGAACGACATGTGTTCAAGCCTAAACTATGGCGCAGATATGTAGACGACATCTTCGTGATATGGCAACATGGGAGAGAAAACCTAGACAGATTCCTAGAACATCTCAACAGCATAGAGGAATCGATAAAATTCACGATGGAACTCGAGGAAAATAACCAACTTCCTTTCCTTGATGTAATGATCCGCAAACAGAATGGGACTCTCAAGACCACAGTCTACAAGAAACCAACACATACGGGCCAATATCTTCACTTCGAATCCAACCATAACCTCGGCACCAAAGTAGGAGTAGCCAGAGGCCTACACGACAGAACGTCTAAGATATGCTCCAATCCTGAAGATCGTAATGAGGAATTCAACAACATAACAGAAACCCTCAGGAGAAATGGCTACCCTAAGAAGATCCTTGATAGGGCCAAAGAACTAAGGGAAACAAGAACGGAACCCCAACAACAAACAAGCAATCACCCCACCGAAACCATCACCTCGGTCATACCATATGTGAAAGGGCTATCTGAGAAAATAAGAAGGATTGGTAACAAATACAATGTAAGAACAGCATTCAAGACCAACGGTACAATTAGAGGGAAACTCACGAATGTGAAACCTAACAATGAAAATCAGAGTACCAAGGATTGTGTATATGAAATACCATGTGAATGTGGCAGATCCTACATTGGGGAAACTAAACGCCCTCTCAAAGTAAGAATCAAAGAGCACCAAAAGCTTGCTCAACAGGGAGAAATCGAAAAATCTAGGCTAGTCCAACATGCCTGGAATGAGAACCACAACATCAGATGGGACGGAGCTTCGATAATATCTAAAGAAGAAGGATGGGAAAGGAATTAAAAGGAAATTAAAAGAAGCAGCATTCATGGCCATTACTCCTAACCCAATCAGTGCGCCCTCTCTGGAAATTAAGGATATCTGGACACCAATAATAAGAACTGAGTTGAGGAAGACGAACTCGGTCCAAGGAAGCAATTAACAACAAGACATATACCAACTCAAGGCTACTGCGCATACCATCTGCGCAGATAGATTGAGTCAAGGTGACCTCTAACACAGAAATTATACTTCATATATAACTCAAATTGTATAATAACTACCTGCTTCAGTAGACTAGTTGTTAGAGAGCTGGATTTACAACCGAAAATACCCGTGTTCGAATCCCGATACTGTAACCACATAATTGAAAAAAAGTATGGTGCGTACAAGTCCAGACAGACTAAGTTTGGCAAACCCAGGTCCTTCTCAGGACCAACACCCTGAAGACGGCAGGCGAATGCTTGCCGGAACGTCGGTAACAACTAACCGCTCAGATAATGGAAACAGCCCAAATAACAGATCAACTAATAATTTCTTGTATCAGTGCACAATGAATCCTCGATAAATATTGTTATGTATGATTTAGTCATATTTTTTCAATTAATTTAATTCTGTTTTCTCTCAATTTTACACTCTGTCCACCTCATCCTCGTGAGATTGGGTGAGGTTTCGCTCGACCCCCTCGCCTCTGAACTCCTCACGTAATTTTAATGGATGTTCGTCCCCACAACTGAGGTCAACCTGTAGTTCGATAGATTTGAAAAAAAAATGTTTTATTTCTTATTTACATGAATTTGAAAATATTGTATTCTTCATCCTTCTAATTTCAAGAGAATTTCACGAACTTCTTCAATTCAATATAAATAAATTGAGATAAATTCTCAAATATATTCATGGTTTACATAGCGAAATGATAAATGAAGTTATATGTAACAAGTAGGCACAAGTTATGGTTTAATATAGATTAAAGAAACAGAAATACATCCATAGTTTCTCGTCAAATATAACTTGAAATTTTCAAGATGAAATGAAAGTTTCTGTTTTTTGATAGTGGGTTGTATGAGTTACTTGAGTTAGAATGATTCATTATGTTCTCATTATTAGGCCATATCGTAAGGAAGGAATGTGGAATTCTTGCAGACGGCTCTTATATAGCCTCTTGAATTAGAAGGTACTTCCTAAAGATTTTCTTGATGCTACCTGAGGGAGGATTGTGGTCTTGTTTTGAAACGTATTTGCCCTATAATAGTCATCTGCTGGCTGATTATCAAAAACTTATAGGATCATGAAACAACAGCTATTATAGGAACACGTGTGAACTTTTCGAAGTTCTTTGATTTTAAAATATTCTTGTGCAAATTTGTGACGTGCCATCGACTTTGTTCAGGAAGTATATTTTACATAGGTACTCCAAATTTTAGTAATTTTCAATTTGAATGCCATTTTATGTTTATTTTTTTAAAAAATTGAAGTTATATTCATACGTAGTTCTATTTCATAGAATACTAGATTATTAGAATAATGAAAAAAGTTTACTTCTTGAAATGACTCTAATTTTATAACATCGATATGCTTTTAAAGTTTTACAATGCTTCCATCGGATAATTTTATCAAAGTTCATGAAGAGTTATTCATTTATTATTCATTTAATCAAATCATGAAAAACATACTAGTCGACCATGGTCAATTTCATACATTACATAAAGTGAACAAGGAAAATTCTTTAATTATTTAAAAAATTATCAAACAACTTTCCAAGGTAGCTGGTTATACGTATTCAGCAACGTAAAATTTGCATTCACAATCGAACGGTGAATTATAGAAATTGTCAAGTCACCCCGACTCAAAATCTGCATACAGCTGTTTCGATCTTATTAGATCTCATCAGTGCAGCTTATTTGACTCGGAGTGAATTAACAAATTTCTAATTGTTCCCCAATACAAATCGTGGTCAGTAACACTGGCTGGATAACAATCCAGAGCGCCATCCCACCAAAGATATTGGAAAACAACAATTCACCGCTTAGACTGAAAATGCAGAAATTCGTCGCTTAAACACGTACCTCCTGATATGAAGATATCTACTCTACAACAGTGGTATATATGATTCCAAGGCACACTAACATAGTGATTTAAAACCTTTGGATATACTCACGAGAGCGCGCTCCGAATATTCTACTCGCTTAATACGCAAAATACAACAATCAAATCATGAAAAACATACTAGTCGACCATGGTCAATTTCATACATTACATAAAGTGAACAAGGAAAATTCTTTAATAATTTAAAAAATTATCAAACAACTTTCCAAGGAAGCTGGTTATACGTATTCAGCAACGTAAAATTTGCATTCACAATCGAACGGTGAATTATAGAAATTGTCAAGTCACCCCGACTCAAAATCTGCATACAGCTGTTTCGATCTTATTAGATCTCATCAGTGCAGCTTATTTGACTCGGAGTGAATTAACAAATTTCTAATTGTCCCCCAATACAAATCGTGGTCAGTAACACTGGCTGAATAACAATCCAGAGCGCCATCCCACCAAAGATAGTGGGAAACAACAATTCACCGCTTAGACTGAGAATGCAGAAATTCGTCGCTTAAACACGTACCGCCTGAATCATATATACCACTGTTGTAGAGTAGATATCTTCATATCAGGAGGTACGTGTTTAAGCGACGAATTTTCTGGAAAGTTGTTTGATAATTTTTCAAATTATTAAAGAATTTTCCTTGTTCACTTTATGTGAATTATTCATTTAGTTTGGGGTTATGTTGCACTGCGTCCTTATGGTCTATTGTACCCCCCTCAGAGCTGTTTTCTGTACTACGCCATCTACCTACAGCTCGCCTTCTAGTTCCAGAGTATTAATAAACTGCAATATCTGGGAAGGTTTGTAGGAGGTTATGTCCTCACTCCTACAAGTTTCTTGACCAAACCATTCCTTTCGTTGGCTTGCAATGGCGAGGCATTCTGTAGCCAGGTGAATAGAAGTTTCCTCCTCCTCTTCACAGAATCTACACTCGTCAGTTTCTGATAAGCCTATTCTCATCAGATGCTTCCTGAGGCAACAGTATCCTGTCAGGAAGCCAGTGAGGAGTTGTAGTTTATTCTTACTGAGATCCAGATATTGTAACGTGTAAATTCTCCACTTAACTGCCGCCACTGAATTCAACACTGAAATACCGTGATTCACGCTATCAACCGATACGTCACTTTTGTTTCCTCTATGATTAACGACTGGCGTACAATGAGAGTATCGAGATAGCGTTGAATTTGCACGTGCACGTATAACATCTCTCTTTTCCCAAGCATCGGTTGAAGATACCACATCGTTAGATATTGAAATTATATTCATATCTATTAAACGAATATTTTATTAAAGTTTATTGAAGTTTATTAAGTATCTGTGGCGTCTGATAGACGGTAAGTTATGAGAAGAAATATAATTATTTCGTATAAATGCCTTATCTTGAAAATCTGAATTGATTCCTTGTTTCATTTTCCGCCATTTCATTTTTTTTAATTTATCTATATTAAATCATTTATCTTTCAATATTGAAATAATCATTTTACATTTCTTAATTTAAAATATTTTTAATTTATTTGCTTATTTCACTCTCTCAATTTGACACAAGATTTTTGTAGGCTAACGATGGCAAATTTCACATGGTCATATCTTGTGTTCAGTTTAATGTTGGAACATATACTGTCTTTCTTAGCATCTTTGCTTGAGATAAAACTAAATGTTAATTTGAATTGGCCATCGATACCCTACAGATATTCTTGGAAACCTTGGCTGGAGTTTAAAAGATCACCTTGGCTGGAGTTTAAAAGATCACCTTGGCTGGAGTTTAAAAACCACCTTATCTGGAGCTAATATTCACCTTGTCTGGAGCTAACATTCACCTTGTCTGGAGCTAAAATTCACCTTGGCTGGAACATTTAACTAAAGCTACTATAAACCCACAGCTAAAGCTACCAAGAAACTAGGGACAAAGATAAGGCAAAAATCAAGAGTACAATCCACCTAGGATAGAATCTAAAACGTTTAAATAAAAAAAGAACAGATAAGTCTCATTCTATGTAATGAGAAAATAGTAAATACCTTCATTTTATCTTGTTGTTATTACTGAAAACAAACTAGAACCCATATATGTTTAACCAATCTCCCTGCTAGCTCGGGCATGAATATATCTTGAAAGGGAGAGAGGTTACAATATACTTTGGATCTTGCAGTGCTTGCAGTTCCGGAGGAACTTTTTGGAGTGATTCATCCCTGGAAGATTCCGCCAGAATGTTTCCCTCTTGGTTTCCTCCTTTTCACAAAACTCTCTCTTATAGGTGCATTTTCCTATCATTCATTCATCATATATTCATAAAGAGCTAGTATCTTCAAGATATTAAATAAGATTATATTTGGAAAATATAAATACCTATATTCTCAATTTTTCATGAAATAATGCTATAATTTTATATTCCAGCTTCACAAATGAAGCGATAAATGTTAGCAATTGTTTAGTAACCGAACAAACTTCACGTACATATTTCCAAATACCTATCTATATAGGAGTATCGAAAACATTTTCAATAACGAAATAGCTTCATTGCATCGTTATACGTGTCAACTTTCTGAATCAATCTTTTTTCAAAGCTTGCACGAAATAATATGGAGTAATTTTCTGTCGTAAACCGAGTTGTTACTAACAGTTCACCTTCAACTGATTTCCTGAATGACACAGATTGTTCTTCATCAGGCAAAAAACGATGTTTACCAAATACAAACGAGTAACTTCTGGTAGAAATTAATATCTCTTTATATTGCATTCTCAATGTTTGCAATTATAATATAAAAATTGAAATAAATTACTTTCGTTCCTTTTGCGGTTTGAATTTGATTTCTAATAAATGACAAGCATATTTTACAACTTATTTCAATGCCACTTCGTGGTTTCGCAGAATTGCTGCGGATGATAATGATATTTCAACAGAGACGAACTCGATCAAATGACGGGATAAGTCTACTCATGCTTCATGAAAAAAAATGGATGATTAATACTAGGACATTTGATGCCTGACATATAAATTTTACTTGTAATTACTTTATCAGACAAGGTGTAGTTTTTCAGCTCAAAGACAAATGAATATATGTGTGTATATATATATATATATATATATATATATATATATATATATATATATATATATATATATATATATATATATATATAGGTATACAGGGTGTCCCACGAGGAACTGCATCGATGGATATATGGAAAACTAAACATAGGAAATATCTGAAAATTTGTCTGTGTACTAATGTCGATGAGGGACATCCGGCTAAAATGTTTTCAAGATGATGGCACTTCCGGTTATACCGGAAGTAGGTATCAGCTTGCTTATTTCAAATGGGATACCCTGTATATTATTACATTTTTGGATTCCTCACCAAATTCTAGATAGATTTTATATATAATGTCCTATACTTATCTTCAGCTGTTTCGGAAATATTTGAATTTATTTTTCAAAAATTACGTATGCAGAAGTAATAATCATATTTTTCTTCAAAAAAAAACGGTATTACTGCCCAATAAAGATAAATTTCCTAATAGCGGTGGTTCTGTTTTAGCGTGAAATGAATAGTATTTTGACATTTAATATACAGGGTGCTCAGGAAAATATTACAAAAATGGATGTTGAAAAACTACAAAAAATCCATTTTTTCAAATGAATACCTACAACTTTTATTATTTTATTCGATTCAGTATCAAAAATAAGGGCTACTTTGTTTAAGGTCGCCTATTCCTAAATCTTACAGTTTTGGAAATATTTGCAAATTAATGGTTTTTGGTTAAAAAAAATGATTTCCTGAAATTTTGTATAGTAGGCGTGTGATGCCATATTTGTTCTCGGCCAGGTTATCATGGAAACAAATTCCAAAGAGATGTCATTATTCGAAAAATTATTATATATAGTAACACAATCATGCCAAGTCGTTTGAATTATACAAACGAAGATTACCTGAATTTGTTTATTATTTATGGAAAGTGTAATAACGTGATAACAAGAACATGTGATATTTTTGCTGCTCGGTATCCGCAAAAAAACCAAATCACCAAATAGGTATTGTTTAATTTTCTGCGTATTGCTTTTGACAGATCCAACATTTATAAAATTTTGTATTATATTTTTAACGGTACCTATTTGGTGATGGCTTGGTTTTTTTGCGGATACCGAGCAGCAAAAATATCACATGTTCTTGTTATCACTTTATTACACTCTCCATAAATAATAAACAAATTCAGGTAATCTTCGTTTGTATAATTAAAACGACTTGGCACGATTGTGTTACTATATATAATAATTTTTGGAATAATGACATCTTTTTGGAATTTGTTTCCATGGTAACCTGGCCGAGAACAAATATGGCATGACACGCCTACTATTACGAAATTTCAGGAAATCATTTCTTTTAACCAAAAACTATTAATTTGCAAATATTTCGAAAACAATAAGATTTAGGAATAGGCGACTTCATACAAAGTAGCCCTTATTTTTGATACTGAATCGAATAAAATAATAAAAGTTGTAGGTATTCATTTGAAAAAATGGATTTTTTGTAGTTTTTCAACATCCATTTTTGTAATACTTTCCTGAGCACCCTGTATATTAAATGTCAAAATACTATTCATCTTACGCTAAAACAGAACCACCTCTATTAGGAAATTTATCTCTATTGGGCAGTAATACCGTTTTTTTTGAAGAAAAATATGATTATTACTCGATCTGCATACGTAATTTTTGACAAATAAATTCAAATATTTCCGAAACAGTTGAAGGTAGGTATAGGACATTATATATAAAATCTATCTAGAATTGTGTGAAGAATCCAAAAATGTAATAATATACAGGGTGTCCTATTTGAAATAAGCAAGCTGATACCTACTTCCGGTATAACCGGAAGTGCCATCACCTTTTAGCCGGATGTCCCCCATCGACATTAGTACACAGACAAATTTTCAGATATTTCCTATGTTTAGTTTTCCATATACCCTAACGACACAAGTACATCCCCTGTACATCCCAGGGACGTCCTTCATTTGCTACTAGGACGTCCCTGGGATATCCTTTGCCGGGACATGGTACCTACTAGGGATGTCCCAGGGACATCTACTTTCCACCGAAAAGGACACCCATGGGATGTCCCTCTGGTATATCCCAGGGATATCCCGAAGATATATATGAGGTACATCCCCTGGACGTCCTGGCATTTCCATTTACTTGATTCATATAATTTGAAGAATTTTATGGAAAATTTGGAGCAAAAAAATTCAAAGATTGTCAACACAAAACAAGTTTAATTCATGAAAGAATGAAACATTGTGTTAAAATATGATAATTACAGAAAATGACAAACAAAAACTCATTCTATATATATATATATATATATATATATATATATATATATATATATATATATATATATATATATTTATTTATATATATATATATATATATTATATATATATATATATATATATATATATATATATATATATATATATATTTATATATATATATATATATATATATATATATATATATGATAAATAAAAAAAAAAATAAAAAAAAAAAAAAAAAACAACACACAAAAACTCTTTCTAAATATAAATATATAATATAAAAAAAAAAAAAAAACTATAAAAATAAATCATTTTAATAATACATATATATATATATATATATATATATATATATATATATATATATATATATATATATATATATATATATATATATATATATATATATATATATATATATATTTTAGGGTGACGGTGCATTTGTTGCAGGCATTATTGCATCATCTTTTTCTCTGTGGCTTCTCTCCTTGGCCCTTAATGAATAAACTATGAACATACTTAATAGTCAGAATGGGTTAACCATATATCATTCCATCAATTATTTGATTCAAAAGAGTAGGTACATTCAATATTTTAATATTATACCAACCTTAAATTCAATTTTTTCAATTGTTCAACTACACCTTATATCAACTGATAAAATCCTTCAAATGCTCACGAAAATGGCCAATCACAAACAATAAGAATGCAGAATGCCGTTGATCTTCTAACAAAGAAAACAAACTTGCGCATTAGGTATATTATGAGGTTAATTTACATTGTTGACAGAACACCAAATAATTCAAACAATGTTGCCAAAAGGAATAATTTTCTAATTTTGAAATGGTCACCCAGAAATGTATGAGATATATTTCTTTTTTCTCCATAATTATTTTCCAGAAGAAAAACAATCACTTTCAACATTTCGACGAGTTTCGGTGATTCTTATTATATATGTGAGTGGATATCGAAAATTCCAGGGACATGAATGGGATATCCTATGGATATTCCAGATGGGATGTCCTCTGAACAAATAATGCGGGACATCCCCGGGATATCCCAATCATGTACTTGTACCGCGGTACATCAAAAGGACATACCTAGGACATCCATGTGTTGTTAGGGTATCCATCGATGCAGTTCCTGGTGGGACACCCTGTATATATATATATATATATATATATATATATATATATATATATATATATATATATATAGTGTGCCCCAAAATTGCTGGGATACAGAGCTACCACGTAAAGTAGAGATCAAAATAAGTCGATTGGACCCAAAGTATTTTTATATCAAAGTATAAAAAAACATTTAAAATGATTGGATCATTAACAGTCTACAACAAACTTGAATGATTATGATTTTGTTTCCTGTCAAAATCACAAATTGTGGTGCCTTTGTTTCCACTGTCAACTAAATTTTGTATTGCAATTTTATTGAACTTGTTCTGGGAATATCTGTTAGTAGGAAATAAATTTAAAAAATTTTTTCTTCGAAAGTAGGCGGATTGCGACATTTTTTGAGGGCTAGTAAAGGGAAGACAATTAGTCAATACTCTTGCTAAAAAAAATTGATAATCGAATTACCGCCCTTTATAAAGTGGTGGAAATATTAAGGGGCTGAGGGTGGTTTTACACCTTCTAAAATTTCTTTTGGTTCCTTTTGATTACCGAAAGGCGAGTTATTCCCTCAAATGCACTTTTGTCAGACTTCATTCAATTTGTTTCTGAATAGTGCACAAAAATGTGTTTTTCTATGTATGTTTCAATTCTTCTCACGGCAAACGGTACATTTTGATATATAAATAAATTGGATCCAAACAACTTATTTTGACCTGTACTACACATGACAGCTCTGTGTTGCCGCAATTTTGGGACACCCAGTATATATATACAGGGCTATTCAAATTCGACTCTATGCATGGGGATTTCGATAACGATAAGAAATAGAGGGTTTATTAAATGCGGGCAAAGTAGCGTATTTCAGAGGTTGATTATATAAATTTAAAAGTTTTTAGTTCTGGAGATATACAGGAAAAATCGAAAATTTCGAAATTATTCTTTTGCCTATATCTTTTTATTTTACGTAGATTTTTTTAAAGTTTCACCACTTTTCCATGGCAAATTCCAAATAACTGAATAAAATGTATAAACAGGGTATCGTACACATTGGGCCACCCTCAGATTGTCATTTTCAAATTTGTACAAATAAAGGAAACTTTTTCATTCTTGGTCAATAATGAAGAATAAAATAACATCGGAGAAAACAGTGGTGTCCACAAAATATTTTGCGACGAATGTCTTGCTTTCTATATTGGACAAACAGAAAGGAATATAAACATAAAAAGTCAATTTCACAAAATAGAATTACCACTGGCTGCTCCGAACATTGTATAAAATTTAACCATTTCCTGGATTTCAACAAAACACAATTGTTGCATTCAGCAGGTAACAAAGAGAGGTGCCTTGACATTATATATATATATATATATATATATAAAAATATATTAATTATAGCTGGGTATTCGGCAAGGAGTTATGATCTAAACAACCAAATTTGTCTCAGTCGACGTTTCGACTCTTTATTGAGTCTTCCTCAGGACATCTACAATTTAAAAAGAATGACAAAGAATGTTACATCGAAACAGTTCGTCTTATATATATAAAAAACAACAAAATTACATGTATACAACAGTTTCTTTGAACTCTAATCTTAGTGGAATATATAAATATGTTTTAAATTTAGATAAATCCTCCCTGAATGCTATTTAATATTTAGTATCATATTTTCTCATGTTCATAGCTATACCTTCTTCATATTATTGTTATATTCATTTCTATGAAATTGTCCACATGCGCGGGTTACTGATAATACAATGTCGCTTGACAGTCATCTGGGTTTGTTATTGTTTTTCGTGAGGTTATGCTTGGCTCCTCGCTTCGAAATTATCAAATTAATAGACAATTTTTACTCCAAAAACAATGAGCTGTTGTAGAGTTGTGTCATGTTATGGGCCTTACAACCTAACTGTTTGTAAGTATTTGATTAAATTTTGGCATTTGTTTTTGAGTTTCAGTCAGATTTTTATACCATTTAGTTGATATTTCGAGCACATTTATTTCTGTTTTTTAGCTTTATTCACGTTATTTTAACATGTTTTCGGTTTTAAATGAGTTTTTGTTGTATATTCCTTGTAAATTGCAGGAACTAGAGTTCAAAGAAACTGTTGTATACATGTAATTTTGTTGTTTTTTATATATATAAGACGAACTGTTTCGATGTAACATTCTTTGTCATTCTTTTTAAATTGTAGATGTCCTGAGGAAGACTCAATAAAGAGTCGAAACGTCGACTGAGACAAATTTGGTTGTTTAGATCATAACTCCTTGCCGAATACCCAGCTATAATTAATATATTTTTTAAAAACCATCGGCAGTTACTTACTTAATTGTATATATATATATATATATATATATATATATATATATATATATATATATATATATATATATATATATATATATATATATATATATATATATATATATATATATATATATATATATATATATATATATATATATATATATATATATATATATATATATATATATATATATATATATATATATATATTCAATAATCTAAAATTTTTTAGCTTGTTAGATATTCTTGAAATCATTCCAATATATTTTGATAAAATAAATTATCTTGAAAAATATGATTTTTAACATAGCAGGGAAATAATTATATTTAACTGGGATTATGAGTTTCAAAATCCAATGAATCATTCAATATTCTCAAGTCCTTATTTGATGTTTTTATGTATAATATAGAATTTTTGATTTCCTAATAATTCAAAATAATTTTTACTTTACTGTTTAATTATGCTGTACAGGGTGGGCAAATTTTTATGTTTGTATGTGGTATCTATACATTAGGTTGTCTTCTTTCTGGATAGCGATTGAAATATATCTCAGATGCGATATTTAAACTGTTATTAATTTGAATAAAGTTTTTCAACGTACTATATTTCTTGTAATTGTCGTACGATATCCTCACTTTTATGACTAAATCATCTAATTGATATTATGACGGAAAAAATGGACAAACTATGTCATAGATGACAACCGCCTACTTGAAATACGTATAAAAAACGCAAAAAGTAAGCTAGTAAAATATTATTTTCGCTATTAAAAACTTACTTAGCAAAAGCAACCTGACATATGATATATCATTAGAAAAGGAAAAAAAATCTGTTTTCAACCAAACCATAGCCTAATATGATTTCCATTTAAAAAATATATCTTTAGTCCATAACTCGAAAATGCAAACAACCATGTTATTCACACTTGTCTAAAAGTCGAAAAATCGAACTTTTTTTATAACTCGAAAACAAAAGACTAGAGCAAATTTTGGTTTTCGCCAGTGAATTTGTCTCGAAAAAAGAAATCGAGAATATGGCCTCCATTTTTTGTATCTCCTAAACTTACGGGGATCGAAATTTACCCACTACTGTCAATTTGAGTCAAATAATTTACTCATGTGAAAGTACGGTCATTAGGTACAGACTGTAAATTATGCATTATTCTCTTATCTTTAAAGTCTCTCGAATCTGAATTAGTTAAGGAATAACACCACAGATTCTACATGTTCGAATACAATCGTCTATGTCCTTCCACGCCTTATACAATGTTTGTTTCTTCTGAGTTCTCTACTCAATACTGCATAATTTTTTATGGTATTGAATGTTGTATACATTTTATGGGTGCTCATTCTATCTTCATTATTCTCATCCGCAGAATAGTAAAATCAGCGATATTGCATATACAAAGGAGGCGCATGTTGACGAGAAAACTAAATTATGCACCATAGAAATGCGTTTTTCTAGCTTGATGTCTTATTTAGCACTAGAGGTTGGAATACGCGTAGTATTTATCTACTAGCGGCATCTTTTTATTTTCTGATCAATTATCTTACACATTTAGTCAAGTTGATATACATAAAATGAATAGAGATATTCAATTGAATGAATGCACGAGAGTTTTTACTGCATTTGCATTTTTACTTTCCCAATTAGATCATGTCACGATATCCCTCCAACAGAAATGGTAATATATTAAAGTATTTGAGGTCAGTAGAGAAAAAAGAAGAAAAGATAATACTAATGACTTCATTTAAAATTCTTCTTTTTCCTTTAAATGAAATCAAAGGATTATACAATAACAAACTGGGATTGTAGAGTTGATTATCTCATTTGGACTTGGGACACTTGGAGTAAGTATTCTTTGAGTGAAAGTGTACGTTTCAGAAATATTTATGAGTATTTTTCTTAATAACTTAGTGACGTCTCGTATAATACACAATTAACAATTTCTCACTTCAGTTTCCTCCTGAAAAACTCATATAATAGGACATACCTGGGACAGTTGTATAGCAGGGAACGGTTTAAACAACTTGAATATTGCCCAAAATATACGCACTTCGTTGAAAGAAACAAGAGAAAAAAACTCGGGTCGTCCCAACATGATTACCGGTAATAAATATGCTCACAAGAAGGCCTATTGTGTTTTTTTAACTAATTGTATATGTTTTGGAAGAATTAAATTGTTTGCATACCTATTGGTTTTATTTTAGAGCTCATAATAAGCTGGTTAATTTTTGTCAAAATGGTGGGGTGGGTTAGGTTGCAACTTTTTTTTTGGGAACAGTTGTAACATTAGTTTTATGATATTTCTGCATTACAGATACTTAGGAAATGTATAAGAAAAACTTCGAGAGGTAGAAGTGACATATTTTTGTACAATAACGCTTATTATGAAGTCAAACTAGGGGCTTTTTTAAGGCGAGTTGCAAAGAGTTACGTCATTAACTATGTCTCTTTATTGACTTTTAGATTTGTTTATGTTATTATTATTGAGAGAATATTTTTGTTCAGTCTGTTTGATTGAGTATCAATCAATCAAAGGAAAATATTAGCTGTTTAAGGGAACATTATTTTTCTCTATTCATTTTACTATACCTCTAAAAAAATGACGACTATTTAATTTGTTAGGATATTATCCCAAGATATATAGTAGAGTATTTTTATTAATAAAACTGATTAAATCTTTGAATTGTGTATCATTTCCAACTGTTACAACTATCCTTCATGTATTAATTCACCATATTTAAAAATTCTCAATTTCGTATTGTTAGAAACCTAGGAAAGAAAATGGCAAGTTTTGTGTATTTTTATGAATATTTTACGTTTTCTGTAGGAATTCCGAAATCTTTCAATCTAGTTAAAGAAACTTGAGCCAAGTGTGTTCTATTTTCAAAGGTTAAACTTAGATGCATCACGTCCGATTTCAATGTCATCTTTCACGCCCTACCGTCAATACTATATTGCTGTTATCCGAGGAAGCTTCATCGAATTTTTCAATCGTCAATTATAAATCGAATTAGTGAATAAGGTCGTCTGCTTGAATCTCGATAATGAGCGAGTATGCGAGTGTGCGTCCGGCAGACATACAAAAAGATAGAAATTCGCATGTAACGCTAACCAACTCCTACGGCAAGCCGCGTAAAATAACAAGGTTCAAATAATCAATTACTAAAATGGCCATATATTTGCTGAAAATCCGCCGGGTGGTTCTTTAACGGTTAAACATTGAGTTATCTATAGCAGAGGTCTCCAAACTACAGCCCGTGGACCAAATCCGGCACGCCGGTGAACTTAAAATCTAAAGACCACCAATCTGGCCCTCGACAATGTCCATTGTTGTTACTATTGCTGTGAAAGTTGAAGTAAAAAACTATAATACAATACAATATCATATAATAAACTTAACTTAAGTGTGTAAGCTTAAGCTAATTAATAACTAACCAATTTTCGAAATAAATTCCACTAATCACAGTAAAACAAAATACACTAATGAAATTTATGTAATTGTGATTTTTCTCCGACTATAGTTTGTATAGTTTTACTTGTACCAATTATTAGTAGAGATTTAAGATGCGCATAGGTTAATCTAGATCTGTAAACATTCTTTATGTACGCCACCTCGGAAAACTTTTTCTCATACAAACAAATAGTAACAAACACAGAAAACAACCCACTTCGCGACAAGTCTAGTCTTGAAATATAGTTAAGGGCAGAAAAATTTTTTGGCCCTTGGAACCTACTTGAATAGTTATTTATGTACCAAGTGCGTTATATAGATCGGGCAACATTCATTGCCTTATATAGATCGGGCAATATTCATCCCTCGGGCCAAAGGCCCTCGGGCTGAATGTTTC
Source organism: Cynegetis impunctata (assembly GCA_030704885.1). Taxonomy (NCBI): domain Eukaryota; kingdom Metazoa; phylum Arthropoda; class Insecta; order Coleoptera; family Coccinellidae; genus Cynegetis; species Cynegetis impunctata. Next base: position 133,573 of record JARQZK010003755.1, read on the forward strand.
CCTCCGGACGTTAGGATCTAGTAACGCGCGTGGTGCATGCAAGATTTTATTTTTCACGAAAAAATTATCTTATTATAATGAAAAATCGATTTAAAAATAGGATCATTGCTCCTATACTTTCCATTTTCCTTCTCATAGTAGGCATGTCATTTGTTGATATTTTGACGTTTGTGAATATTTTTGTCATCATATTTAGTGAATGTCATTGCTGCTATCTTAATGTAGTCTTATAGAAATAATGGAAATGAAAATTAATTTACCCAAGAATATCATAGAATATGCAGCCAAAGCTGCGAATAATTCATTGCCGGAGAAGTCCAGAGTCGTATACGACAAGGATTATGAAGTATTTGATCAATGGAATTTGCTTCATTTCTCCTCGTACAATTAGCGGGCGTTATGATCCATTATGCTCATCACGCCCTAGGGCGTAATGAGTGTATTTATAGCAACCGTATGTAAGGTGAAATCAACAAATAATATACAAGTGAAAAATTAAAAATAATATGGCCCTAAGGCTTCAAAGTTTGGAGACCCCTGATCTAAAGAAAACGCAAGCAGGTAACACCTTCACTTGAATGAAAAAGACACGACACGGTTGCCTTATATATTTCCAATTTTAAGTTTACATCATTGTGATGGAGAATAATTCTTTCAATCCGTAACCAACAATTTCCATAAAATCCCAATTTTGTAGCATATTCCCCGGGCCATGATGCTTATTTTATTCCTATTCATACTATCGAATTTCGCTATACAATTTTTCCATTACCATATTTCTAATAATCCTCAAACTATTCATTTTTATGTAATCAATAGAAGACCTTCATTTATGATTTCGAATTAGACGGTTAAATCTCGAACTAAAATCCTTGATATTTGGAAATTTCTTCAATAATAACTAAATTGGGTGCACGAAATCACATCTAAACAAAATTATATTCTTCTTATTTCCTTGTTAAACCACAAACTGTGAGGTTAAGAACCTTGATTGCCATTTTCTCGCTTTAAAACGATGATCCCGATCTTTTTATAGGAGGAGCTCTCAAGTACAGTTATTCTACGCTGAATTATCTCCTATAATAAATGACACTTGAGTCTTTGCTACGAAATAATCAGGCGCGAATTTCTCATCACTTATGCCCTATCATATTACTGATATGTTTGTGGTTGCTCACTCCCAGTAAACCGTAAATGAGATAAGTAGACCTCTGCTTCGGAAGAACTGAGTATAGGGAGATTAAACGAAATGGTTACATATCAATTATTGGAGCTACCTCCGCACAGATTTTGTTGCTTAATTTGCAAAAAGGAAAAATGTTAAAACTTTCCGCAGCGAACTTCAAAATATGTTGTTATTCAAACGTAAATGTTTCATTAATACAGTAATTATTCCAACAATATATAATAAAAAAATGAACTGGTATTGCTTGATATATCTGATAATAACAAATATAACGTGAGAGTAATTAGCAATATATAATGAAATATTTGTTTACAAAAAATTGTAGAGAGCATCTAAAATTTCATAACAATAAATTTCTCAAATGGAGTTGCTACAATAAATTCTCCCTGTATTATTGAATATTTTGAATTTAATATAACAATATGAAACATACCTTTTTCTTACGAAAATAACAAATCATCTATAAAATTTATAAATATCATTGAAAAATTGTTGGTGGTAAATATCACAACGAGCTCATCAGAGCTTGAATTTAGCAACCTACTATTATTCTCTCATGCAATCTGTGCCTATTTGGCTTAAATAAATATTAATATTATATATATATATATATATATATATATATATATATATATTTAAATTATATATATATATATTTAAATTATATATATATATATATATATATATATATATATATATATATATATATATATATATATATATGTGTGTGTGTGTGTGTGTGTGTGTGTGTGTGTGTGTGTATACATAATGTTAAATAAACCATATATTCTCTCATTCTTTGGACCTATTTTAATTTTTTAACCCTAACAATCTGTAGAAATGGACTTTGTATAGATTCCCCATGATTTTGCCGAGGTTTTCTCATTGCCAGTATCTTGTGTATCGTGTCTAATACACTCTTAAATACTATGGAAATCGTTTAATTCGCTGATCTGCGGAAACATCTGCATAGATAGGGAATCTAAGCAGAAGTCGCCTAGAATAGGAATGCTGAGGTAAATATAATCAATTCGGAGATAATCCTATTAGAGATAGGTACAAGAGAATCAAGATTGCAGGACCGCATTAGTTCTAATATGGTATATATATATATATATATATATATATATATATATATATATATATATATATATATATATATATATATATATATATATATATATATATATATATATATATATATATATATATATATATATATATATATATATATATATATATATATAATAAAAAATATATATATATATATATATAAATATATATATATATATATATATATATATATATATATATATATATATATATATATATATAAAACCTTTGATGCTTGAAGCAAGTTTCCATTTCACCTGAGCACTTTCCTAATTCAATACTCTATAGAAACATAATATATATCAGCTTCTGTGGAAGAAAACCATGTGTCTCTTTTTGAAATAACTACTATATATTCAAAAACCTGGTTTCCATTATTATCTTGTGAAAATTTTCCATTTATTCATATTATCAATATGATTGTATGGGGAGTAATAACAACGCTCTGGTACTTAAGTGATACTGACTACATTATGCATGGTATTTTGTTATTATTAACAAAACATAATATTTATGCTAGACAACGATTTTCGAAAAAATTTTCATGCCTATTGTCTAGGAGCTCTAAAACGGATAGAAAAAATACCAAACATAAAAAAATTCACATCAAAATAAATACTATACAATATATCATACGAATCTACCTACCTACAAAGTTTCAATCCTATGGTCCCAAAATTGCGTCTTTTATGGTGTAAACAAAATTTATTTCCTTCCCTAGGGGGTCAAATCACAACCAATTCGCACCAAAACCAATTCTATCTTATATATCATAAGAAACTACCTACTCACAAACTTTCAATACTATTGCTTAAAAATCATGTAAACAAGATTTATTTCTTCCCCCAGGGGGTCCACCCCTAACCAATTCGAACCAAAACCAAACACTATCCAAGATAATATTCGAAAATACCTTCTAACAAACTTTCAACCCTATAACTTCAAAATTGCGAACGTTATTCGAATCAAGATAAATACCAATCCTATTCAAGATATCATACAAAAGTACCTTGTAAACAACTTGAAAATACATAAGCTCTTACATACATACATACTGTAACGTGATTTCCCCTTATGAAACAATAAAAATGAAGGTTTAGTTAGCGTCCCGGATTTGACAATTTATCCCTCCTACTATTTGAAGTGACGCTAGAAATCATAGTCTTCTTTACTTACTGATCTCGGCTAGAATTTGGTTTAGCCAGTGGACGGTATATTTCATAACGTTACAATACAAACATATAAATGAATAAATATATATATATATATATATATATATATATATATATATATATATATATATATATATATATATATATATATATATAGAGAGAGAGAGAGAGATATGAAATTGAGTTTTTGGTGCCAAGCATCATAAAAAGTCATTAAACGAAAAACTATCTGGGTCCTAGGTCCAACTTTGCTAATCGCACCCATTTTAATAAGCAGGTTTTCAAAGTGAAAACCTGCTAATGAATAATAATACATTCATTTCTAAATGTGCGAATTCTATTTCTGTTCGGGTGTGTAATACGGTCCAAATACGGACCTGTGAAAACGTATGTAGATGGTGGGCTTTCGAGCGCAATGCATACCAACTACGAAGAATGGGGCTATAATTCATATTCAGACCGGCGTCGTCTCAGCGGTACGACCATCCTATAAGTCTTACTCTAGGCGACCGCTCAGGCCATAGATAAACTATGTGGCCGGGGCCACTCAAGACACCGCGAATCTATTAAATCCGTTTAAAAACAACGAACCGGAATTTCTGTCGAAGACTCCTACATTTCGAAAAGACTTCGATAAGCGGTATTTCGATTTAATGCTCAGAGGTTTACTTTCCGTTATGGATATGCTTCTTCTTCAAAAATTGTATGATTTAAAGTAGCAATTTTCTTATTATAATGAACGGTACAATAATACTTTTGTCTAATGTAATAAATAAGTTTCAGTATTTATTATCGCTTATTGAATTTCTGAATGATATCTCTCATATATAGCAGATGCTATACAACATCATTTCAATTAAAATTGATCCTAGATTGATGTCTTATCGATAAACTGAATTAACTGTTATGAAAATTCTATCAAATTTTTAGTTGGTAGAATTAGGAATATTCAAATAAGTATCAAGGAATATATGTGCTGTTGAACTCCACCTTTTACTTATTTATTTTACTTTTTGAAGCCGGTTCATACACTTATCTTCCAATAATTAGCGGCCGCTATGACCTTGTCATTTCGCAGAAATAAGTCCTCTATCCTACAGGGTTGTCCAAGCATGGAACATACCAATAGGTGGTTAGGGTCCTGGACTGCACCACAGACGCATCTCGGGTCGTTATTGTCAGATAGTATCCCCCATCATGTTTGTTTTGCATGTCAGCACTACAACTCCCATTCGATTTAGAATTATCCATACAGAATAAGGGTTTTGTCTTCAGGAGGCAAGTTCCTCTTTTACAGTTTCTGTGTTGTTCAAATCTCCCTCCATCTCTCGACGCAGTTATACTTCTGCGAGCCCTCCAGTGCATTTTTCGAAAGAGGAAACTTTTTCCAGATATGGGACGTTTCTTCATGGCCATGGAGGGGATGTCTTGGGTCGTTTGGTTGTTTTTTTTTCATTATCGGTTGCAATCCTACGTCGAATGTGTGATGGATCAAATTCTATTAGGAAGTAAGGTTTTTGAACAGCGGTAGGTTTTAGGCAACCATACGATAACCGTACGTTCTCACTGAGGTAATATGTTCCCCTCATTATTGTTCTTTCTTACATTCTAATTCTTAACTCACTGAGTCAATCTGGAGAGGCTAAGATAGAGCTCTTAATCCCGGAATTCCGTGTTCTGAATAGCATTTCATTCCTGCAAACAACGGGTTCATATTTGGAAAAACCAACTCAGTTCATTTAAAGATTGGATGCACTATTATTTCTTAGATTCTATTTTTACGTTTCGAGTAATACATAAAGTGTTGAGTCATTTCGAACTATATCTGGTTATTTCAATTCAATAAGGTAAATATTGACCTCTGTGAAATAATTTGTTTACTTACGCAACTTAGTCTGATTATGTTAAGTTTTTTCGAATTTCTGATTGTTTATGTCAAGTTTTACAGACACAATTTTTGGTGTTAGTTTGGTGATGAAAATCGTTCAAAGGTTGTTGTTTTCTAGCTCCATATACCCTTTGGAAAGCCCTAGAATATGAATCATATGTTGATTAAAATAAATTCAAACATTTTCTGGTACCAATCTGAAAAAAGGATCACCAAAGAATATATCCTTGAGGGCAACTCAATCCAAATACCAAATGTCAATCCTCCAACTCCAAGTTGCGGAGTACCTAAAAAACCACGAAAAACTCAGAAATCTGTATATAAAAATGGCAGTCTTTAGAAAAAAGATGTATATATCCCCTCCAAAAGGGAATCTCCTAACTTAAACTATACCCAAAAGAGAGAAGGTTTGGTGGTACAAAAATCTTTCGGATATTTTTTGCTCTATACTCCCCCCAATAAAAATATTCTGGATATTATGGTGTTCATAATTAATTTCTATATTGATGCCACCGGTTTGCACCAGTATGTTATATAAAAAAGTCTGAACCGAGACTGAAGGAGGTCTGGAACGGATTTGAAAACCACTCCAGCATCTTTCTTTTGACTTCCACTTCAGTGAAATAGAAAGTCTATTATTTTCAGGAAAAATATGACTAATTAGGATTTCTTTCTATTTAAGATGAAGTATCAGTGAAATAAATGAAATGAAATTATTGGTAATTAAATGCTAATTCAATTTTTAATGTAACACCATATAGAAATCTGAACTTTAGTTTCAGAACCCATTCTAGTAATTTTCAACGAAGTCTTGAGCGCCTAGTGACGTAGGTTACGTTGGTAGCCCTGGCTGCGCCTGGGACTTGACTTAGGGCAATAACCGTATCGCTGCAGCCACCTACGATCTCATTGATACGCTTATCTTTTACTCCGCGCCGTATTCGTGGATTTTATCGCCACGGTGTTATGGTGTGTTACATGGGAGATCTCTGATTTCACTCTTCGCAGAGCTAAACGAATTGGCGGAATTGAAGAAAAATGCAGTTGCATAATGAGGCGATAGCTACCGCAAATACTATATCAAAGAGAAACGCAGAAAATAATAGAACTATGGAAAATATATGAGCAGTTGGAAAAAATTGAGATACGTTTTTATCATGTTGAAACTTGACTGCAGAACGAACAATATTGGTGAATACAAAAAGTAAAGGTTTTAATGTCATTGAACTGACATAACGCTTAACGGTAGAGGATATACCGATAGATCATATTTATAAATGTATATTTAATCGTATTTTCCCATAAAATACATACTATTGCACTGTTCGAAGGAGAGCAGTCAGGTGCGAGACTAGTTTTTTTAGCCGTTTTAGACCCCCTAGACCAGTGATGGGGAAACTACGGCCCGCGGGCCAAATCCGGCCCGCGGAAAGGTTTAATCCGGCCCGTTTAAGAGTGCCGTCGTGAGAATGTTTGAACGCGTTCTTATATATATATATATATATATATATATATATATATATATATATATATATATATATATATATATATATATATATATATATATATACTTCGTAATGTGACGACCCGCATAAAAACTACCTGCGGCAATTTTATCAAGAAAAATATAAAAGTTAACCATGGTCAATTTAATATATTACATAAGGTAAACAAGGAAATTTCCTCAATAATTTAAAAAAATATCAAACAACTTCCCAAGGGAGCTGGTTATATGTATTCCGAGCTGCGAATTCTACATCCACAATCCAACGGTGCATTATAGAAAACATCATAATTCCCGTTGGATTGTGAATGTAGAATTCGCAGCTCGGAATACATATAACCAGCTCCCTTGGGAAGTTGTTCGATATTTTTTTAAATTATTGAGGAAATTTCCTCGTTTACCTTATGTAATATAGTAAATTGACCATGGTCAACTTTTATATTTTTCGTGATAAGATAGCCGATTGTTGATAGTTTGAAAATTATTGCCGTTTTCATGTATTTTCTAAAAATCTTAGTAGATAATTAACAGCTAGGATATCATCGGTGTTTCGGAATTCGGTCCCGCTACCTGCGGAAGGGACTACCTGCTCACAGGGACCTTAGGTTAGTAAGGTTAGAAAAAGTCAGGTCAGCGGGACCGAATTCCGGTCCGTCCGATATCATTATTATTAATTGCTCGCTATTTGTGGCGAGTGTGGCTCTGAGCATACTTTTGATATTAGTAAAGAGAAACCCTACTACTTTTTGTGATCATTTTTGTGGTTTTTTTTAGTCTTATCTTATCCCATAAAATACATACTATTGCAGTGTATCGAAGGAAAGCAGTCAGGTGCGGGAGAGGTTTTTTTTATCCGTTTTAGATCTCCTAGACCAGAATTCTCGAGAAGTTTTTCATGTCTTACATATATGTTGGCATCTTTAGCGGCTCACATCGACTCAGATGAGCTGAAATTAGGTACCTGATATTTTTTTTAAATCAATAGGCAGATTGCCTAAATGGCCTTGACCTGTGTCATCAGCCAACAATTTTTTTCATATTTTTAATTTTTTTCGTTGCAGAACAAAAGTATCAACATTTAGGTAAATTTCTGCAACCGCATACTGGCATCTCCAGCGGATCGTATCACACCTAATGAGCCGAAATTTTGTATTTGAAATGTTTTCCGAAGCAGAACTAAACTATTAAAATTTGGTAAAATTTTTCCAACGGCCGCTATTTTGCGTAATTTAAGTCCAGATAAATTCCCATATCTATTTACTCATGCAATGAAGATAATGACAATATTCGGCTCATCTTATATATGCGAACAAATCTATTCAACAATGAAGCTTAGAAAAACTTCTTTAAGAAACAGAATTACAGATGAGCATCTTTCATCAGTTTTAAGAATTTCTGCTTCGCAAATGGAACCGGACTATGATGAAATTTTGATGAAACAGTCTCAATTTCATTTTTCTCATGCACCATCAACCAATAACGACACCAGAAAATAAAGTGATAATACTTCACATCAAGAACTACACTAAATTCATTTTATATTTTGTGCTTATAATTTTCTTACCTTTTGCATTTTTGCTATTGAAATAATAAGTGTATGTAATAATATATGTATATGTTAATAGAACACATAATTTTTTTAACGATTAAGCATTATTCTTTGGCCCGCTACGATTGTCTAATTACAAATGGCCCGTCTTAAAAAAAGTTTCCCCACCACTGCCCTAGACCATAATTTTTGAAATATTCTTCATGTCTGATATATATATATATATATATATATATATATATATATTTATAAATATATATAATATATAATATACATATATATATATATATATATATATATATATATATATATATATATATATATATATATATATATATATATATATATATTATTATATATATCTTTATAAATATATATAATATATATATACATATATAAATATATATATATATATATATATATATATATATATATATATATATTATTATGAATTACACTTCATTTTGCCCCACGTTGTGGAGCCAATTATTCTGAATTTGTTATTTTTATCTAGCTCCACGATATGGAGTCAATTATTATGATTTAATTAATTAGGGCGCCTATTAATAATTTTGAAATAAAAATAAAACTGATATTTATCTATTTTAGTTTGATTCGACTCTATTAATTCTCAGGGAAGGTTCTCCTATAATGAAATTGATTCTATTTATCTTCTATAATTTTAGCTATTAATTAAAACTTCAATAAATTCAAAATTATAAAAATTTCATAAATTTATTAACCTAGATTGTCAAATACAAATTTAATTCAAAATTAACAACAACAATAACTATTTAATATTCTAATATGGTACCTTTTATATATATTAATTCTTATATCCCTTTTTAATATTTATATTTGCAAATATTTACTAGATTTATTGGCCAATATTATTAATGTTCAAAAACTCACAATTAACGTCTTTTCTTGGTTAATTTTTCTTCTCTCTGTGTCCAACAAATTCTTCTTTCTCTCTTTTTCTCAACTCCTTTCTGTCTTTACTCTCGTACTCGTTCTATGAATATCCAATTATATCACTAGTATCTTCTTAACCTCACAATTTCTATTGTGGATGCCAGTTACAACATTCACTTTACCAAATTTAATAATAATATGGAATTTACACCAAGTATGTATTTATGGCTACAATACTTGCACTTTCAATTAATTTTCTTTACAATTTTCAGCTTAATTTTTCTTTATACTTTCAATTTTACAATATGGATGACTAAAACAAATGAATTCTGATTCTGAACAACGAAGGTTCTCTCGTGGAAATCAAATAACAACTCACTGATGCCGGATGTTATGCATCCTTATATAACCTTCTATTATTTTTAAAATATCAAATTGCCTGGTGGTCTTTTCGAGAATATATCCATTTCCTTTTTGTAATTATTGATCATATTTTAAATATTATACTAACAGGTACAGTACATATTTTTATATCATTTTATTTAATTAAATGTACAATAATTTTGGAAATTGATTATTTCAATAATAACAGCTTATTTATGATTACTTGAAATTTTTCAAACTCAGTACTTTAACTTGATTATTTTGAATAATTAAATGAGATTTAATTAGTTTTTTAACAAATTTGTGATAAAAACATATTTTTGGACTGAAATCATTTGGTTAATCTCACCTACATAATATTTTGATCATTTTGTACTAAAATTTTCAATATTCTGTCCATTAATTAAGTTATTATTTATTCTTGTAAAATTTGACATTTCGATATATATCAATTTTATTCTAACTTGAAATTCTTCTTTATTACATTATTCTACAACAATTTTCTATCTAAAACAGTTAATTCATTTCCTCTAATACTTCTATATATGATTAACTATCTTTCATGACTTGAAATTAACTTATTATCTGATATTCAAATTTAGCTTATTCTACGATACATAAAATTTTCATAATTATATGTATTCTACATAAATTAAATCTGTTAACTTGAATTAATTTCTTCTATTTACTCTTTACAAAGATTCTATTACTTGTATTCTCCTATATTTCTGATATTTCATGAATTCCTATTGAATTACTTGATATTTATTTCCAACGATTGATGACATTTTAAGTTTTTGACATTCTACAATGATTTCTCATATATTCTTGATTTTGAAAGTTGATATTGAACATTTATAATCAATACATTTACATAAGTCTTCTTGTAAATCAGTTTAACATATTTAAATTCACATTAATTAAAATTTCAATAATATTATTACATTAATTAACCATTTACATACTTCTTCCTTCTCATATGTTCAAATTTTAACATTGATTAGATATACATATACTTTATAACCATCTATCATTCATTAATATCTATTTTAAATTCATTGAAGTTTTCCTTTCCCCATCAATTTTTTTATTTATATTGTACCATATATTTCAATTATAATATTGCAAATAAACAAACCATATCAAAATATATATATATATATATACATATATATATATATATATATATATATATATATATATATATATATATATATATATATATATATATATATATATATATATATATATATATATTCCCAGTACATATTGGCCTCTCCAGCGGCTTCCATAGAGTCAAATGAGCTGAAAGTTGGTACCTGGGATTATTTTTGTTGCATAACAAAAGTATCACATACTCTACTTCAAAGTAGAGTATGTGATAGCTATAGAATGAACAAGAGTTGAAAAAATTATTAACCATAGGATAAAAGGACCATTCCGAACTTCTTCAACAAAGGGTACCTTATATAAGCATTAGGAATAATTTGTTCCAACCTTATATTTCTATAAAAGTCAGATTTTATAATATCTTCACACCCTAAAATATTTTGAAACAACTTAAATATTAACATCGTAATAAAAAAGGAGAGAAATTGTTAGGAACACCCATTGAGGAAATGTAGTAAAATTATCAGTGTTACTAGTCCAATGCCAAAGAATTCGTGAATTCAATTTTCTTTATGATAATAATCGAATTCTGAATCTGATTATTTCCCAAAAAATCCTTGAAATATAATCATGATCCCATCAATGTTATATTATTTCGTTGCAATGATATCTTGAGCGTGGTTTATTACGCCCTAAGAGTTACAGCGGTACAATTATCATGCCAATTACGAAGCAAATATAATAACTAATAATCTCACAAATTTGATGGTCATTTCATGCTCCCTACAATTCATTTGTGATTAGCAAATAAATCACTATCAACTATTCCACCTAATTATCATCGCCTTGATCTTATTATCTCATTATAAAAGTAGACTGGCGCACTGCATTTGCGAAAGGACTATTGTTCGTTAAAAGGAGATATTTCTTTCATTCAAAGACGTAAGAACAAAAAATATGGAGATATTTATACAGTATTTTTATTTCGAAACATAACATTTTAATTAACTTTTGAAGTCAAGTAAATTTAAGAAAAACAATTCGGGTTGTTCCACCTCAATACTTTAAATATATTAATGACGTCCTGAGTTTCACTTATTCAACCTAACCTAGCTTCTTTCGAAAATGTAACCAAAAAATTTCAGCACATTTTTTTCAGATGTCGGGAAACATGAGTAACAATTGTATAACTTCCTATTGAAAAAAAGTAAGAAGAGAATTGTGCTTATAATTGTTAAAAAGAGAATGGATTCTATTATTTTTCAGTCAATAAAAACTTATATAAACTTATAAACAAATAAAGTACTAGATGAACAGAGTATATTATAACTTTAACAAGATAGAGCTCAATAGCATTAGGTAGGTACGATTGGTTTACCAGACATTGGATTGCTACAGGAGTTTTTAAAGAATTGTTTCACTTTAATGGTGATTTTCGAAAATATTAATGGCCTAGCTTCTTTCGAAAATGTAACCAAAAAATTTCTGCTCATTTTTTTCAGATGGCGTGAAACATAAGAAATAATTAGAACACTTCCTATTGAGGAAAAAATAAGAAGAGAATTGTGCCTATAATTGTTAAAAACTAAATGAATCCTTTTATTTTTCAGACAATAGAAAAAAACTTGATTAACAGGAAGATAAAGTACTAGATGAATAGAATATATTATTACTTCAACACGATAGAGTTAAAAGCATTAGGTACGATTGGTTTACCAGACATTGGATTGGTAGATGTGTTTTAAAGAATTTCCGGCAAGATCTACAGATTTAATGCATTAGAATTTCATGCGTTTCTGCAGGTATTTAAGCTTTAAGCATCTTCTTAGCCCCTCTGAATCGAATCAGGATGTAAGCCTCTGTATTTAAAAAGAACAAAGAACAAAAATGAGGTTAAAATACTAGAAATACGACCTTAGTGACGAAGATCAGCTGTAATATTAAAAAACTGAAAGACACTGGTAAATGATTTTTTAAGCAAAAATTAATTATTGTGCCATTATTTTCAATCATCATGGAATATATTTTGAACTGAAAAATTTGTTTGAAATTTCGATATTTTCAAATTGAGAAAACGACGCTTATATAACAGTTTAAAAATTTCTATGTTGTAGTGATTACACAATTCACTCGTCCGCTAGATTTTTCCTTTCTAAATTGATCAGTGTTTAACATTTTTTCCAATTTAAAATTTGGTTATTCATTCGTAACGGTATTATAAGTATAAGGTAACACAATCTTCCGCATCTGTATATACAGATGGTATATTAGTTTCAGTTTCACTCTGCTAAAATTTAAAAAAGAAAGTAAACAATTCATTTTCCACCCTGTTACACATCGTAATCGACTTAATCGTACATGCACGCCGTCTGATAACAATACAATCTTCCTCAATCGAAACCGATTTTACCGAAATGGAGTTGATAATTCAACGAATACGTGCGTGAAAAATCGTCAAAACAACGTCAAAAATACACAAACGAGGAAGGACCGTGAAGCAGAATTCCGATCTCTATCTCCAGACAAAAAACGAATACCACGCGTCTATTGGACATGCTAGATTGCGTATAGAAAGTCATCAGAAGCTATTGATTACGATCACTGAAGAAAACTATGGTGAAAATAGAATAGCAGCCGCTACGCAGTTTCAAATTCTGCATGAAGTGAGACAGATTTCACACTATACTATCAGTGGCGGATCCATACAAATTTTCGAATATTTCTCTAAATATAATTTTAAATCGAATCGTTTCCTCTAAAGTAATTACACTGTATTGAAAGTCAATAGTGAGGTATGGAAGTGATTTTTGAGTCTTCTGAATCACGATTTTCAAGGTTTTTTTGATGTCTACTAGTATAGGGGAGACCGGGTACAAAAGTAACGGCGGGTCGAAAGTAACAAATGCTCTGTAGGTTTAAAGAATTGTCAAAACGCCACTTAGCTGCTGTCAGGTGAGAGCCAGTGGCGCCACCTTCAGTTGCATTCAATCGCCGCTCGCGCCACGCACTGTTAGATCGTGTGAGAGGACGCTACATGATTTCACAAAACAAAAGTAAATTTTTTGACGTTTACTTATTTAATGTTTATGCAGTATTAAAGGGATGATATTAATCTGAATATTTGCTTAATGATAGTCGATTAGATTGATTTTACAGTGCTTGAATTCGTTTTTGTCTAACTTGTTCCGTTTCAAGACTATCTTTCATGTTCTAACAAAAATGCTGTATGGTACAAAAGTAACGCAGCTCTATGGGTACATAAGTAACATGTTGCTTTTGTCCCCATATTGATTCACTCTAAGTAAACTTTTTATGTGTGTGTGTTTATTTCAACAAAATGCCGCGACAACCCATAATAACCACCGCACGAATAACAACTAACATGGAAGTCTATCGAAAAGCGGCTGAAGAGCATTTTAATGATAGTGAAAAAATTAGAGCCATAGCAAAAAAATTGAATGTCTGCCATGTTACATTGCATAGATATATAAAAAATTTGAGCTAGGAATACTAGCGCAGTTGTAGACAAGGAAAATGAATTAGGCGACGAAGATTGCAATAGTCGACTGAATGAGCAAAGTTTACATTGTTTGGAATGCAAAATGTGGTCTAATAGGTACTGAATGCGTCAATGAATTATGTGTGCCATAATTGCGAGTCTGAATAGAGAAAACTGACACTGAATTTTCCAATAAATATTTGTTTGATTAAATATGTCATATCATATTCATTACAAACCTATTTGCCCTGTTACTTTCGACCCACAACGTGTTACTTTCGGCCCGCCAACGTGGTCGAAAGTAACAAATGACAAATTTTTTTAAAGTTTCTGTGATTCATGCAAAATACACAATAATAAGGTAATTTAAGATGCTAATGTATAGAACCTAAACGGAATTTATGTATGGCTATATCAATTTCACCGAAATAGTAACACCTAACGGGAAACCAAGGCCAAAGTACAAAATGTTACTTTTGTACCCGGTCTCCCCTAGTTATGTTGAAGTTATACTAGAATAGTTATGTTGGACAGTTAGGCCAGTCAGATGAGATAATCAATGGACAATAATTCCAAAAGTTTTCAAACTTAAATGTAGGGCCTGGAAAGAGATAAAAACAAACTATGAAATTTTTCAACCTGTCCCGAATTTCGAAAAATTGTTAAAATTGCAATAACATTGAATTTTGCTGTATGCTTGTGAAAAAAATTTCAAAAGTTCTGCATACTTGGAATAGTATTAAATATATTATTGCATATCACGTATCAAATTTGCAACCAATTTAAGGGCACGGAACATTTTTTTCATTCGAAATTAACGTTTTTCTTTGATAAACTCATCAAAAAAAATTCCAAAAGTTCTGCAAACTTGACAGATACTTTGGAAAAATATACCGAACAGTTGTATGAATTTGCAACTTTTCACGTTGACCGGAACATGTTTATTTATAATTTTTTAATTCGTGATCATTTTTTCGAGCAAGATGGTCTCGAAATAATCACAAAAGTTTCAAAACTTATTACAATTTTCAAACTTTTCGCAACTCACAAAATACAAAAATCCTAAAATTACATTTTTGCAAATGGCATATACCGCGTACAAGGGTGCATCACAATAGCTGTTTTCTAAATTTGAACCAAGTTTCGAAATTTTTATAATTATTTCAAGACGATCTTGCTCAAAAAAAAATGACAGCGAATCAAAGAAATTATAGATAAGCATGTTCCTGTCAATGTAAAAGGTTGCAAATTTATACAACTGTATATTTTTCCTATATTTTTCCGAAGTATCTATTGAGTTTGCAGAACTATTGAAATTTTTTTTGGTCAGTTTATCGAATTAAAACGTTAATTTTGAATTAAAAAAATTTTCCCTATCCTTAAATTGGTTGCTAATTTGATACGTGATATGAAATATATATTTAATACTACTCAAAGTTTGTAGAACTTTTGGAAGTTTTTTCACAAGCATACAGCAAAATTCAATGTTATTGCAATTTTAACAACGTTCCGGACTTCGGATTAAGTTGCAAAAGAAGATTTGTTCCGTTCTCTATGTAGCATTCACTTGACGAAAGTTTAAAAACTTTTGGAATTACGAGGTATGGCAATTTGAAACCCGGAATCGAGCTCCGAGGGGCAGCTAAATTAATTTTCGGCGAAATTTCGATCATAATCCTTCACAGTAGTCTCCTTGGAGTTCCACGCACCGCTTCCACCTCCGCTCCCACGCCTCGAAGCACCCACGGTAGTCGTCTTCAGTTAGGGTGTTCAGCGCCACCGTCGCAGCTTCTTTCGCCTCCTGTACACCGCCGTGGTTGGTCCCCTTCAGGTACTGCTTCATCTTTGGGAATAGGAAGAAGTCGCAGGGAGCGAGGTCGGGGCTGTAGGGGGGGTGCGGCAACGTTGCGATGCTTTTTTTGGCTAAAAACTCGCGAATTCGTATCGACGAATGTGCAGGTGCATTGTCATGATGCAAGAGCCAACCATTCTCCGCGAGTTCGGGCCTCACGCGGAAAATACGGGCCCTCAGCCGCTCAAGGACACCTTGGTAGTACAGTCCGGTCACTGTTTGTCCCTCTGGAACGTATTCCCGATGAATTACGCCTTTGATATCAAAGAAAATTACGAGCATGGACGACTTCATTTTCGATTTGGACATCCTGGCTTTCTTCGGGCGCTCCCCCCGCGTTCCACCCACTGCTGACTCTGTCTACGCGTTTCGGGATCGTACTCGAATATCCAAGATTCATCTCCGGTTACCACAGTACTCATCCAGTCCCTCCCATCTGTCTCAATTTTCTCTAAAAGGTCACTGCAGATGGACATTCGAAGGTGTTTTTGGTCCAACGTGAGCATTTTCGGCACCATCTTTGCACAAATCTTTCTCATGTCTAGCTCCTCGTGTAAAATCTGCCTAATGGTTTCCTTATTGATGTTTAACTTGTAGGACAACTCTCGGAGTGTTAACCGACGGTCTGATGTTACCAACGTGCGGATACGATCGACATTGGTGGGGGTACGAGAGATGACGGCTGCGCCCGGCCTCGGATCGTCCTCTATCGAAACACGTCCCTCCCTGAACCGCTTTGCCCACTCGAACACGGCAGTTTTCGACAGAGAATCATCTCCATACACGCCTTTAAGTTTACGAAAGATTTCCGCGGAGGTTTCGTTTGTTTTAACCAAAAATTCGATAACCGCGCGTTGCCTCTTAATTAGGTCACTCATTTTCGCGACGTATAGAAAAAACCTTGCTTTACAAAAACACGCGAGAAACACAAACTAAACGTGATACCGCGTTCAAAATTTAACTGGTACTACTGAAGAGTCCCCTCTTTCGAACGAGACCAGAACGCGCCGGCTGGTGTGTTTAGTTCGGGAGATATCGGCCGATTCCGGGTTTCAAATTGCCATACCTCGTATTGTTAAATTTTCGATTTTCAATGTCTTAACTGACTGGTCTAAGTTAAATGCTCTAAACATTGTCACAAACATAATATCAGAGAAAATACATATTAGTACGTTGCATCATGAACATACAACTAGGAAAAAAATCATACATACCTGTATAGGAAGTATAGGACAAAGAAGATACATCTAAACCTAGCGCCAAAAATTAGCATTCGACATTGAAAGATTCAAAAACGACTAAACACTTGGATGAATGGTGAAAATAGAGAAATAATTAGTAACTTGATGAATGACAATTGAAAAAAATTACATAACAGTGAATTATTATAAATACATCAACTGTGACAATAATTTCAAAGACGGATTCATAAGTTCATTACTTACTTCATTGAGTATGAAGAAGAAGAATCGAATTTCATCAGTGCATGACCTTTGCCCTGCTTCTGTTATTCTGTGATTTACTCTTCATGGGATAATGATTATTATGATTTATATTTTGTTATTTTTATGTTTTTGTTGATGCATCAAATAATTTTAGTTTGTTTTTCTTTTTGTTGTTAACCTTCATGGAAAAATTTTATCAATTTATATTATTTTAATCAATATAATTTTAATCACATACATACTATAGTATTATACTTCTGTGATGTAATTAGTGATTATTCTCCGAAATTAAGTTTATTTTATATATATATATATATATATATATATATATATATATATATATATATATATATACATATATATAATATATATATATATATATATATAAATATATATAATAATATATATATATATAATATATATATATATATATATATATATATATATATAATATATATATATATATATATATATATATATATATATATATATATATATATCAATTCTAAATTGTCCATGATTAGAGAGTGAGATGAATAAATTAACAAAACTTCTACTGTCTCAAAATTTCCAATTTCCTAGCCATCGGAAATTGCTCTGTGGGTCAGAATTCACGCGTCCCTTCTCCCCATGTCTGCTCCTGAAACTTGGTGAAATACTCCCTACTCCCACAAATTCAGAAGCACAAATCGATTGTTCTTTTGAAATCGAATTTGGTTCTACTACGTTGGCTGCAGGAATGCGTTTGACGTTGGTCATATGAACATATGATAATACAAAATGGCGAATGCGCCGGAGCTGTAGTTCTATATAACTGATTTTGTTCAGAAATCAAACTCATATTTTGTATGAATTTCATATTTCTTTACATTACTCCTTTACAACTATAACTATACCAAATATCTTACCCCTTGCGAGCAATATACTCAAAAGGGGTAAAAAGTATTAATATAAATATAGATACTTTTTTTGGTAGAGTAACTGTAGTTAGGCCTCAAAATAAGATATCCGCATATATCCTTAGAAAAGTTTACTTTTAACCGCTCTGCTCTTTCTTACCACGAATTAATTTCATGCGAAATGGAAAATCAGCAAACTATATCATCAGAAAATATTTTTTTCGCAATACATCTAACTTAGATGTTTCTATATTCAATGAATATATACGTTCCAACATCTAAATGGAATCAGTCGGAGTTGATTGCTAAAAATTTTCGGGAACGAGTAGTTGTGAAGGAAGAAAAAAAAGGTCACGCCTTCTTTTATTTCTACCTATAAATTTTTCGCTTGGACATCTAGGTCAGCGGTTTCAGTTCGATATGATATACACTGTGTTTAGTATTATGGTCATGCCATAGTATATTATCCCTTATATAGTTCAAATTTCGAAGTTGATTTCCTCAACAGAAGATATTGTATTGTCGCAAGATTGTGAACTAATCTCGAGGGCTTCTTCTATTTTGTTGCTGACATTGTGTAGTATTCTTTAGGTGTCGAATAGTTTTCATCTTTCTATAACATAACATACTTATGCAGAGTTGTGAGTTACATGTTGGCGGACACCAAGGAGAATCTTCTTTATTTGGTAGGTATTGATTAGTTTGTCGTATATGACCTATTCTAAGACTTTTGCTGTGTTTGCGTGAATGTGGATCTATAACTATAGTGTTGTCTATCAGTGGGAGCATTGATCTTCGTGGCTGCCAGGTTACTTTCCTTTTGTTTTTGATTTTGTTTTTGCAAAGGTTAATTAGATCAGAGTTTGTTATTACTCCTGTATGAAAACCATCTGTAACAGCCTCCTCTGTAGCTGCTTCCATTTTCTCATTACCCGCAGTGCCATGTTGGGAGGGTTTCCATATTAAGGTCAGGGATTGTTTGTTCTTTTGAATGCACTATCTAAGGTCTGTGGTGTTTTTGACAATAGTATTTACTCTATATAGTGTATGGATGGCTTCAATCGAACTGAGAAAGTCAGAGAAGAGTTTACTTTCATCCGCTCCGCTTTTTCTACCACGAATCAATTTTATTCGAAATGGACAGCTAGTGAACTGATCAGGAAATTTATTTGTCGAAATATACCTAACCTAGATGTTTCTAAATTTAATGAATATATACGTTGTAACATTATGACACAGTCGGTTGGAGATGATTGCTAAAAACTTTAATTTCTGGTAGCGAATGGGTGTGGTTAAAAAAGAATAAGGTCACATCTTTTAATATTTCGAGATTCAATACCTGATAGTGACTTCAAGATGTGAATTATTCCTTTATTTCATCTGCAATAGGAATTTTCGAAATAGAAAGTGAGTGTTTACACTGCATAACTTTTCGAAAGTGTCAAAATGATTAATGAGTGATAGGTAAAATTTCACACTTAAGTGTAATTAATTACTTGTTTAATATCTGTTAAGGGAAATTTTCAAGTGAACAATCAAGCAACAATATTTTTTTTTGGAATTTGTTATTAGTATGATACGCTGCTTCTTGATAGGAAGTTTATCTATTTCGTGTGGTCAAGGTGAAATCAGAATCATTCATAAATAAATATTCGTGGTTTGAACTTCCATATTATTATTTTAATAATGTCGGAAAAGTTTCCGGTAAATTGAATATCTGAATGAAAACGTGATGTTAAAACATTCACCATAGATTTATAATCAACGCGAGGCTATTCATGCTGAGATTATATTATTCAAATTCAATTCAATGGTAGAGTATCTAGACTCATATATATATATATATATATATATATATATATATATATATATATATATATATATATATATATATATATATATATATATATATGTACAGGGTGTCCCGTAA
The DNA here is from genome assembly GCA_030704885.1 of Cynegetis impunctata. NCBI lineage: Eukaryota > Metazoa > Arthropoda > Insecta > Coleoptera > Coccinellidae > Cynegetis > Cynegetis impunctata. Next base: position 154,019 of record JARQZK010003755.1, read on the forward strand.
ATAACACGCCAGAGTGAGACTGGAGGTAGATTGGCTTCAGGTCAATCAGATAACATCAACATGACCTCAGTAACAGTTTTCTGGTTTTCGAGATATTGTCACTCTTATGTTTTTTTCAAAAATCTATACTTTTTGGTCATTTTCTCGCCTCATAAACATAAATAAGTTCTAACTCCTGTTTTTTCTTCTTCTTATGCTATCATAAATATATGGTTGAGACAATCGACCTATCATTTCATTAAAAACTAGCTCGCTAACCTAAAAAAAAAATCAAGTTAAGTCAATTTAATTTAAATCCGAAAACGTTGAGTAAAGTTTGACTATTTACTGTGAAAAAATATTGTACCTGACAGAATCAGTAAATGATCTTAAAAACTAGCCTATTTAATGCTCTTTCGAAAGCGGTATAACATTTGTGGTTTTTTTCTTTCAAAAGTCTTAAAATTCCAATGTTTGTCATTGAAGTCGTGCTACTTACGAAATACACTGCGCCGCAAATTTAACGCATAGCTTAAATATTTTTATATATTTTATAAGTTTTGACTGAATATTTTCTCAGGCGGTAATCTGATATGAATAAGTTTTTCACCAAATTGTAGCTCCGTTCTTTGAGAAAAAGCAATAGTTATAAGAAGATCAAAAAAAATGAATAAACTTATTGTACAGGGTGTTTGCGATCTGTTTTCTTCGTCCAAGTTTACATCCTTCTGCGGGCAATATCGGGTAGCTCAGGCAGAAAAAAAAATAGACGGTATTATAATCGCATGACTTCTGAGTAATTTGTTTTTTCAATCGTCTGTTTATCTTGAGCAACTCGAAAGATATTCATGTTTTTATAATTCTCCCACTTTTCAAACGAAATTTTCTAAAACTTTTTTGTTGATTTGCGAAGAAGGCTGTGTATTCAAAATTTCTTTACAAGTAGAAACTGTATTTATTTGGTTTTGTATATCTCTCCATACTACAAGTCTGAGCTACCCGATATTGCCCGCAGAAGGATGTAAACTTGGACGAAGAAAACATGTCGCTATTCAAACGCCCTGTACAATAAGTTTATTCATTTTTTTTGATCATCTTATAACTATTACAATTTCTCAAAGAACGGAGCTACTATTTGGTGAAAAATTCATTCAAATCGGATCACCGCCTGAGAAAATATTCAGTCAAAACTTAGGAAATATATAAGCTATACGTTAAATTTGCGGCGCAGTGTATTTCGCAAGTAGCACGACTTCAATGACAAAAATTGGAATTTTTAGACTTTTGAAATAAAAGAACCACAAATGTTATACCGCTTTCGAAAGAGCATTAAATAGGCTAGTTTTTAAGATCATTTGCTGATTCTGTCAGGTGCAATATTTTTTCACAGTAAATAGTCAAACTTTACTCAACGTTTTCGGATTTAAATAAAATTGAAACAACTTAATTTTTTTTTGAGGTTAGCGAGCTAGTTTTTAGTGAAATGATAGGTCGATTGTCTCAACCATATATTGATGATAGCACAAGAAAAAAAAACCATGAGTTAGAACTTATTCATATTCAAAACAGGCGAGAAAATGACCAAAAAGTATAGATTTTTGAAAAAAACATGAGAGTGGCAATATCTCGAAAATCAGAAAACTTTTACTGAGGTCATGTTGATGTTATCTGATTGACCTGAAGCCAATCTACCTCCAGTGTCACTCTGGCGTGTTATTTACGGGACACCCTGTATATATATATATATATATATATATATATATATATATATATATATTTATATAATTATATATATATATATAAATATATATATATATATATATATAGTTATACAGGGTGATTCATTAAGGGTGGCGACCGGCCGTATCTCGGAAACCGTATGTCCTAGAATTTGGTGAAAAAAATTCTTATATGAAAATCTGCCCTAAAAAAATGATTGAAAATGTTTTTAAGTCCATGGTTTTCCGCTAGGTGCCGCAATCTACCACTTATAAAATATAATTGGATTTTTTACGAAATATTTCCCAATTAAGGCTGGTAAAAGATAACAACTTTAGAAACAACTGTCCTAATTCTACAACTTTTTTTAAAGTCATTTTTCTGTATTACCTTTTCTGAAATGGTGGGGGAAGTTCTCTTTCTTTGACATAAAAAAGACTCAATAATGCATGAACCGATTTTCGAAAACATAGACTCTATGCAGAAAGTATTGAATATAGATTTCAGTAATAAATAACAAAAACACTTTTAATTTTTCAATCGGCAACTAGAGGGCGTTATCTAACACCTAGCTCCATTTATGATTTTTTTTGAGAAATTTCAAATGCAATGCTATAAATCTAACTAGCTAACAAAAAGCCAAATTTGATGACTTATTGACCTCTGATATCTCTTTTCATTCCAAAGATATTGGCATTTTTTTATGAGTGTTGGTGATTGTTGGCTCGCCCTGTAAATTGAAAGAGAAATTATGTTGCTAAAATTGTAAAAAAATTACAAGTAGAAACGCATCATGCAAATATTTACTGACATTACATGATGAAACAAAACTAGTCCGGTCAAATTAGACCAAAAAATAGGAGTGAAGTTACAAAAATTCGCACCCAGCTGAAAATTAGTAGGATTGTTCAAAACATAATTATAAATGAAATCTCGAAAGTCCTCATCGATCCGATACGTGCAAAAAATTTACTCGGGGTCGAATGTCACAAAAACGGTTTTTTTGCGATTTTCAGCAATGCATTAAGTTTAATCAAGGAATTAGTCTTGACAAAAATTGTAGATCACCTAATTATCTATAAAAAACGTTCGAATAAATTTTTTCTTCAGAGCCACCGTTTTTGAGATCAACGATTCAAAAAGTTGAAAGAAAAAAACACTAGCTCAAAGGTGGCGTTGAAACGTGCATGTTATGATGATTACAACTCTTTCAACATTTTGAATCGTTATAAGTATCTCAAAAACAGCGACTCTAAGAAAAAGTATTTTGAAATTTTTTATAGATAATTATCTGATCTACAATTTTTGTCTGGGCTAATTTCATGCTGTTGTGAAATAATATGATAAGGATGCATTTTATAATCCCTTAATATTCTTTGCACCAAAGAATAATTCAATCCTAGATCTCCTGCAATTTTTGGAATAATCAAATGGGGTTCAGACTTAACTAACGCCAATACGTTAATAACATTTTCATCATTGCGACTTCTACGTATCCTATTTCTTAATGCGACAGGTTGAACATTGCCGGTTTCTCGCAATCTTTGTGCCAATCTTTTGAATAATTTCCGAGAATGACACCGTCTTTCAGGATATCGTATCGCATACTCCTTTCAGCAATTACTTCATTTTGTAGACTTTCAAAATATACACTGACCATATCATATGCCTCTTCGTTTGAATAAAAAGGCATTATAAAAAAGTTAGTTTGCAAACAGTCAGAATAAATTTGACAGAAATAAAAACTTAAAACTAAACAATCATAAAACATTAGTGTCATTTCCATAAGATACCGTTTGAGAGATTTGGGATTGAATTTTTACCTGAAAATTTTTATCCGAAATAGTTCAAAGCAAATACTGGCAAGCATTTTGAGTAGGTATTTAAAATAATGAGATAGTGGGAGCGTTTTGTAAATTTCTGTTATAAGTAGCTCCCTTAGTTTTGTTTCATTATGTAATGTTAATAAATATTTTTGTGATGCGTTTCTACTTGTTATTTTATTTTCAAAATAATTTTATCAACATAATTTCTCTTCCACCTTACAGGGCGAGTCAACAATCATCAACTCTCATCAAAAAATGCCAATATCTTTGGAATGAAAAGAGATATCAGTTCGCGGTTTTGACAGGTCAATAAGTCATCAAATTTGGCTTTTTGTTAGCTAGTTAGATTTATAGCATTGCATTTGGAATTTCTCAAAAAAAATCATAAATAGAGCTAGGTGTTACATAACGCCCTCTAGTTGCCGATTGGAAAATTAAAAGTGTTTTTGTTATTTCTAACTGAAATCTACATTCAATACTCTTTTGCATAGAGTTTATGTTTTCGAAAATCGGTTCATGCATTATGAAGTTACAGTCTTTTTTATCTCAAAGAAAGAGAACTTCCCCCACCATTTCAGAATAGGTAATACAGAAAAATGACTTTAAAAAAAGTTGTGGAATTAAGACAGTAGTTTCTAAAGTTGTTATCTTCTACCAGCCTTAATTGGGGAATATTTCGTAAAAAATCCAATTATATTTTATAAGTGGTAGATTGCGCCACCTAGCGGAAAACTATGGACTCAAAAATATTTTTAATCATTTTTTTATGGTAGATTTTCATATAAGAATTTTTTTCACCAAATTTTAGGACATACGGTTTCCGAGATACGGCCGGTCGCCACCCTTAATGAATCACCCTGTATATACATATATATATATATATATATATATATATATATATATATATATATATATATATATATATATATATATATATATATATATATATATATATATATATATATATATATATATATATATATATACAGGGTGTTCCTTTAAGACATGATAATATTTAAGGGGGTGATTCTTCGACTCATTTTAAGAAAAAACTACCTATGAACGTATGTCCTAGAAATCTTAACTTTTGAGATACAGGGTGATAAAATTTTGAAAAAAAAACATTTTTTAGTAATATCTGAGATAATATTGTAGACAACTCTATAAGATTAAGTAAATTTTTTGTACATCTGGAAAAAAATCTGATCTGTTAATTTGCTTTCAGTCGATGCACAAACATTTCCTCATTGCATCAGATTTTTGAGAATTGGATCCTGAAGTGAAACGATTTTTATTTTTCCAAGTGTAAACCATGCGTCGGACAAAGAAAACCTATGAGATTAAATTTGCTCAAAAATAAATGAGGATCTCGAAATAAATTTTTATTTTAAGAGAAAGTAGTGGCGTAGTATTTTTTTTCCAATAATATCCAATGCAATTCCCGTACGAACGCCACTGATAAAGAAAATGAAAATTTTTGTACATCGCAAAATGCACCTTGAAGACATGTACTTATTTTTATAAAGTTGTCTTTAATATTATCTCAGTTATTATTGAAAAACTGATTTTTTTCTCAAAATTTCATCACCCTGTATCCCAAAAGTTAAGACTTTTAGGACATACGTTCATAGGTAGTTTATGCTTAAAATGAGTCAAAGAATCAACCCCTTAAATATTAGCATGTCTTTAAGGAAAACCATGTACCCATCTATACTAAAAGTATATTTTCTGATACAGCATTGTTTTTTCTAATACACAAAATTAATCATCAGTTAATTAAATCAGTTAATTCGATCCATATTTTTTCATAGTTATCTTCAAATTATTATCATTTTAATTTTCCATATTAAATAATTTTTGTTAGATTTGTATGATACAAGTATATACAACATTCATATTCAGAGAACAAATAATACTAAAGACGTGTATATGGGTCATTCTACGAAAGGAAAATGTGCACGGCAATCAATATAAAATACCTTCTATATTTTATATCTTGTCATTTTATACAATAAATGGTAATATCTTAATGTACACAGAAAATAATAATCAACCTGATATCAATCACTGCCAATGATTGACCGCATATTCATTATCATAACGTATTTTTCATTAGGACAATGTCCAAAATTTATTGATAAAAATGATTTCTGTGATTGATCAATCAACGATTTTGTTGTTATAATGAAATCTATGTCATTATGATAATGTAATTGAATCATGAATCTAATGAAAAAAGTCATCTTTATAATGTTATTTACATCAGAGCAATGTGAAAAATACATCAAGATAATGACTACATAGTGATCAATACTATGTACCTTTAATCATCACGACACATTGTCATAATCCCTCTTTTAATAAAGATATGTTCAATAGGCATAACACTAATGATTGAAAACATTAACCTATATGTATTGTTCATCATAGCAATGCACTGCGTTTATCACCTAAAATGTATGTCGGTCATTCGGTCAATGTCCAAGAGCATTGGGACAATGCTTAAAGAATCATGGATTGATGAATTTCTGGCTGCACCCCCACCGTCTCAACGTAAATATGCCAAATTTCCGCCTAATTCGCTATACGAGTATCTATCTAACGCTAACAGCCAAACGGTGAAGTGTTATTTGGGTATAAGTAAATTTTTGTGGAAGCAGTTTCTTTAGAAGGTGGTAAGTACAGTAACTGTATTTTTTGAATCTTGTTAGTTTTTTATAACATTTGAATAAAAGTTATGAAAATATTTTTTGCCAGAATACAATCTCAAAAAAATAAGTAGTTACACTGAACAGTGTTGAAAGAGACGAAAGAATGAAAACATGGCGTGTTTCGAGCACTTATAGTGAAAATATATAAATATATTGCATTTTGAACAATTTTTATATTATTTTCGGCGAACTTACTATGAATTTTGTCTTTATAAGAAATAGATATGCTCAATAATGGAACTTGTCCTACATTGTTTTGCTAAATACCCTTGTAAATTCAGTAAATTACTGAAAAGAAAATTGTATTTACAAAAAATCTACTATTTACTAAAATTTGACGGTCTACACTATTTCAACATCATCTTGAAAAATAATAATTTATTGCAGGTTGTGACCATACTTGTAAGTGTGATCTGGATCTGAAGTAGAAATCGAAATATTCCAAGCACCTTCATATATATTAAGTATTTACTTTTCCCCTATATACATCATGTTCGTGCAACTATCTGTATAACAACCAAGTGCACCCACCACCACAGATATTGGATACAAATAATTTACCGCAGAGATCGAAAATGCAGAAACCCGTCGCTAGAATACAAACTTTCTGACATAAGATGTCTACTTTGCAACTGTGGCGTAGGTATGTTTTTTTTAAATTATTGAAGAATTTTCCTTGTTCTCTTTATGTAATATATTAAATTGCCCATGGTCAACTAGTATATTTTTCATGATTTTTAATTTAATCTTGTATAATTTCATGTATTACCTATAACATTCAATATAATATAGCTATAGCTGCAACTAACTATTATAAGTTTACTTCTAGATTGATATGGACTCAACCATGAAGAACGAAAATTATAATATTTTTCTCAAAAACTGTGAAAAAGAAGTGCCAAAATCATTGCATTTCTGTTCAATAGCAATGCCAAAGACAAGGCGATTGAGTTTTTACTAGGCCCATTGGAAATCGAAAATATCGAGGAAAGTAAGTATCTGCTTGTGTAGATTGTATATTTCAGTGAATGATGTTCACCCCGTGAAGCTAATATTAGTAGTTCAAAAAGAGCTTGATATTATTATTCTATCTCAGATGGTTGTTTTAGTCACAGGGTTGAAAGAGAACACTTTTTTCATTCGTTATGAAATCAAATGACAGCTTCAGAATAATTTGATACATATTTCGTGAACATCATATTTAAAGTTCATAACATACTTATTTCATTAAAAAGTAGAGTCCCAATGAAAAAGAAAATCAGTTTTCTAAAATCTGGAATTCACCTTTTTCATTTTCGACAATAATATATTTTTATTTCCAGATGGGCGAGATGAGGCAGCCACCAACACAGTTGTAAAGAAAGATATTACTGGAAAAATGCATAACAAAAAATTTTCACTCACAGCACTCATTTTTATATCTTGCAAAAACAACACAAGAAATTGAAGAATGGATATACTTTTTGAATTCGAAGAAAAATTCAATTCAATCTTTTGTGTTCGCAATTGGTGAAGATATAACAAAAATTCAAGGAGAGTATACATACTTCGATGGAATTAGATATAAGTTTTTCAATGTTATAAGAGCTGTTAATAGTTGTTCAAATATTATTTATGTTTCCAATTTAAGTTTTTCTCCAGAAAGTATTATTTTTTGGTCGTTTATTGAATACTTTTTTTTAAACCTCAATCCAGGAATTGTATACAGTAAAACACATATCTTTTGTCAATATTTGAAGAATAAATTGTATTATTCCAATTCAATGAATCTTTTGTGTCTGTTTGTAGTTATCTTTGGAACGAACTCGTTCGACAGTGCCATCATAATTGCTTGGTGCATCATTAGCAATAATATATAGACATTTTTTCCCTATTTGCAATTATATACCGGTCACTATATATATATATATATATATATATATATATATATACAATATAATTATATATATATATATATATATATATATATATATATATATATATATATATATATGTATCTAAATATAAGTCTAGTCTATTTTATTTATGAAAACAAAAGGTGCAACCTGTAGGCTCAGATCGATGTGTTTTTACATTATATTAACGTCTTCGAACATTGAACGATGTTCGAAAGTCATTGTGCGCATGGCTTAGAATTAATGTATCGGTGATTGAGTCAATGTCCTGAGTTCCTTAATTCAATGACTGCAGCTGATCGGTTGATGTACAGAAAACATTAATATCATGCTGGATGTTGATTGACTGATACACAGTGGTCATTAGTAGAATGTACTTTGTTCTGAAATCCAGGTGATGAAATTAATGCCTCACGGGGATTGATATAATCACTTGAACATCAAGCAATCAATAATAATACATTGATTCAATGAACTCGAGCATCGGTTGAAAATTGATGTACGAATACATTATCACAATGGTTTCATTCGTTATATTTACGTACGTTTTTCGTTCTGTGTAGTTTATCGATTATATCATGATTGAATACCCAATTGAAGCACATTTTTCTCAAATTACTCATTTGAGCATGAAAAAGTCTCTACCCTGGCTTGTCCCCTTGACGTTTTTGGTTGAACATGTAGACATTATATACCTTCTTTTTTGTAGTTGTCGAGTTAAATTATATTCAACACAAATTCAAATAAGTATACTCAAGTATTATGAAGAAAAAATACAATAATATTTGTTGAGTTTTAATAATTTTTAAAAATTACTTTTGTGCCGCTTTTTTGTGTATCTACCCTGGAAAATTCCGATCCGCTAAAACAAAATTTTGCAGATGGCACTCAATGGCATTCATTGGCGACAATTTAGTAATACCAAATAAAGAAGCGGTTCAATGGTAGTTATATTATGTTAATTGGTGCGACGCAACACTGGGGTGCAATTGTTTTAGCAGGGTGAAAGTGTCTCTCCACTGGCAAGTCGTACTATTTATATAATTTGATTAATTTCCTTAGCATTAGTTGTTTTAGTTCAACAATAGTGTGACAGTTAACGTGTGACATAATATTAATCAAAAATCAACGTGCCTGTAATAAAAAAAATTCAGTTTATGAAGAAAACGTTTCTCCCCTGTTGTATTTCCTCTGGCGAGATTATTACCAGGAGAAGTACTGAATAACCAGGCGAGATAATTTGGGTGATTATATGTTTGTATAAACTAATTTGAAGATAGTTAATGTTCTAATTCAGATATAGTTATAAGTACAATGTTTCATAAAAGTTAATTTCGAAAATAGTTTTATCACATCAAATATTTCCTTCGACCAAAAAAGTCTTGATGTCTTTATCCTGCCTTATGTATTTTCCCTGGCTACCTAAAAAATAACTAAAAATGTATAAATTGACTTGCCCTTACGTAAATGTGCACTTAGAAGAAACTAAAGTCGTAATATACGCGTTAAATCAAAAAACTCCAACTTTTTTCCTTGGCCGCGTCCTCTATGTACTTGAGACCTCTTATCGTAGAATGACCCATATAAGGAATTTAACTTCTCACAATCAATTTAAACAGGATTCAATCAATTGAGTTCATCCAATATTCAAATTTTGTTGGTCTATATGGATCAACTATTAATTTTTACTTTATCATTCCCATAAAATGATATAATAACGGGAGAAATCAACAAAACTTTTATATTATTTTCAACGTAATAAGTTCAACGAATTTCACATATTAAAATCACACTTACACGTGGAAAAAGAAAACGAATTGGAAGACAATAAAATTCATCCTTTCCAAAAGTGCATTGTCAATGTGTCCCTGATAATCCGAAGAATGATTCATTGTGTATGTCACCTTGAGGGGCATTCGACATATCGCTGAAGTCCAGAAAGCCGAGAAGCCACCGAGTGCGAACAAATTCTTCATTTGATTGTTCGCCTGCCTGTCAATTATTCGGACGGAGTTAGGTTGCCTCATCATTCCTTCGATTCGTATTACATCTGAAAGGTGTGGCCGCGCGAACTGACCCCGTTTTAAGCTGCTACTTAGACGGAGTATAGCACGAGCAAAGAGAGTTACATAGCCAGGAAAGGACTGGGGTTAATTTCCAGAAATATCTTAATCTGATCATCTATCTAGAGTTTAAATATATGTATATTAAAGCAATGGTTAATAATAACAATTTACACATTTATTAAATGAAATAACGCATGACGCACGTTTCGGTGAAACTTCATCTTCTTCAGATGCTAAAGTCAAACTTACTATGTTTCTCCATTGAATCGAAAACAAGAAATGACAAATTATTAGAAAGGGTAAATAGGAGGATGGTTGCAAATAATTATTATAATGGGAAAAACCAATTCAGAACTGCTAGTCAGGTAGTTCGATAATTTTGAAAAGATTGAGAAGGGGGCTAGAAGTATGATCGATTTGGCTATTCAATAGGTGACCGGAATGCTTGTATTTATTTATCTGTAATGATTCTAAAAAATTAAGTTTAATTCCCTAACTTTCAGCATTTAATATTTTAAAATCAAAATTGAATGTGTGATTTTTTAAAATTAAATGGTTTGCATGATGGGAATTCGACTTTTGATTAACAAAGCTACGTTTGTGTTCTGAAATTCTAGTTTGAAAACTTCTGAAAGTTCCACCAAGGTAAAACTTATCACAATCACCACAATTAATTTTTTAAACTCCTGATTTATTATCTTTATGAACTTCGGATTTATTATCCATATATATTAGTTATATATATAGTATTATTATCTACTATATAAAAATAAGTCGGGTTTTCCTTCCTGACGCTATAACTCCAAAACGCACGAACCGATTTTCACGGTTTTGCATTCGTTGGAAAGGTCTCGGGCTCCGTGAGGTTTATAGCAAAGAAAATTCAGGAAAAATTTCAAAAGAAAAGCGGTAAAATCAATTATCATCACCACATCTTTTCTCACATACAGCGCCATCTCTGATACATAGCATGTATTTTAAGTGGATGGCGACGGTGCGTGATACATTGTTTGACAGCTACTCATTGTTCTCTGCTCAGTTAATTTCATGTGACTAACCGGTATTGTGTTCACTGTGAAATTTTGAAAAAAAAGTAAAAAAGTTATTCGTTTCCTAACATTTCAATTGGAAAAAAAATAAAATAAAGTGTATTATGCAAATTTTTATTCAATTTCAACAGCAGGCATTTGTCTTTAAGGTGGTAAGTTGAACTGTGTAAATTATGTGGATCGTGCATTTGAGGTTAAATTCACCACTCTGTCCATAGTCCATAGTCCAAAATGCCTAGAGGACGACGTGCGAACATCGGCCGCCGCACAAGACATGCAAGCCAGCAACAAGTGTATTCACAGAACTTAAGCGAAGCAAGACAAAATATAATAAGAGAAAATGCCCGATTGAGACAACGCGTGAGCACACGAAGATCATTGGCATCATACAATCGCTTGGCATTCCAATATGATCCCACTGCGGACTACAGTGATGATGAAAATTTAGATATTGGACCAATGACGACTATATGCCAATATTGCAATGCGTTAAAGTTTAAAAGAGAAACGGCTCGACTGTGCTGCGCAAGTGGAAAAGTCAAACTGGATCCATTACTTACACCACCACAGCCACTGAAACCATTGTTCGATGGAAGTGATCCTGAATACAATAACTGCTTTCGCATAATTTTTCTTCTTCTTTTAATCACCAAACAAAATGTTACATAAAACGAAGCCATCTGGAGGCGAAACGGAGTTCGCCGGGTTTGCTAGTATAGTAATAAATCCAAACATTCAATTTTTATTTTAAAATATTAAATGCTGAAAGTAAGAGAATTAAACTTAGTTTTTCAGAATCATTACAGATAAATAAATACAAGCATTCCGTTCTCCTATTGAATAGCCAAATCGATCATACTTCAAGCACCCTTCTTAATCTTTTCAAAATTACCGAACTACCTAACTAGCAGTTCAGAATTGGTTTTTCCTATTCTAATAATTATTTATAACCATCCTTCTATTTACCCTTTCTACATAATTTGTCGTCTCTTCATTTATTGTTTTCTATTTAACGGAGAAACATAGTTAGTTTGCCTTTAGCATCTGAAGAAGGTGAAGCTTCACCGAAACGTGCGTCTTGCGTTATTTCATTGAATAAATGTGTAAATTGTTGTTATTAACCATTGTTTCAATATGTTTATTAATTTACACCATGTATCGGCCCAATCATTCCGAAATTTTCAATATATGTACTTTTTCAGACAACATCCATTTTCATTTTCCAAATTTGGAACCCTGTCCAATCTAAAGCTACCGTTTCACCGTTCCTCCTTGTTGCCAAGGGTGGAAACTTATGGCAACATACGTAAATTTTTTGTTTCCACTGAAGCAACTAAACTTGTCAATAGTTGCATATTGTTTAATAGAAACAATCAACGTTTGTTGTAAATAAAGAAATTTTAATAAATATTTAGGAAAATTTTGGAACATTTACGGAAACAAGCAACAGCAACAAAAATGTTCCTCCGGTGTAGGGTTGCCATCACCTAAATTGCCGATGCCGGACAAAAATTTTAAAAACCCCGGACATTTCTTTGAAATTTTGTTTTACCCCGGACACCCCGTTAAAAATTTTTTTTTTTGATAAAATAAAAAATCGTTTTTATTTTAATTTTTTCATTCATTTAAACTTTGAACCGCTTGTTTGCCATATAAACAGAGCAACAAAAAACAAATAAAATTCTATAATACACAGTTTACAGTTATCTCTTTTTTTTGGTATCATCAAATAAAAAACAACTCATGACGATAATTTTTGGTAGATCAAAAATCAAATAGACTAGATTCTACATTGTAATAGCAAATTATAGGATAGGTCATCTAGTTCGGTTAGGTACCCAAAAGTCTAAATTATTTATTAACTGTAAATCAAAAGTAAGTAACAAATTTTAATTTTAACGAAATCAAGTTCTTTTTACTAATGCAATTGAACTTGGAATTTTTCAGACTTGCCAATTTTTCCCAAAATGTCTTTATTTTTCATCATGAATTTGCAAAAGTCGGAGCAAGTCAAGTCTTTAAAATTAGACTTTATTTTGATCAGAGAAGAAAGCGTATCTGTATTTAGCAAGTTTCTCTCCTTCCTTTATTACTGCGACCCTAGCGAAAAAACTCTCTCTACATTCGCATTGTGAGCTGGTATACAAAAATATTACTATGCAATTTTGAGCAGTTTAGAATATAGATGTTTCGATAAAATTAGGTCACAACTGGTTTGCATTTAATGGCTCATCTCC
>JARQZK010003755.1:172500-177498 GCA_030704885.1 Cynegetis impunctata
GGCTTCTATTTTTAGTTTTAGATGTTTAGTGTATGTGAAGGAAAATGAGTTCAATATTACTAAACTTTCTAGCTTTCATGGCTATAATACCAGAAATAAGGAAACTCTTTATGTACCTTAGCATAAAACTCATAAGTATGAAATGTCTCCCATGTATCAGAGTATTAGAGTTTTCAACCATTTACCTCAAAGTATTCAGTCTCTTGATATTAGAAGGTTTGAGAAAGTAGTTAAGGCCTTATTGTTTAGAAAATGTTATTACACTGTAAGCGACTATTTCTGTGATATTCTTGAAATAAGCTGAAGTGTAATTTTTGTGACCTGTCCTATACATATGTACCTATGTCTTAAAGGATTAAAATATTATTATTATTATTATTATTATTTGAAGATAATCTCAAGAGGAGTTGTATTTATTGGTGGGTTTGTATTCATTCCATGGGCATACCCAGCTTCTGGCCCAGAGGGGGCAAGTAAGATTTTTTAGTTCGTATCGTCCGCGGCTGTTTTGTCATACACACTACATAAACACACCTACATGAAACATAAGGTATATGTAGTGTAGTGTGTAGAGCAAACGGACGCGAATGATACTGCTTTATATGGGTAGTTAAATAAATAAAAGTAAATTTTACTATGCATGCATTTTCATTTGAATCGCTTCTACTTTAAAAGTAATTTGTGAGGATCTTCTGCAAAATGGTTGATAACATCTTTCGTGAAAGAATCGCCCATACTGTTTGAAAGTTTATGTACACTGAGCAAACAGAGTCCATTTAACCTGTCTTCAATCATTGTTGATCGTAGCCACGTTTTCACGCGTCTGAGTGTACTGAATGATCTTTCAATTGTAGCCGTGTAATAAGGAGTTACAGTTAAATTTCTAGGGCTGTTTTCACTTTCGGGTGAAATCATTCTGCTTGTTGAATTAATTCCGTTATCTCCAAATCTTTCAAGCCCTCCTGCTTGTTAACTCAAAAAGTGCGCCATAGTTCAGCTTCAGATGTGATCCCTTCTAATTCATGAAATTTGGATACTTCGTCCATACATTTTCTTAATTTTTGGAGCTGTAATTTTTATTATTTGAGCAGGGTGTAACAATGAAAGAGCAAACGCTGGTTAATGTTTTTTACCGAATCTCGCCTCTAATGAGGATGATAATGAATCCAAATAGATACAACGATCGGCGAAAATATTCGCTTAACGAACCAGCTGGATGATTTGCCCAATATTGTTGGAGGCTTGCTGTCCTTGAAAGACGCAACTCCTTAGCAATCTCATTAGCTGATTTCAATAACTCTTCAGTGTCTTCTTCGGCAGAAAGCCTATGTCCCGTAATTGCTGTTTTTACGGTTTGAATGTGCTCTGCACACTCAATTACGTCCAATGAGGTTTTAGACTGCAATGTATTTACGACAGGTTGCAGCAGCGAATTGTATTTGTCTATAGTACAAAAAGACAATATGAATGTGGTTTGTCCAACTGCGGATAAGTAGAAAGCAGAATTACCTTCCTTTGAAAGCTTTTCAAACCTTTTTTTCACTTCGATTAGTAATTAGACAAGTTCATACATGTTCTGCGAGATTTACAGGGGGGGTGCAGCTGCCCCTCCCTGTCCCCACCTGGGTACGCCCATGATTCATTTAATCGAGCTTGAACATATCAAAAAATCCGAGAAAAGTTGGTAGCATTTTGGCAATTTATTTCGTTAACAAAGAAATATAATTTCAGATTTTGAGATTGAAAATTTTTTTTCAAACTAATTCTTTATGCATATTTCATGTGAAGTTTTATTGATAGGAATCATTCTTCCAATATCAGTTATTTTAGTAATTGAATTCACCCTTTCAATAGGTAAAGAGGATGCAGGAATAGAAAGGATTCAGGATTCAAAAAGTGGAAAATTGGAGTATTCCTTTCTTCCCTATCAAAACGTAAGAATTGGTGTTCAATGGTAAATGTGATGGGTGTAGTTGACCATTTTATCATCATTTTATTTGTGGTGAATTGAACTCTAAAGAATATTTATTATCACTGCCGCAATTAGTCAACTAAATTTAATTTTATTCTCAGAATTTTGTAGACGTAGATTTTATTCAACTGGTGTGCCATGTAGTAATGTTCTAAAGATGGGACATTCTAAAATCATATATAATACCACTAGAGATGAAATTTTGCCGGCAAAATTTCTCGATTGTAATATGAAAGTTTGTTGCTTAGGCGATTTCGCCAATGACATTTGTATCAAAATCACGAGCCGTCAGGCGAGTGATTTTGGAAAAAATGTCATGAGCGAAATTGTCTAAGCAACAAACTTGAATGTTACAAGAGAGAAATTTTACCTGTTTAAATTTCATCTCGAGTGGTATTCAACATGACTATTTCACGAGAAAATATTTCTAACAGTAATATGGTCACATTTCAGAAAGTCAAGGAAATAACGATTCATGTGAGAAATGTCAAAATATTATCGCTGAAATACTAACATAGTAAGTTTTGCCGGCTTGCATGTTTTATCGCTGTGAAACGAGAGTAGCTATGGAAACTTTCTCACTAAAAATGGAATGAGTGAAATAGTCAACTCAATTTGAAGATAATTGTTTGAATATGGAACTTTTGTTACACAAAGTGATTTCATTTACAAAATTTCTATCAAAAAAATATATAAATCACTTATTGCTTAGTATTTATAGAAATTTTTACAACTTACAATTGAACTGAATATAATATACATCATACCCATCAAATTTCAAGGGAATAATATGTTATTTAAAATAAAAATATAAATTCATTCCGAAAGGATACTTTAAATAATAATTTTCCTTCAAATTAATATTTTCATATTCTTCTTCTTCTTCTCTTCATTAGCCTTCTCTCATCCACTCCTGGACATAAACCCCTCCATACATCTTCCAAGCTTGGTGATCTTGGGGTTTGTGGTACCAGTCATATTCAGGAAGCTTTTATTTTCAAAATCTCATTAAGTTTAGTTTATTCAAAATTGTGCAATGATAAGGCGTGCATAAAATATAAAAAAAATTATAATTAAATTCCTGTAGAGCAATAAACTTCTAAAACATTTCAACGGCTTAAACACATATTTTCTCACACTTAAAAGTTCTCTATTTATTTAATTAAACTATTCCTATACTAATGAGTCCTATACACTCAAGATTATTGTAACATAATTTTCTCAGAACTTCTTGGTATTCTCGATGAATTTCTGAAGAACTTTATAACAAGATTTTATCAAGAATTAGGAAGATTTAAATCAGCTAACAGCTATATTAGGAGAACGCTGAAAATTAATTGATTTCTCCATTTATTATTCATGCTGCAGTTGAGAAAGAATAATAATATTAATTATAATGTCTTCATATTTTTTCTCATATAAATAGTCTATCCAATATTAGCTTTCTGAGAAGAATCATTTAGCAAGTATATAGAAAAAATATTTATTACTCAGCTTTTATTATAGCCATAAACAATACATAAGAAACATTTACGATTGTGATTTGTGGTTCATGTCCTAAAGTATATGTTGGCCAAACTGGCAGGACCTTTGGTGTTCGAATATCGGAACTTAAAAGAAGTTACGACAAGGAGAAAGTAAATTTCACTTATGCATCACATCTCCTGGAACATAATCATAATTTTAATAGTGAATTGAAAATTTTACATTAAGAAAAGAAAGGCTATAAATTTATTAGAAGCTCTGGAAATTAATAGTACGTAAAAATCCGATAATTTTTTAAATGAACAATTAGATATGAATATTTCACCGTTGTTGAATCTTTTCTAAATGTAATATTAAATACTTGTACCAGATGTTTTTTTCCCATGTCGTTAACATTGTACTGTCTACCTGCTAAGAGATTACGTTTGGTTTTTTCCCCATTCTTATTGTGAATTACCTTCCTTCATCTTTCAGTATTCTTGTTGCATAAGTTAGTATGTACTACCTATACATCTGAAGAAGCCACTGTGTTTGGCGAAACAATTGTCATGTTGAAGAAATATAGTGAAGTTCTATTTACGATATTTATAAAGAGTTCGCAATCATATTTTCCTGTATAAATTCTTATTAAGTATTTTGGCAGCTCTTTAAACATTTCTTAAAATGTTTTCTACGTGAATGGTTTGTAGAGCAAGGTTACCTCTACAAAGACTTGCAAATATTAACAATTCATAAAAATAGGAGAAAATTGACGTATGGTATGGTATCAGTGCCAACTGCTAGTAAAAGAAATATATTTCAATATTCGGAGATATGATTCACAGAGATTATGTCAGTATTGAAACCAAATGAATTTAATGAAATCATCAGCATAAAAATTACTTCAATTATTGTCGGTGGTTATCTTAACACTACATTATCCCGTCTGTGGTCCAGATGGTTAGGAAATTATCTAGGGCACACAAGCTACCGGTTTCGAATCCCGGATAAGATATGGGCATTCTAAAATCTGCTGGGTAATGTACTTGCTTACGAACCTATGAGGGTAGATGATGAAACACAGGCGAATAGTCGCTTGTGTCCCATCATCCCCTTTTAATAAAAAAAAATCACTACATCAAAATCTTGATTGATAACGAAATATATCCTATGTAAAATTAAAGCATATATAGGAAAGATATATTTCTTTTTAATAGTCAGGTAGTACCTGGTAAAACGATCTCTTCTACTGTTATATTAAGTGATTAACAGAAAAAAGTCTGTGTAGCTAGACACGTTTCTTGTGCTATCGTGCTTTGTAACTTATCTTCTGTTACTTTCTCGGTAACTTCCTTGTGTCATTTCAACAGTATTGAATAACACCGTTTAGCGTTGTAGAATGGATTCATGGCTTTTTTCTACATCCTAGCATACTAATGAAGCCCTGGCTAGAATCGCGTGCCTCGTACTTATGGGGATCGCGTGCCAACACCATCTGACCCACATTGTGACCCTTCACTCTCGTAATATGCATCTTTCAAGATGCACACTGACCATGAGGA
>JARQZK010003756.1:0-175889 GCA_030704885.1 Cynegetis impunctata
AGGTTTGCAAGTGTTATTCTAATACTGATAATGTCAATAACAAACATATTTTCATCATTTCTGAAAAAATTACCAAGTGTTCAGAAGATCTTGGCTCACTCTCTGATGCTTCAATATTTTCGGGAATTATGGTGGTTTTATGCAATCATTTTTCTGCTGGAATTATTTCACTGTCATATTAACTTTGAACTCTCCTGTATGATCCACAGATCTACCATCACTTATTTTCTCATCTTTGTGACCACTTCTCTCCTGGTCTATAAAAAAATGAGAGGATTTTTAGAAATCAATAAAACATGGTATAATTATAATTAATTTATATTTTATACAATGTTTTTTTCTCATTTCAATCTGACTTTTTTTCCCTTCAAATCTCTGGATTAGAATTTGAATGATGAATAATTTTTTTTTAACAGTGAATTTTCAAAAATTATCGAGTTATATACAAAGATATATTTCAAAGAAGTTTCCACACATGATAAATCCTTCACAAAATTATTAAAAAATAAAATTGACAAGTAAATGTAAAAATTGAATAGAGATAAACTGGCCAAAAAATTTTTTGGAGGACTAGTACATGAAATGATTTATATATAATCAAAATAAAAAAAATAATAAAATTTAACAATACAGTCATTCCTACACTGCAAATGCAAGTTTTTTACTTTACATGAATCAATATTTATTACAACTTATAGAAACATATTGAATTTAAATTTGGAGTTTAGGGTAATTTTAAAATTAAACATTAATTTCTCCAAAGCATAGAAGACATATGCAATAAGAAACTTACCTTTCAAACTTTTTTCTAGTTCCTTCTGTATTTTCTGAAGAGTGGAACGATCATTATCGTAAGACAATGGCCACAGCTTCATAGTACCCAAGTCTTTTGTATGGTGCCCAATAGAGCTTTTCCTTTTCTATTTCACTCAAGCTTTTTGAAGGCACAATATGCATGATATTGTCTTCAATATATTTCACCAGGCAATACATATTTAAAAAAATACCTACAAAGGAGAACTTAAAAGTACAAGAAGGTATTATACAAGATAAAATTATCACATGTTGTAAATTAAAGCGAGAGTCTCACGAAGAGAAGGTATATACTTAGTTATAAATTTAAATTGTGAAAAATACAAGAAATTGTCAAGGCTCCTGCGACTATTATAAGGTACATGGTAACATAAAATGTTTTCCATGTTTAATTGCTTACATGAAATGTTCACTATGAAATCCACATTTATTCTACCAATCCTTTCTAATTTCAGAAAAATACTAATATAAAACAAACTTCCCCGATTTCTGGAATAGCGAACTATTTTTATTATCCAGTATTTATTCAACTCACCTTCTTAATAATCAATATGAGAGTAAACAGTAAACACTACAAAGCCAAAACACTAAACTTAAGCTTAAGGTTTTACGTACGATTACGCGCGCTTTCACGATAGTAGCAGGTGACAGCACAGAATATTGTTACGCATTCCGAAGAGCAACGAAGCTTACCGTATTCTGTGGTGACTGGCTCTTGAGGGCTTGAAATAAATACAGGCTACCAACCGATTAATTTACTCGACAACAAGATGATGTATCAAAGTAGTACCAACTTTACATTTAAAACGCCAAAGCATCTTGTAACAAGTGTACTTTGCTAAACGTTGAAACTATTCAAACGGTATTTTGTCTAGCGAGGTAACCTATTTGGGTACTCTCCGCTCTGCTCTGTTGCTCCGATATATTTAAGAATCTAAGAATTCATGAAAAAGTGGTCGTATCAAAACCTTGAAAGACAGGTAGTTGATCTTCTGAGGAGTTGTCTATGTAGAAATTATTAAAAACATTAATATTATTCTATATTTATTTGATATCTCGACTGCACAATAATAATGTTACCCAGTTTGTCCAATCAACATAAAATTCGTTTTAAACAATTATGTGTATGCCTTATATCAGACATTTTACTGACTACAGGTATCGTATATAGTCAAAAAACGATGCTTTAAAAGTTTAAACTAATCAAGTAATCAAATACGGAGAGAGAGAGAGACAGACAGAAAGAAGTGGTTCATAAATCATTTCACTAGTAGTCGACAGCTGTTGACGAATTTAGGGAACCTATTTTACCAAAGCTGAGGTAATAAAAAATGTATTTTATCAATATGCTTTGATTTCACTATTGCGCAGCATACGACATTTGCAAAAAAAAAAATTTTAAAAATATGTTGTAGGCAACTCGGAATTCTTTGAATATTTTATTTAAGGATATATATGATATGATTTATATAATCTAAAAATAAAAATCCATGACTATTTTGTTCGTTTAAGAGTATCACCTGACTGTCTTGAATATATCCATTTATTATACGTAGAAATAATTGTAGTAATTGGCATTTTAAAATTTTTATTTCGTGCTTGCTAGCTGAAATTGAAAATACTTTCAGAACGTTAGACGAATACAGGCGTTTTTAATAATTTTCCGACCCAAAAAAAAATTTTAAAGGGGTGCGACCACCCCTCTTTCTTTCACAAATTACACAAGCCTCGTAAAATGATTGAAACAAACTGAGACTTATTTCTCATGTAGCTATGTTGTTTCTCAAAGAATAAATTGCTCTAAAGCCTCCGAAATACTATGTGTATAGAGAGCCCGAGATACACGGTATAAACCCGAGGGACGTGGTCTTTCAGCAACCAATCACACTCCGACGAGCCAGGGCCTCAGCAGCTTCTGGCATGCCACGATTAACTTTCTCTCTTCTGTTTATGCCTACGCATAAGACTTTTTTGTAATGCCCTTTTAAAAATTTTATTTATGCAAGGCATCAAAAACCGATGTATTCATCTGGTGTTTTACAAGTATTTTTAATATTAACTAACAAGCAGGCTGTAAGCATTTTAAAATCCCTAAAGTATATTTTTTTGCGTATAATGAGGAATATATTTGAGAGAATGAGGTCATACTTTGAAAATAACAAAATATTGTGATATTTTTATTTCTGGACTATGTAAATCCTGAATTAAAATATTTTAAAGAAACATAAGTTGCCCAAAACTTAATTTTTCGTTTATTTTTTTGCAAATGCCATATGCTGACTCGAGATTCGTACATTGATAAAATATGATTGTTTTATTATTTCAGCTTCTGTAAAATAGTTGCTCTAAATTGGTCATCAGCTCTTAGACTAGACACTAGAGTATAAATTACGTCCCATTTGTGCTAACCTGGTTTCTAATCAATCACAAAGTATAACTTATATCACTATATTGGATATATATAAATACACTCCCGTTTGGCTGAACACAATACCAAACTTTCAACACTTATAACATTATTTCAGAATAGCAATCATCGTACTCGCACACACACTCGTAGTCTGTAAGGAACTGAACTTCCACTTGTTCATCATACGATGAGCCACCATTGCATCACCTTCTTACATCACCCTCTGACTTAGCGGTCCGGTTCCTTGCTAGCTATCTTAGGTCTCCACACCATTAATTCATAATAAATTTTCATGACAATTTTAGTTTTTTGTTGTACCTATGTATTATTTCAAAACACTCAAAGCATTGCTACAGAATTTTTAGCATATGATTATACTGCAAATAGATCCAATTGTGTCGATGTTAAATGAACGCAGCCACAAAAGCCAATTTCACAAAAATATTACTCACATCAACCGTTCTTGTATACAATTAATAGTTAATGCAATAATTTTCAATTTAGATGTTACCAACATACAACATTAACATACAAGATTCCAAAACGTAGCCGTAATGTTATAGATTATGGCGATTAGGCAATGAAAAATATAAACACACGATGGGCTTCTTATGCAATGTCTAGGTTGTATCAAATGTTCAAAGCAGAATATTAGTTTCCCAAATGCTGCATGTTTTGTCGAGCACCGATAACTGGCAAAATAACAAGTGAATCATATGCCAGGGAAGAAAGGGATAGACTAAGCAGGTGGCCCGGGCTCGCCTTATCAGAGGTTAGTTGGGACGGAAATCTGATGAGAAAACGTTGAAATTGTTACGATCGGTTCAGTTTCTCTTTATCTATATTCTGTAATATTCTCTGTTTTGAAAATATAATATTTTGATTTAAAAACGACTGAGTTTGATATTCTTCTATTATAAGTTCATACAAATATATCTGGATTTTATTACAAACAAGTTGTACATTCTCATAATTACAGACAATTGTATGAATTTTTCCGGCTACCCAAACATATAACAAATAAAGTCAGTTACCGCGACGTAATGGATTTTAACGTTACTCACTTGAATGTCTCGATAACCAGGATATAACATATGATATTCGTTAGAGCGACATTATGGGTTATAGCGGTACATAATATTCGTTTTTAACGTGACATTACAGTGTTGCCGCTTTTCGGTACGCTATAACACGATAGACATATAAAAAAATCGAGGTGCGCTAAATACCGGTAAACATATATATATATATATATATATTTATAAATATATCATTAATTATATATATAATATTATATATATATAAATTAAAAACAATATATATAAATATATATATATATATATATATATATATATAATATATATATATATATATATATATATATATATATTATATATATATATATATATATATATATATATATATATATATATATATATATATATATATATATGTATATAAATATATACATATATATATATATATATATAATATATATATATATATATATATATATATATATATATATAATAATAATAAATATAAATTTTAAGTTCGGTGAATGTAGTACTCACAGGCAATTTTTTTAAATTTTCAATGTTTTATTATTCATAGGGTTCATTACCCCGAGGGGTGCACATAGTACGATCGACGAAGAGGATTTTTTCAAACCCTCTTAATTTAATCGCCCTCAAGTGTTGAAAAAAAGACCAGTGAAAGTGCCGAGTGAAAAAAAGTCCTATGAACCGTGTTGTGTAGTGTATATCGGGTGAGTCTATTCCATTTTATTCGTTTATTCCATATTCCTGTTGCCTGTTATATATACCTCATATGCCTAACACCGCCGCCAAGGCGGGTGGTCG
This sequence comes from Cynegetis impunctata, assembly GCA_030704885.1. Lineage (NCBI taxonomy): Eukaryota > Metazoa > Arthropoda > Insecta > Coleoptera > Coccinellidae > Cynegetis > Cynegetis impunctata. The sequence continues at coordinate 5,086 of JARQZK010003756.1, forward strand.
TGAAAAGCTACCTGCCTCCGCCCCTACCCCCGTCCCACGTAGAAGGTTCTCCACTCCGAAGAGCGAAACTTCGGAGAAAAGGACTACCAGGAGCCAGAAGAGTGCTGCTCCGTCATCCCCTATTCCGTCCCTACTCACTCTCAACGTACCAAAACCCGCAACTGCCCAATTTTCTACCTCACGTAGAAACTCGGAGACAAATTCATCTTTTTCATCAATTTCCTCCGATAACTCTACTAATCAAACAATCCGTACCCCCAAAGTATTCCGATATGTGGTCCGTAACATCCCGGACTCTATCAAAACCCAAAAAGAGTTTTTCAGGGTTATTAAAACCACCCAGTTGGGTTTAATTAACCTTAAAGTCAACTTCAATAAGACTGCCCTTATCGAATGCAGTAGCCCCGCCCCGCAAAATTTTCAAAAATTACTCCAAAACACCGTAGGTACTCCCTCTATTTCATTTCCCCCTCTAAACTATCACAAAATTAATAATCCAGTGAATCGTTCCTCCCCCAAAATTTCATATTCCTGCGTTATTAAACATGTTGATCAAAGTTTCAAACTCGAGGAGGTCATGGAAGCTCTCAATAATAACGAAATTCCTATTAATAAATGCTGGAGAATTATCTCCAGAGCTACCAATAAAGAAACAACACTCATCAGAGTCACAACTTATTCAAAAACGGGATTGACGAACTTTTGTTAAAAGGGCTGTCAATCTACGGGCGTACTCATGCAGTGGAACCGTCAAAAGTTCCACTACCAATTTCCAAATTTTGCACAACGTGCACAAAAACCGGACATGACCGCTTCGAGTGTGTAGCAAAACCCTCATGCGCCTCCTGCGGAGGGGATCACAAAAACTCCAATTGCCCCAAATTAAAAAATCCCACATGTCCCAACTGCAAGGGAAACCACCCTGCTTGGGACTTAAAATGTCCTAAGCGTCGGGAAGCCCCTACAGAGCCCTCAAAAATTGCCCCAGTCCAGGTCTTCAACGAAAGTTTACCGGATCGTGATGGATCAAAATGCGAGCATTTCGCTCGAATCAACTCGATGGTTAGATTCATCACCCAATCTCTTTCGAACAGTTTCCCCGAAAAACGGGAACTTATCGCCAAGACAATAACAGATACATCCCGCGTTTTTTTGAATCGCACTGCAATAATATATTACTGTGGCAGTAAAATTTCAATAACTTTTTCCCCCATCGATTCGATGGAATCCGTTATATCGTCAATCCCCGAGTAAACAATTTTTACTATAGTATACGGACCGTAATATTTCGGCGCAAGTTTGGCGGAAATCTCATCTATAGCGGATGATAATGTATGCTCTCTACGCAGTACTCGGTCCCCAAGCTTACACCGCCACTCTCTTCGACGAAGATTATAATAGTGACTCTGCTGGGGAAACGGTCGAGAAAGCTTCGTTGGGACAAACCCAAAAGTTTCCTCAAGACGTTTTGATTGATTTACCCGCAGTGTTTCCAACTCTCGAAAACTATTCTCCCTAAAGGTCCAACCAAAAACCCCTAAAAACCCTACAAATACTGGGGAATTCCCCTAAAAAAATATTATTATTGAAATAAATAATTAATTATTATTATATAAATCACACAATCAATCATAAATATAATTGAATTTATTAATATAAACAAACAAATTTATAATAAATTAAAAATTACAAATAATAATAAATATTATTCAGCAACATTTTTTAATATTTTCTATTCATATTATCTAATACTTCAAATATCGTATCATCATCTTCAGTATTTGTTTTTTTAGAGTCATACATGTTTACGTAGAATAATCTTAACATTTTCGTGGATGGTTGAAAGGTTGTACAAGACCCACCATTCCGTTGCAGCGTGAACCGAACCATTATCATATTTTGTAACATCTCAATTGATAGTTTATTTCGCAACTTATTCTTTACAATATTGTAGATTGAAAACGCTCGTTCAACACTTTCGCATTTGAAATAGGTACAGTAACAAATGCCTGTCCAAATTTTGAGACATTTTCAAAACGCTTACAGCCAGCTGCGTCTAAATCATTATATACTTCATGGTAAAAATCTGCTGAGTTAGAAGTATTTGACCATTGTTTATTACTTAATTGGTGCCACTCAGACACGATGTCATTTTTATCACCGTAGATATGAGTTCGTTGAATATGACTTAAGATTGGTGTGATATCAGGTTTTACCTGAGATGTAGCAACTTTCGGATGTAAATCGGCAATTATTTTTAACATTGCCAAATTTTCTGGAAGCCTGTTTTGAATCTGCTCTGCCGAACAACAAAGAAAATTTTTACATCTTTCTTTAACATCCGATAAATCTCTGGACGCAAGTTTTTGTGCAATATCGTGGAAATCAAATCCAAAATACATAGAAGCTGTGTGCATTAGATGATCCTTGAAATTAAATTCAACCAGTTCCGAATCCACTAATTTATCTAAATAAGATGGTACAACAAGTCTTTGCAACAAATTTTTGTATAACAAAAAAAGATCTTCGAATAGTTTAGTAAGTTCAACGTTATCACTTTGAAATAGTAAGTTTAACTGAGTTATATTTCTTAATTAATTTAAAAAAAAATTAAAAAAGCTTTATAAGGTAGTCGGTCCATCGTAAAGCTGTTCCGCCATGTAGCATTTGTCATCAGATTCAGCGATTGGAAAAAGCAACTTTAATTCATCCCACTGTTCTAATATGGTACAAACTGCTTGATAGCGAGCAAGCCAACGAGTTCCACTTAGCCCTTGAATTTTTTTGGGATCTTTATTATTGTTTATAGTCTCGTACAAAGTTTTATAATAGTTCACCCGTTCAGGACTGTATGAGAACCAATTGTGCGCTTCTCTTACGAGAAATTCAAGTTGTCTGGGTAACAATTCTGCGGATTTTTCGCGCATAGATGTAAAGAATGACTAACACATTTAACTATAATCAAATCAGACAGTTTTTTCTTAAATATCACACTAACAGAATTGTGTTTTCCAACCATAACGTTGGCTCCATCGACCCCAATTCCGACCATGTTTTCAAGTTTTAAGCCAACTTTTTCAAATTGATCCACAATAACTTTATGTAAACTCTTCGCGTCACGTTCGACTATTTTTAGTATCCGGTAAAAAGTTGTCACAACTTGTCTTCTCTTGTGTGAAAAAAATCGAACCATAATGCAAAGCACTTTAACCGTTGATAAATCGGTGCTTTCACCAATTATAATTGAGTAAGGAGACTCACCAGTCTCTTCTATTAATTCTTCAAGCATCGTGGGACCAATCACATTTTTATTAACATAGAACATTTAGTACGATGAAGTTTGAGGTTGTTTGAAGCGTCCGATGAGGGATCTAGCTTCGGTAGTATATTTGTAAGATGATCAACTGTCAATATAGAACAGTGTTCGGTGATAAAAGCAGCTATTTTCAATTCTGCAATTTTCGTACTTTCCGCTAACTCTGGTTTATAAATTTTTGATATAGATGTAGTTGCTTTGGCTGATTTTTCCCATTGTAATCGTAAATTTCTTATGTTTCTCGGTTTTCGCATGATAAATTAAATCTTTTTTGTGAGCCACTAATTTCGCACGACAATATTGGCAATAAGCAAACTTGTCACTCGTACTGTCAGGTCCAATCCAACTTGCAATATAACAATAAATTGTAAATAACGGCACGTGACTTGAGTATCTTTACAGATATTATATAGCAATTCACAGTAAGAAAAGTGTTAATCATGACAAAACCAACAGCACACAATTTTTCATAAGTAATTTATAGTATATATATATATATATATATATATATATATATATATATATATATAATATATATATATATATATATATATATATATATATAAACATGTCCACACCAGAGACCAGAGACCAAGTAATTTTTAAAAAACCTGAAAAAACAAGTCTTAATCATGAAAAAGCCAATGCCACACAAGCTTTTATAAGAAATAGTAAATGTATATAGAAGTCCACATCAGAAGTCCAACAACAAACGTGCATGTGATTATAACAGTGTTGGTAGATTCTTTACCTAAATCAAATAAAACATTTTTTTTTAACTTTCTTGAAGAACAGATACGGCTACAATTTGACGACCCCGGCAATTTTATAGTAAACGATTATTAATATTGAATTGTATATTGTTTATCGTAATAATTTATAAACAGAAACAGGAGGTTAAAGATTTAAAAAATCATTTAACTAAATACGAACTTCCTGGTCCTTTCTATAAAATACAAAAATAAAATAGAATTGTAGTTATTGTGTTCTCATCCATCGTAAATACTAAGAAAAGACTTATTGGGACTTTAGGATACTTTATTCTATTGACTCTTTACAACAATGCCGACGTTTCGAAACAGTTTGTTTCTTTTTCTAGGCCAAAAATTAAAAAATAGTAATTAACCTACAAAACTAATACTCTCAACAACAAATAAACATTTTAAAAACATCTATGTAATAATTACCTAGTTGTGGCAGTCAATATCGTACGCAAATATAATAATTCTATTCATAAATAAATTCGAGAGATCATTAATTATTAAGGGATTGAAATGTATGGTACCGGTATGTCATTATAAAATAGAATAACTTTAACTTTTAAGTCTAGATGTGTTTCCCAAGCCTTTGAATACTTTTGATAATATTTTCTCTCATCTGTATCTTTGGGCATTTTGATTAATTTCTTGCTAGTACAAATCGAAAACGTGAACAATAATGAATACTATCAACGTATTTTTAGTAAAAATAACCAAACTAGAATCATTAATTTTCAAAGGTATGTTTATATTTGTGGTTAACCTAGGTAAACACCATATAACAGTGACATTCGCGTTTTTTTTTACAAGCAACCGTACTAGATGTCACTAAGCCGATATGTTAGAAATGATTGTGATTGGCTAGATTCGATTATTTCTGAGCCTATAACATCACATCTTCATATTCTTAAATTAAAAAAATGAATATTCTGAGTTGAAAAAAAACCCTGAAAATACCCCTAAAAATATAACACCCCTAAAAAAATCCCATTCGGCTCTTTAAACCCCTAAATTTGGGGGGAAAACCCCTAAGTTGGCAACCCTGTTTACCCGGTGAGCTAGTTGCGGTTCAGTTTCGGTTTCATCCCTATCGGCATCTTCTTCATTCGGTTCAATCAGATATTTGGCGTTCGGAGTACGCATATCACGACCAAAATTCAGAAATGCAGGACTGTACCCAGTTGATTCATGTTTCGCGTTATTTATCGCGAAAGTCAACTCACCCAACTGCTCATCCCATGATCGCTGATCACGTTCACAGAACTGTGCGATCATTGTCTTAACGGTACGGTTTGCACGTTCCACCGGATTTACACTGCGGAGAATACACCGGTGCAAAACGGTGACGGATTCCAAGGTCTCTGACACTATTTTCAAACAGCCGACTGTCATACTGTGTGCCATTATCGCTAATTACAGTTTTCGGACAGCCAAACTTCAGGACGACGTCCTCATACAAAGCTTGAAATACGCCTCGTGTCGTAGCCTTTTTCATAGGTCTACATTCCACCCACTTAGTCAGTCTATCTTGCATTACGACTAAGCAAGAATTTTCCCTCTTCGTTCGAGGTAATGGAACGACAATGTCGGTGCTCACCCTATCCCATGGATCTTTCACCACATACGGATTCATTTTACTGGGCGGTTTCTGTCAATGTTTTTAAAATGCATTTATTTCATAAAATTCGCAGATGACTTGAGGATTTTCATAGGTTTTTTTTAGGTAGCAAAAAGGTTAATCCCCAGTTTGTTATCTTATCTCTTCGGAACTTCTGGCAAGGCATCTGAAAATCACCTGATCCAATGAAAATGCCGAATTATTACCGAAGTTTCCGCCAATAAACATTCAGATCTCCCCATTTTCATCCATTTCCCCAACATTTTTCAGTGGTGGTGTTGAGACTATAAAATGGCGTGCAGCTCTAGGACAGCTCTCTTTTGCTCTTCTCAGTTTTGAGTTATCATACTGTGAATAGTGAACCCCAGCGAATAGTAGTTTTGTGCCTTATTAGCCAGTGACTTGTGCCAGCTTCTGATAGACATTTTTTATTCTTGCAGAATAGAGTACCGACTAAGTGAATTCAAAGGTTAGTTGAATACCTGAAAATTTCTTGCTTCCGCTATTCTGTTGCTTGCATGTATACCGTATACCGTGGAATTATAATTTTTATCTTTCCTTCATAGTGCATTTATTTCCCTTCATTATTATAGCACGTGGAGAATTATACGAGTTTTTAACTCACTTGTTTAATGATTTTAGATCTCCAGCAATTATTCCAATAGAGTTAGTTTTCCTCATATTATCGATTTTGGTTTATTGATTCAAATATCATCTGTTTTGGTAGCTGGATCGACTTAACCTTTTTCAGCGACAACTTCAGAGAACGACATAGACATACTCTGATTTGACAAGGGCTGCTTTCAAATATTTTAGATTCAAGGACCGATAGATTTTTTTAGATTTTACTAGGAAACGCGGTCAGTTAGGGATATATTTTCCTTGGTGTCTCGCTGCCGTAGCACAGGACGTTCTAGGAAACGCGATCAATTCAAACTAAGAATCTGAAATATTATTGTACGTCGGTCATAGCGATATTCCGTCTTTTCTTCGTGAATTTGTTAGGTATCACAAGTATATAATATTGAATTTGCACTCTACGTATCGCATTGACGTCGTTACTTATTATTGCGTCTATTTATTTGCATTGATACAATATCTGGTTTGATATTTCTGTAAATCTGTGTATATTGTGTTGACTGAATTCTGGCGACTCAGCATTAGGCACCGTTGGTAATTAAGTTTTGATAAATCTTGTACTTGTATTTGAAATCCGTTTGTATCTAAGAGATACGTTGAAGGGGTTACCGCTCAGCTGTAAAGTATAGTATTTGATTGTGGTAGTTAAATACCTGTTTCCCTGAATACAGTTCGTGTTGACTTTGTAAGTGGTGTGGTGTAGCACTGTTAAGTATCGGTGTAACGATCTGTGGGTAGTTTGTTTATTGAATCTATACTGATCCGTGAAGTTTTCATATTTTGTTGGGGGTTGAACCTTGATAGTACATACTGTTAGTACTTATACAGAATTGCCTGACCGCTACTAAAATTAAGCTTCCGCTATCCGTATAACACCGCTTGCTTAAACGCGTTACCTGTTTCCCTGTACAGATTAGCTCTCTCACAACCTTGGCTTGCAGCTCTCTGAACTTGCTTTGCTTTGATTTATATTTATTGTACATTAATTGTCTATATTTAGTTTTATATTTTAATTGTAACAGAGGTTTTATTTTATTACTGTGTATCATTTATTTTCGTCATTCACTTAAAGTGAATTCAATCTGTACCATCCATAACGTTACAGAAAAGGTTATCTCACAGCACTTCGACGCCTAAAGAACATAAAAGAGCTTGTACAATCGATCGCTACCATCTTAGATCGAAACCGAACCCTTTTCTCCACTAAGTTAACTATCCGGGGACCCTAAAACATTTTAGGGCTACCTGTGACCAAAGGATCCGTTAACAGATAATCCCATCGAGGAGATAACCTCGATTCGTATAAAAATCTGGCGTCCGAGGTATAATATAAAGGTATATCTTTCCGAAAAATAAGGGATCACCAAAAAGGCACGCCACAATATATATATATATATATATATATATATATATATATATATATATATATATATATATATATATATATATATATATATATATATATATATATATATATATATATATACAATTAGGATAATAATATTTGGGTATAGCAGCAAGCAAAACGTGTACTCTTATAACACTATATTTCCGATATTTCGACAATGATTATTGTCATCTTCAGGGAAGCTACAAAATAAGCACAAAAGAAAATCAAGAAATGCTCCACAACGGCCAACAGTAACAATACTCACTGTGTCTTTGAGAATGATTGCAAAAGATGTAAAAGTCGAGATACAGCATTATTGATTTCTATAAAACATTATTGATCGAGAACACAAAATGTGATGATCATCAACTAACATTACAATGTAAAATGGTCACAATATAATGAAGCAGCTGACTCGACCCAAATTCAATTTTTCTTCACTTCACTTCCTTATGTTGCTGATGTTTCCCCAAGGTTGTCACGAATTTTCGGGTCTCTTAATCACATAAAAATTGCCAATAGAACAGTTTTAACAATAAGTTCCATTTTCACCAAAGTTAAGAATAAAACACCTTTAACTTCACAATCTCACATAGTATACAGCATTCCATGCTCCAATTATGATAGATTATATGTAGGTCAGACATCTAGAGCCCTTAAGGATAGAATTACCTCACACAAGAGTGATTGTAGGTGTCACCCTGAAAGATGTGCTTTGAGTGAACATGTTAATATTACAGGACATATTATGAATTTCAGTGACACCAAGATTTTGACAAGGGAAAGAAATTCGACTAAAAGACTTTTTATGGAGATGGCTTACATTTCACAATCAGAAAATTGCTTAAATAAGAAAACTGATTTAAATCATCTTAGTGAAATTTATTCTTTTTTGTTGGATTCAGATAAAAACATCCATTTGAGAGATGTCGAGTGAGAGAAGAGTTGTTTTTTCCTTTTTCTGAGTCATTTATACTGCTGGCTATTTTATTTGTTAGCAGTGACCAATCTGTGAACCATAATTATCATATTTTCACATTGAAGTTTTCTCGGTTTGATGTTGTCTATGTCTACTTTCTTGATCAAGATGGCTGGTCGCGTCTCTTTTTCAGTCAATATGTAATGACGAAGTAGATAATTATATTCTTTTAGTTTTTAACTTAACTTAACTTCAACGATGTTTGTTTCATCAAAATTAAGTGTGTTTTATTTTATTTTATTGTGACCATTTTACATTGTAATGTTAGTTGATGATCATCACATTTTGTGTTCTCGATCAATAATGTTTTATAGAAATCAATAATGCTGTATCTCGATTTTTACATCTTCTGCAATCATTCTCAAAGACACAGTGAGTATTGTTACTGTTGGCCGTTGTGGAGCATTTCTTGATTTTCTTTTGTGCTTATTTTGTAGCTTCCCTGAAGATGACAATAATCATTGTCGAAATATCGGAAATATAGTGTTATAAGGGTACACGTTTTGCTTGCTGCTATACCCAAATATTATTATCCTAATTGCATCCTAACTAGTCAGCAAAGACTACCCTTCTTCTATATATATATATATATATATATATATATAAATATATATATATATATATATATATATATATATATATATATATATATATATATTATTTTTGGTATTTTCTTGGAAATAAGGTTCATATAATATTAAAAGTCAACCATTACATGTTTTTTAATAAATTATCCAAACGTTTCGGCACATGGTTTTGGCCTTTATCAATGGATCCTCTAACAGTCAGCAAAACAGGTATTTTGTTTCACAAATAGTGTTACATATTAACAGTGATATACATAAAAGTAAAGCATTCTTTGACACTAACATACAACAAAAATATGAGATTTGTATGTTAGTGTCAAAGAATGCTTTACTTTTATGTATATATATATTATTATTAGACAGATCCCAAAATTGCATATAATATTATACCTCATTTGATTTATTCTGAAGATACAGATTTATTTACACCACATGGACATGATGTGAGTCACGAAAAAGTTTCGTTCCCTCTGGATTCTTTTGGATTAAATAAAGAGTACCCCTTTGTACTGTATGAATTTCATACACAATACGAAGGAATAGTTGGTTTTGAATTTCTACAACAAAATAATTTTAAAATTGACTTACAAAATAATTTATTAATTGGAGAAAAATGTAGAATTCCTATTCATTTCCAAAAAGTAATTCCAAGACGACATTCTTATCCTGTAGATTTGAAACACTTACCAACAAAAATACAGAATCAACTAATTAAAATTTTCAATAATACAGAAAATGCTTTTCAATTACCAGGACAACCACTTAATTTTACATCAAAAATTAAACATAATATTAGAACGAAAGATGAAATTCCCATTCATGCCAAAATTTATAGATATCCCGAGAAACATCGCGAAGAAATCCAAAATCAAATAAAGGATTTATTAGATAAAAATATTATTCGACCTAGCATTTCACCCTGGTCATTTCCAGTAGTCATGGTCAAGAAAAAACAAGACCAATCTGGGCGAAATGGCGAAAAATGGCGTATGGCCATTGATTACAGACAATTAAATGAAAAAACTATCGATGATAAATACCCGATCCCTCAGATAGATGCCATTTTAGATAAGCTAAAAGGAGCTAAATACTTTTCAGCTTTGGACTTAGCATCCGGTTTTCACCAAATTCAGTTAGATGAACAAAGTATAGAAAAATCTGCTTTTACTGTTGACAATGGGCACTATGAGTTCCTCAGGATGCCATTTGGGTTAAAATGCGCCCCAAATACGTTTCAACGTTTAATGAATAACATTTTGCAAAATTTTATAGGAAAAAATTGTTATGTCTACATGGACGATATAATAATATTCTCAAAATCTATAGAATCCCATTTAGCGGATATACATAATATTTTAGAGACACTACAAAAAGAGAATCTGAAAATACAGCTAGATAAATCTAGTTTTTTCAAATCAGAAATAGAATTTCTAGGACATGTTATTACTCCAGAAGGTGTCAAACCTAACCCGAAAAAGATCGAAATAATCGAAAAATTCCCATTACCACAAACTTACAAGGAAATAAAATCTTATTTAGGAATGTTAAGTTATTATCGTAAGTTCATTCCAAATTTTGCTAAAGTCACAAAACCTATGACAAAATATCTTAAGAAAGATGCCAAAATAGATACCACGGATTTAGAGTATAAAGAAGCATTTTTAACTTCGAAAAATTTATTGATAAATCACCCAATATTAATTTATCCTGATTTCTCCAAAACCTTCAATTTAACTACGGATGCGTCAAATTACGCTATTGGAGCAATTTTATCACAAGGTACTGTGTCTAGCTCAGATTTACCTATAGCTTACGCAAGTGAAACATTAACAGATCCCGAAACAAAATATTCAACAATTGAGAAAGAATTACTAGCCATAGTATGGGCAACAAAACATTTCAGACCATATTTATATGGTACAAAATTCATTATTTTTACGGACCATAAACCTTTGGTTTGGTTGAATTCATTGAAAGAGCCTAATTCCCGACTCATGCGATGGAAATTAAAACTCGAAGAATTTAATTACGAGATCAAATTCAAACCTGGCACGAGAAATAACGCAGATTATTTGTCCCGTTTAAAAATAGATAGAGATAAAGCCTCATCTTCGAAGGACAGCAATAAACAAAAGGAAGCACTTATGATAAGCGCATTGAATGAGTCAAGCGAAATTAATATGTTAGATGATGAAATAGATTCTTTGTTTCCGAATATAGATATGGACGAGATAGATGTGGATATAACTGCTGAAGAATTAGACGAAATCATCAAAGACCTTGAGAACGACGACGAAACAATACATATTAGCTTCGAAAATCCAATTATAGAATTGCCATATACGGAGCGACCTTTAAATCATTATAGAAATCAGATAATATTTGTAAAAACCTCAAATGTTTATGTCGTACAAAAATCGAAATTATTCAAGAATCGTAATAGACTTATGGTCTCAATGAATAAGGAAAATGATTTTACAAAATTTATTAAAGAATATTTAATACACGGAAAATCATATTGTTTATTTTTTAAGCATGACGAACTAAAAATTCCTTTCATACGAATTCTACAAAATAATTTCAAGGCTAAATCATTCGAATTAAAAATCTCAAATGTTTTTCTAGAAGATATAGAACAAGAAAGCGATCAACTAGAAAAAAATAGAACTTTATCACATATCAAAATCTGGACATCGCGGAATTAAAGAAAACACTCAAGCTTTGAAAAGAAAATTTTATTGGCCGCAATTGGACACAGCTGTTCAAAAATATATAAATGCCTGCGAAATATGTCAGAAAAATAAATACGAACGCACACCTACTAAATTGATATTCAAGAGCACACCAGTGGGCTCAAAACCCTTTTCTCATTTGTACGTAGATACTTTCAAAGTTGATAATACTACTTGTTTAACAATTATTGATTCATTTTCAAAATTTACACAATGTTACCCTTTGCTGCATGAAACAGCTAACGAAGTAATGGATAAATTAATTCTTTTCATGAGTAATAATGGAGTACCTGAATGTATTACCTGCGACAACGGTACCGAATTCAAAAATAAAACAATACAAGATTTTTGTGATACTCACAAAATAATATTACATTATATAACTAACTTAAATCCCAACTCAAATTCTCCAGTCGAGAGATTTCATTCTACGTTAATCGAACAGTTGAGATGTCTCTCTACAGAAAAAATTCCATCAACGTCACGAATCAATAGAGCTATTTTGACGTATAATAATTCTATACATTCAAATTTAGAATATACTCCAATGCAAATTATTAAAGGCGATCTAAATTATTCTATCCCTTCAGAAAAAACAACGCAAGAAATAGTATCAGACTATGTACAGACATATCGTGAAAACATGGAAGAAATATTTAAAGTAGTAAATAATGCCAAAGACAAAAATGAAGCAAATATTGAGAAGTTAAATAAGAATAGACAGGATCAAAAAGATTTACAGGAAAATGAAGATGCTTATTTAAAACAACCATTTCAATCTAAATTGAAAGAACCTTATAAGAAAATACCTATAAATATCATTAGTGATATTATAATCAAAAATCCTCAAAATAAGCATGTGTATCATAAAAATAGAATAAAACAAAGAAAACACTAATTAGTTTTCATAATTTTCAGATGACCCCTGTATCCTTCATCCTTTTATTTATATTGGTTAAAGTTCATACATTCTCTGTTCAAGAGATTTCGCATAATTTAATACCTATACATTTAGGCAAAATTTATGTAGCCGATCATGCTAAATATTTACTGTTTCATTATGATATATCGGGAATACCCGAATTAATTAGAATCCAAAAAGAAATAATTAAAGAAAGCATAAACACGACGTATACTGTTCCTGTGTACCAATATCTGGTTATGGCTAATACTTCGGTCAATAGAGATGAGCAAACTTTTAATAATATAATCACACAGAAAATACGTTCGCGAAAAGGACTATTGAATATTGGAGGATCCACTTTTAAATTTTTATTTGGTACTTTAGACGCGGACGATGAATTAATATATCAAAAATATTTTGAAGCAATTAAAGAGAATGAGAACATTTTGAAAGCTAATCAGCAGAAAATACTGCGAATAGTATCCGATACTCAAAAGAAATATGTGAATACTATTAATTTTTTAATTAAGAAAACTGAACAGTTAAAGCTAGCTAACGATTTAAGTTTAAAACTTAATCTAATAATTCTCCATTCACACGAGATAGCAATAATATTATCAGAAATTGAAAATGCCATCAGTTTTGCACGTTTGCACCTCTTACATGAAAATATTCTACCTCTGTCGAAATTTAATGAAGTAATAAAGAAAGAAAAAATGTTACCATTCTCTCATTTAACAGACTATTATGCTGTATGCGTAACAAAAGTTTTTATTAAGGGTTTCAATATTTTATTTAGCATAACCATACCAATTTTTAAGTATGATAAATATGACCTGTTTAGATTGTATAACATACCTTTCCGAAATACCAGAATTCCTAACCTTAATTCCTATGGGTTAACACGCAACGAAGAGATTGTATGGAATACCGAGGTCATTCAACAAGTCGAAGACTTCTACATCTGTAAACAGGAATACCTGAAGAAACCCCCTGAATGTGTCCGAATGGTTCTAAAAACCCTGCAAGAACATTGTAATCGCAGTTCGGTTGAGCCTCAAGAAGATTTATTCGAAATAGAAAATGGAAATATCATTTCCATTAACAATGAAATGATACAAGAAGAATGCGAAAGTGGTTCATTCTCTCATAAAATCCCTAAATTATCTCAGATTACATCAGAATGTATAATTACTGATGGATTTAAGAGAATACACCCCCGAGAAGTTTTCAACACCTATGCTCAGGTCTATCTTGCGCCACTGGAAGCGAATTGGACCTACACAACAAATTGGAAGAATATCCAAGAAGAAGACATCCCCAAACTGGACGACCTATACCAATGGGCTCCACATCCTACAACTATAAGTTTCATAACAATTGTATTTGTAATCTTTATTATTATTGTAGTGATTATAATTTTTTATAGAATTTTCTTGAAGATTCGTCACCTTAAAATTAAGGATAACGAACTTTCTTTAAATGGGGAGGAGTTATGTAGTCAAAGTACAGCTTATCCATTTTAATGACGTCAATAGTAACCTTGTGCTGATTCATCGCTGCTAGCCTATATAAGCCCTCACTAACATAGAACCGTAAGATTAATTAAGTAACTTCCATCTTGTAAACTTCACATCGAATAAATTGTTTTTTTTAAAAAGTAATTCTTAGTGTTGAAAACCAAAATTATATATATATATATATATTTATATATATATATATATATATATATATATATTATATATATATATATATATATATATATATATATATATATATATATATATATATATATATATATATATATCTATATATATATATTATATATATATAAATATATATATATATATATATATATATATATATATATATATATATATATATATATATATATTATATATATATATATATATATATATATATATATATATAATATATATATATATATATATATATATATATATATATATATATATATATATATATATATGCACTGTCAGACTAAGTTGGAACCATATCGAAAACTTGCATTATGCAAATATCAATAGTTTATTAGATTTTTAATTTATTAATGTAGAGCTTATTGTCATAAAAGTTAATATTCCAAAATATACTCTATCCTACATTTCGTCATCTTCTATACTTGATTACTGGTCTAAAAGCATGGTCTTATGATTAGAATGAAAAATTAAAAAAAAAAACTTGACTTGCATAGTGCAACTTCGGAATAATTTGCTCTTTACGTCTCGTCCCAACACACATTCAAAAAAATGTATTGTACCTATTACCAAAAAATCTGTTACAGTTATCAGCAAACACAATCAGCACTTGTTTAATTCTAAAAAACATTTGCTTAACTTTGGGTTTTTAAAATTTAAAAATTGTCGAATAATATTTAAAAAAAAAGTTTTATAAGTTATTTCTTATTATTTCAGGAACAAGTAGAAATAGATGCGAGTGTTCAGGAGGCTATTGACGATGATCAACAGGAAAACACTGGCACCTCAACACAAACAGATATAAAAATGAATGAACTCGATGTAAAATTTCAACAGCTTGGATATGCATCAAAAAAATTAGCTTCAGAGACTTTCAGCTTCAGAGACTTTTTTTAAATGTTTACACGTGCTGTATTCAAGACTGAAGACATTTGTAAATTGGCCTGAAAGAGAAGAGTTAAAGAAAAATATTCCAGAATGCTTTAAAGAGGCATTTGGCAACAAAGTAGCAGTGATTATTGATTGTTTTGAAGTATTCACAGAACGACCTTCCAATACATTGAATGCAGCCCGCTGTTGGTCTAATTATAAACACCATGAAACCATTAAGTTTTTGATTGGTATAACTCCCCAAGGAACAATATCTTATATAATAATAATAATAATAATTTTATTGCTCTATAGTACAACATGATACATAAACAAGATAAGAAGAGAAGGTTACAAGTGAATTGGATAAAAGAGAAATGAAAAGTATAGAAAAAATTCGGACTAGTTGAGGTGTCATCAGTTATTCATTTAGGATGAATGATCTGAGCTTCATTGATTCGCTTATATACTTGTAAAGCTTGTGCATTACGATCATATCATCTGAAGCTAACAATGTATCAAGGTCATCTGAGTATCTTTCGGATTTGACCAGCAAAGTTCGCAGGCTACTGTACATCGGACATGTCAAAATAATATGTTCAAGCGATTCAGGTGACTGTTGGTTACAAATGGTACAAATTGATTTTGTTTTGATTGTATGCGAGTTATTATTTATAAATATGTACAAATTTTCTGTATTAGAGGTGCGTAGTTGCGCAATCAACCTTTTAATATAGAGGGGAAGCGTGTTGTTGAGATAGTTGAATGTTACAAATGGTGTGTGTTCTCTTAAAAGAAATTTATATTGTGGATGATATGTGCTGAGTAGAATTTTATTCATGTCTTCCCTATAGCTAAGGTCCAGGAATCTAGAGAGAATATATTCTTTGTTATTAGAATCTATATGGGTAATATTCAATTCAAGTTGACAGTATTTTCCTAAGCAAGTTTGTAGTTGACTAATCCAATTATACTTTAAGTTAACATTGGAGGCTTGATGCAGTTTTATTAAACGGACGAGTGATCTGTGGGTGTACCTATTTGTTTTGTGTTTTGCTGTTCTCTGTAAAAGCTCTATAGCTTGCTTTATAATAAAATACCCCAATTTAGAAATATTAGCCTCTGTTTGGATTATGTATGCGGCTGTACGTTTTTGTAGGAATAATAGATTTTTCCAGAAGTTATTTTGAATTTTTTCAAATTGATCTATGTAGCGAAGGGCCCATATACTGCTGGCATATGTAAACGTGGGTATAACTACATTATTATATAAGGTTTTAATTGAATTTAAGTCTGATATATGTGACGAATATATGTGACTAGATTATCGCAGGGTGTTGTGCTACGGACCATAAAGTATGGTCCGTAGCACAACACCCTGCGATAATCTAGTCCGTTAAAGGAAAAGGTCACACCTAGATACTCGTACGAATTTGCTATTTCCACTTTAGAGTTTTTGTACATGAATTGGGGCTGTTTGCCCATGCTAGATCCTTTGCGGAAAACGACCACTTTTGTTTCTGTGGGGTTAACCTCAAGCTTAAATTTATCGCAGTATGACTCCAGGATTTTGATATTCCGTGACATTTCAATTTGCGACTCCGCAAAAAGGACAAGATCGTCAGCATACATTAGCATATTGATGTTAGCTGTTTCGTCTAGTGTAACTCCTTTGGCATTATGGTTTTTAAAGTAATTATCTATATCTGAAACAAATATAGAGAAAAGGAGCGGGCTTAGCGAATCGCCTTGTAAGACCCCTTTAGTTATCTTGATTTTATCTGACACAATTCCATTTTGTTCTATATAGAAGTGAGCTGAGTTATATAGGGATAGGAGAATTCTAAGGATTTTTGAGCTAACGCCTTGTAAATAAAGCTATTCCGATAGTACGCTGTAATCCAAGGAATCGAAGGCTCTTCTAAAATCAACAAATAAGGCAAAAAGTTTCTTCGAAGATAAACGTAGATAATTGTTGATAATAGAATGTAACACAAAAATGTTGTCGTCAATATCTTATATATCTGAAGCATAGGGAGGTAGAAGTAGCGATAAATATATTACTGAAAATTGTGGGTTTCTGGATAATATCATACCTGATGATATAACTTTAGCTGATAGAGGCTTTCTCATAGATGATGCTGTGAGATTAAAAGGTGGAAAATAAATTATGCCTGCTTTTACAAAAGGTAAAAGTCGATTACATCCACTGGACCTTGGAAAAACACGTAACATTGCTACTGTTCGAATTCATGTGGAGAGAGTAATAGGCTATTTAAAGAGAAAATTTATGATACTGCATGAAACCCTTCCTATATCGATGGTATCATACACTAGTGAAGATAATATAAGTGCATTAGATGAAATTGTACTTGTTTGTAGTGCTATAATAAATATGTGTCCATCACAAATACCTCTTCGGTACATAAATGTAAATGTGCAATTTTTCTTTGTCTTCTTTAATTATTTTGAATGTTTACACAATGACAAAATACTCTTTGTCTGGTATTTGTATTGCTGTTATATTGTTATATAATTATATATAGGTACCTGTTATTTGTATAGATATATATTTAATATAAAAATAATAGCCAATTTAATGTATTTCAGATTCTCATTTCTGATGGTTCAAACATTTATCTTTTTCTGAAATTTTTAAAGATGTTAGAAAATAAAAACAAATAAATATTATAAAAATTTCTATTTAAAAGAAAAATACAATTATGTTATACAATTAGGACAACACCAACTTACATTAAATAAATTGTCTATTTGAACACAATCAAAGTGAAACCATTGAATTTGACAATCATCATTATCACATTGGATCATTGGACATCCATCATCTAGTTTCTCACAAATGCACCAACTTTTAACGTCGACTTTTCCACCTTTATCAGTGAAGTACCTTGCAAGCAGCTCTGGCTTTATAAAAAATTGATGGAAGTCCAAAGCTTTGCACAAATTATTGTTAAAGAAAATTTCATTAAAATACACTCTTTCTATATTCATATATTATTTTATATATTCTATATATATATTCATACCACAAAGTCACAGTACTTTCTTTCTTTGACAAACATTTGCAGCTGAATTTGATAGTAGTAAGAGTGTTTTTTTTTTAAAGATATTTCGCCATTAATATTTTCCAAGCAGGAATGCTTCGTATATAAGTGGTCTTTGATCGACACATTTTCTTTCAGTAGGAATGGGCATTTTATTTCAACAACACCTAAACCACAACAATCACATGACACCTTCGCATCAGGTGAAGCACCAAGTTCTGGATGTTTGAAACAGATTATCAATCCACATTCATGAACAATCAAGTTCTGATGCTTTGTCTGCATTGTATTCAAATATTGCTGGAGGGCTTCTTTTTCATGTTTTATCCCATAAGCAGAAGCTCTTAAATGTAAACTAACTTTATGTGGATAACATATATGTTTAATTGCTGTTAGAGAGGGTTTAGCAATTGATGTACGGCAAACAGTCTTAAACATAGATGCTGTTATGCGTCCAGTTCTAAATTTAAACCATGTATTACAGAGGGCCTGCTCCCTTGTATTGTTCTCAATTATATTCTGTTCCTTCTCAGTAATTGTAAGTTTTATAGTTTTGGCAACAAGCATCAACTCTTGATAGGTTATATTCATCAACTCTGGTTTGAATAACACCTCCAATGTATTTGGTAACTCTATCTCTTTTATTTCATTTGCTATCTTAGAAGCTAGTGGTTCCGTTAGAAGGCTTTTTGCTGAACAAATTCCAATGTCAACAAACTTTGTGAGCAGTATCCTTGTTTCATCTTTATTCATTGATGGTATATGGAGTTGTTGAGAACTGGATGTTTGCTTAACTTTTCTACCCCAATCCATATCACGAACCCTCATCATCTCCACATTTTTCATGGGATGAACTGGCCATTTGGATAGTGTATTTGTGCAAGAAATGGAGCTTCCATCCGCGACACTAGACTTAGCGTGCAAGCCGAATAAAACAGTAGCCACATGGCTGCACACTTCGCCAAGCCCTGCCATGCAAGTGCAATGAGCACTGGACACACTTCCGTCGTCTAAAATAATAATCCAGACTTCCAAAGGTGACTCCCTCATTTTTTGTGAATGACGAACCTGCAATGAAAATTTATAATATTAGTTTTATCACTCTGATAGGTATTGAACAGTTTTAAATTTTTTCATCTGAGATATGTTCTTACCTTGCTTAAAACAACGACGTTGACTTTCTTAGCCATAAATTTCAGAATTGCCCCTGAGTTGTAATTTTCATGGGCTTTCAAGCTTTTTACAGCTATCAACTGCTTAATTGTGTAGTAGCTATGAGTTTCTACTAAATAACCTACTAAATCCAGCTTGGTCATAGTGGGTAATCAGTTTGGGACGTCAAACATTCACTAATTGTAAGGGTATACGGGTCAATGTTATTTATCACAGCAATTTTCTTTAAATAACGCGAAAGAACATCTCCCGATAGTGTTGGAAAATATGCACTTCGTGACAGCGACATTATTGCAATAATCTACAAAGCAGTCTCTTTCTGTTATTATTAAATACTATAAACTATGTATGTAAAAACTTTTTTCAAAAACTATAACACAAGGAGATCCAAATTGATGTTAACATTTAAGAGCTTCTGCTTATGGGATAAAACATGAAAAAGAAGCCCTCCAGCAATATTTGAATACAATGCAGACAAAGCATCAGAACTTGATTGTTCATGAATGTGGATTGATAATCTGTTTCAAACATCCAGAACTTGGTGCTTCACCTGATGCAAAGGTGTCATGTGATTGTTGTGGTTTAGGTGTTGTTGAAATAAAATGCCCATTCCTACTGAAAGAAAATGTGTCGATCAAAGACCACTTATATACGAAGCATTCCTGCTTGGAAAATATTAATGGCGAAATATCTTTAAAAAAAAAACACTCTTACTACTATCAAATTCAGCTGCAAATGTTTGTCAAAGAAAGAAAGTACTGTGACTTTGTGGTATGAATATATATATAGAATATATAAAATAATATATGAATATAGAAAGAGTGTATTTTAATGAAATTTTCTTTAACAATAATTTGTGCAAAGCTTTGGACTTCCATCAATTTTTTATAAAGCCAGAGCTGCTTGCAAGGTACTTCACTGATAAAGGTGGAAAAGTCGACGTTAAAAGTTGGTGCATTTGTGAGAAACTAGATGATGGATGTCCAATGATCCAATGTGATAATGATGATTGTCAAATTCAATGGTTTCACTTTGATTGTGTTCAAATAGACAATTTATTTAATGTAAGTTGGTGTTGTCCTAATTGTATAACATAATTGTATTTTTCTTTTAAATAGAAATTTTTATAATATTTATTTGTTTTTATTTTCTAACATCTTTAAAAATTTCAGAAAAAGATAAATGTTTGAACCATCAGAAATGAGAATTTGAAATACATTAAATTGACTATTATTTTTATATTAAATATATATCTATACAAATAACAGGTACCTATATATAATTATATAACAATATAACAGCAATACAAATACCAGACAAAGAGTATTTTGTCATTGTGTAAACATTCAAAATAATTAAAGAAGACAAAGAAAAATTGCACATTTACATTTATGTACCGAAGAGGTATTTGTGATGGACACATATTTATTATAGCACTACAAACAAGTACAATTTCATCTAATGCACTTATATTATCTTCACTAGTGTATGATACCATCGATATAGGAAGGGTTTCATGCAGTATCATAAATTTTCTCTTTAAATAGCCTATTACTCTCTCCACATGAATTCGAACAGTAGCAATGTTACGTGTTTTTCCAAGGTCCAGTGGATGTAATCGACTTTTACCTTTTGTAAAAGCAGGCATAATTTATTTTCCACCTTTTAATCTCACAGCATCATCTATGAGAAAGCCTCTATCAGCTAAAGTTATATCATCAGGTATGATATTATCCAGAAACCCACAATTTTCAGTAATATATTTATCGCTACTTCTACCTCCCTATGCTTCAGATATATAAGATATTGACGACAACATTTTTGTGTTACATACAATTATCAACAATTATCTACGTTTATCTTCGAAGAAACTTTTTGCCTTATTTGTTGATTTTAGAAGAGCCTTCGATTCCTTGGATTACAGCGTACTATCGGAAAAGCTTTATTTACAAGGCGTTAGCTCAAAAATCCTTAGAATTCTCCTATCCCTATATAACTCAGCTCACTTCTATATAGAACAAAATGGAATTGTGTCAGATAAAATCAAGATAACTAAAGGGGTCTTACAAGGCGATTCGCTAAGCCCGCTCCTTTTCTCTATATTTGTTTCAGATATAGATAATTACTTTAAAAACCATAATGCCAAATGAGTTACACTAGACGAAACAGCTAACATCAATATGCTAATGTATGCTGACGATCTTGTCCTTTTTGCGGAGTCGCAAATTGAAATGTCACGGAATATCAAAATCCTGGAGTCATACTGCGATAAATTTAAGCTTGAGGTTAACCCCACAGAAACAAAAGTGGTCGTTTTCCGCAAAGGATCTAGCATGGGCAAACAGCCCCAATTCATGTACAAAAACTCTAAAGTGGAAATAGCAAATTCGTACGAGTATCTAGGTGTGACCTTTTCCTTTAACGGACTAGATTATCGCAGGGTGTTGTGCTACGGACCATACTTTATGGTCCGTAGCACAACACCCTGCGATAATCTAGTCACATATATTCGTCACATATATCAGACTTAAATTCAATTAAAACCTTATATAATAATGTAGTTATACCCACGTTTACATATGCCAGCAGTATATGGGCCCTTCGCTACATAGATCAATTTGAAAAAAATTCAAAATAACTTCTGGAAAAATCTATTATTCCTACAAAAACGTACAGCCGCATACATTAATCCAAACAGAGGCTAATATTTCTAAATTGGGGTATTTTATTATAAAGCAAGCTATAGAGCTTTTACAGAGAACAGCAAAAACACAAAACAAATAGGTACACCCACAGATCACTCGTCCGTTTAATAAAACTGCATCAAGCCTCCAATGTTAACTTAAAGTATAATTGGATTAGTCAACTACAAACTTGCTTAGGAAAATACTGTCAACTTGAATTGAATATTACCCATATAGATTCTAATAACAAAGAATATATTCTCTCTAGATTCCTGGACCTTAGCTATAGGGAAGACATGAATAAAATTCTACTCAGCACATATCATCCACAATATAAATTTCTTTTAAGAGAACACACACCATTTGTAACATTCAACTATCTCAACAACACGCTTCCCCTCTATATTAAAAGGTTGATTGCGCAACTACGCACCTCTAATACAGAAAATTTGTACATATTTATAAATAATAACTCGCATACAATCAAAACAAAATCAATTTGTACCATTTGTAACCAACAGTCACCTGAATCGCTTGAACATATTATTTTGACATGTCCGATGTACAGTAGCCTGCGAACTTTGCTGGTCAAATCCGAAAGATACTCAGATACTGTTAGCTTCAGATGATATGATCGTAATGCACAAGCTTTACAAGTATATAAGCGAATCAATGAAGCTCAGATCATTCATCCTAAATGAATAACTGATGACACCTCAACTAGTCCGAATTTTTTCTATACTTTTCATTTCTCTTTTATCCAATTCACTTGTAACCTTCTCTTCTTATCTTGTTTATGTATCATGTTGTACTATAGAGCAATAAAATTATTATTATTATTATTATATAAGATATTGTTCCTTGGGGAGTTATACCAATCAAAAACTTAATGGTTTCATGGTGTTTATAATTAGACCAACAGCGGGCTGCATTCAATGTATTGGAAGGTCGTTCTGTGAATACTTCAAAACAATCAATAATCACTGCTACTTTGTTGCCAAATGCCTCTTTAAAGCATTCTGAAATATTTTTCTTTAACTCTTCTCTTTCAGGCCAATTTACAAATGTCTTCAGTCTTGAATACAGCACGTGTAAACATTTAAAAAAAGTCTCTGAAGCTGTTGTTGGACTCACTGCGAATTGATAACTCAAATATTTTAATGGTAAATTTAATCTTAATTTCATTAATGTGAGCAATAATTGTTGAAAAGTGGTTAACACATTATTAGGATGAGATGGCAGGTAGGGCAGCAAGTCTTCATGAAGTATAAACAACATTTCAGCCTCTGGTAATCCTGTAAAATATAATGTTTTTGAATCACTATTCCTCAAAGAATTTTCATTTGATTCCATGGTGTCCAGCTTTGACTTCAGGATGTATATTTCACTATTACGAAATTAAAGTTCCTCCATTGAATTAGATAATGCTTCTACAGTTAAATCAGTCTGAATAGAAACACCAACAAAATCACCTCGAATTTCTGTAGCTAAAATGTTTTCTTCAGTTGCAGTAAAGTTACAAAGAACAGCCTGAAACACTTTTTGGAGCAATAAGATCAACAGTTTGCTGAAAATTACTAGAATTGTCCTAAACAAATTTAGATATGTCAAAAATAATTTATAAAAGATCAACAGAAGAAATAAAACATACCTCTTGTTCATCATCTTGAAGTCTAGACCTTTTAATAGTCCGCTCATACCTTGTTACATCTGATATTGATTTAGGAGCCGCAGATAAATATCCCATATTCTGAGTTGGTATCCAATCAGGGTTATTTTTATTAGGTTTCCCTGGAATATGAATAATTTTCAATTATGTGAATAGAAATATAACAAGAATCTTACCACTAATGAAATGCCTGAAACATATACGACCATTTCTAAGCTGCGTTTCTGTTAAAGGACCTCGTTTTAAAGTTCTTATCCATGCCTTACGACGTTCACTAGATGATGGGTTCAAATAATCTCCACGATTTGTTAAAACGGCAGGAAATCTAAAAAATTATACCTTGTCTCTTCTTCAGCTCTCATACAGCATTTTAGAACCGAACAAAACGAAGGCATTTTCAATAATATAATAATAAGTACTGTAAATCACGAAAGTATAATTTATTTCCAAAAAGTACTAGTCAAAAACTTAAAAATTGATGTCAACCAAACGGAAATAACAATGCAACTGAACCGTAAACAAACTTTGTCTGTCCCTCAGCAAATATGGCCGACCTGTCAGTGACGTCATTCTGGAATGGTCTATATTTAAGGGTACTATACCAATAATTATGCTAAGGAAAAATGATGATTCTGAGTATAATATACTTGACAAAATTGCAAGTGTTTGCTGTGCCTTAATTAATATTTCTCCTTCGATAATACCGATGTAGATAAGAAGCTAAACCACGCATTTACTTTTATTTACCATAAATATATTATACTCTTTCTTACCTGTAAAATGTCAGAATATTGTTTAATAAAAAATGTATGCTATTTTAGCCTAAGCGTGTTTTTAAGCCTTTTTTTCAGGAATAAAATTGCTTGGCAATCATATTATATAGGGTGTCACATTAATATTTCTTAAAAAGTTAACATAGATTACTTGCAAAAGAATTATTTTAAAAATCATTTTTTTTTTTTAAAGACTTCTACTCGTCGAGATACATAGAGTGTCAAAAGGTTTTAAAGAATATGTAAAAAACAAGATGGTCAATTTACAAAAAGATTTTTACAGTTCATTGGTAACTTTATGAGTTACCTTCTGAACCCATTGCAGGTGATCCAGCACTTGATATGAAATTTTAAAAAATTTTAGTTTTTTTTTTCAATAAATTCGGGGTTGTGAAATAGTTAGTATCTTATTTGTTTTCTTAAAGTCGAAGCGAGATACAAAAACACTCGGATGATAAAAAAAAATGTTTTGAACTGATGTATCTAAAAAATATATATAACTTAAAAGAAATCAGTGAATTTTTTATATAAATATTGGCTTAGTTGTTCTGTAGGACATCACTGGATTATTTAAACAAATTTTTATTACATCAGGACATCAATCAAACGATAACATTAATAAAAGGTTTTTTAAATATTTTATTTTATTTTTAACTTTCTTTGAATTATCTGAAAAAGTATGGGTCTTTGGAAATTCAAGGAATCTACCTTGAATTTTTTACAATATTAATTTTATTTCCTGTATGGTGTATGAAATAATACAAAAAAGTATTGAAACAATAACTTATTTGTAAACATATTAAAATATTACAAACCCTCATTTGTTACAATACCAAACATTTGTCGGAGGATCTAGTAAACCTACAGATTCAAAATGGAACCATTCAATTTCGCAGTTGTCCATATCGCACTTTATCATAGGTCTTCCATCATCTACACTTTTGCAGGTACACCAATGCATAACGTTTGCTGTACCTTCATTTCTAGTAAAGTATCTGCCCAGCAATGCAGGCAGAATAACTTCTGAATGAAATTTTAATAGAACTGGAAGTTTTTCTTTCCACAATTCAAAATCAGGCAAAATTCTTTGTTTAAAAAATATGTCAGGTTACCATATAACAACATCACAATATGGCAATGTTGAAAAAAACATTTGCATTTGGTAATAATATGTATGGTCTTTCTTTAAAACAAATTCATTATTTTCTTTTTCAAGACAAATTTTTAATTTTAAATAGTCCTCTAAATTTTTTATATTATTAGTGTATAATAAATATGGACACTTTACTTCAAGGCAACCCCATGTACAACACTCACAAAACATTAATCTATCAGGCGATGCAGCCAACTGTTGGATACTCCTTGCTAATTATAAGTCCCACTTCATTTATGATAAAACTGTCATGATTTTCGATCTCCATTTGTGTGTGGTATTCTTCTACTGCGATATGTTCATGATTTATACCCCACAAAGTGGCCTTCGTGCTAAATAAAATTTTTGTGGGGTAACAAAGCGATTTAATTAATGTAAGTGAAGGCTTTTGTTTGTTTGTGTTACATATGGCCTTAAATTTAGATGCCGTTATCCGTCCAGCTCTCTGTTTGTACCAGTTTTCATTTTCCGATTGCTTCCTGGTTGCTATTTCAATATCAACAATTTCTTTGCGACTTAATTTAAAATTTTGTGATTTTGATAATTTCATCAGTTCCGTATAATTTTTATTTATATTATCTTCACTAAAAATATCGAAAACTGCAGGAAAAAGAATAGTTGATTGGTTCGAAATCTCACTAGCAAATGGTTCTACAATCTTCAGCATAGCAGAACTTTGTCCTAACTCTGACACCTTTTTGAAAATATTCACAATCTCTTCACTTGTTGCTGGCGGTACATTTCCCTTGCCTGGATATGTTGTATTTGTAGATTTTCCCCAATGAACTTCTCGAACACGCACAATTGGCACCTTTGTGGACATTGATGGTATATTCCATCGTGAAAGAATATCTGTGCATCACACTTCTTCTTTTTTCCTAATTGAAAATTCAGCAATGAATAAAGTTGCACCAACATGACTACAAACTTCTGCATTACCGGCCATGCATGTACAATGTGCAGTTAATGCAGATACATCTTTTGCAATTATTGACCAAACATCCAATAATTTTTGATTCGCTTTTTGAGAATGCTTCACCTAAAAATAAATATAAAATTTAAGAAAATGAAAACTATAGCTGTTTTAGTATTTCGGACATAAATGTGTTTCTGAAAAACCTTGATTTGAAGTGTTTAAAGTAAAAACTTGCCTTTCCAACAAATATGCACACACCGTTTACTATTTTGGTTCAAGACAAAGCCAGCCTCAAAATATTTGTAAGACTGCAAACTTTTATATGCCTTCATTTGCTGCTTTGTATAAAAGTTAAATAATGCTACAATATCCAAATATGTAACAGATGGGAGCAGATCAATAGAATAGTCCAAATCCTGATTATTCAATGCTAAAGGATCCACATTGTTGATCATTTTCAATTTTAAACTGTACCTAAAAATAACAGAAAACGAAATGTAAACAAACATAAATATAATATACTTATATACCTTACCTTTCAGCAACAGCTGGATTTTCTCTTGATAATACTTCAGTGTATTCACTCTCCATCTCAAAATTGAATAATAACTTTAAAAAGGCAAATAAGACAATATAAAATTTACGTGTGAAAGCAACAAGAGCCAAAACACAAATTTTCACACTGAAATTGTACACTGTACATTTTTTGTTTGTCACCGGGCGTGATTACGTTTTGTCCCAAAACGTCAGGATTTACAAAAATTATATATGTTTCAAGAAACTTTATCTTCAATTTTAAAATGGAAATTTGGATTATATAATGAAATGAAAAATTATGTATAATGTAAATATATCATAAATTGTGCTGTGATGATGACTTTCAGTTAATTATTTTTCTGCAATTTAAAAGTGACTGAGATATATTATTTATTAACTAATATATATATATATATATATATATATATATATATATATATATATATATATATATATATATAAGTAGGAAGAGAATGTCTGTGCACCGTGCACAAGGTCATCCACTAGTGGTAGTGGGGGTAACCTCGATTTCTATTGGTCAGTAAAATAATGTGGATGGGGGTAATCTATATTGTTGGTGCATGATACATGACCTTGGGCTAGAATATATTAGGAGTGGGGGTAATCTGCTCAGGAGTGTACTTAACCTTCATTTTTATTGATCGGTAAAATAATACAATACATAATAACCTTAAGCTAGAATATATCTGGAGTGGGAGTAATCTGATTTATTTGAATATATCAGAATCATACTCAACCATAATTTCGACAGGACCTTGAATATCAAACACCCTTTCCACTCATACCCAGTATATATTCCACATTACGTGAACGTAATATCATTTCATATAATTTAGTTTTCATACGTATACATGTGATTGAATTTCAGATAATTTTTTGCTATAAAGTATATAATTATTATTATTATATTTCAAAAAGAGCCAAGGCCAAAGCCTGTTATGGCTCAGAAATAAGAGTAAAAATTAACAGTACATCCGTGAAAAAAAAAACAACTTAAATATAAAAAAATACATAGTATCCAATTCAATAAAAATAGAACAAAATCAATGATAACAAAATCAATGGTTAAGAACAGAGAGCAGCAATCACAAAAATACCGAAAAAAGCAAGCAATAGTTCAATTCACTAGGCCTCCATTCCAAGCATCCAGTCTGTTTTTGAACGCATTTATACTCGGTGCAGTGACAACTTCATTCGGGAGCTTGTTCCATTTTTCAAAAACTCTATTCGATAGGAAGAACTGGCGGGGGGTTGTTTTGAAATGTTCTTTCTGCAGTTTTAGTTGGTGCCCCCGCAGGTGGTTTTTATTCATGTTGACCATGTTGCAAATATTTGGGGGCAACAGGTGGTGTAACGCAGAATACGATGTGATAAGATCACCTCTCTCACGTCTATCCCCAAATGAGGAAAGTCCGAAGAGTCTTAGGCGGGTGTCATAATCGGGTCGAACATAACCGAAGGGGATTCTTGTTGCCCATCTTTGCACATTCCCCAAAGAATCGACGTCGCGCTTGAGTGAAGGGTGCCAGGCTTGGCCGGCAAACTCAAGAATAGGACGGACATAGGAGGTATATAACCTACTACCCACTCCTGTATCACACCCCGGAAAGGCTTTTGAGATCATGTATGTAACGGCTTTGGCTTTACGAGTTACACTTTGCACATGATTACTCCAGCTCAAGTCATGGCTTACCGTTACGCCCAGATCGTTGTGACTGTTAGTGACTTTTTAATTGCCCGACCAGCAAGCTTATATGACAGGTTGGGATTATTTTTGCCTAGATGCAAAACCACACATTTTTTCCAAATTCAAAGGCAGTAACCATTCGCTGCACCAATCTCCTATCCTATTCAAATCATCCTGAATATTGCAATGCACATGGCAAGGGTTGCCGTATATTTTGGTATCGTCAGCGAATTGCGAACAACTACTACTGAGCTGACTAGGCAAGTCAGATATATATAATAAAAACAATAGAGGCCCAAGAACAGATCCCTGAGGTACGCCACTAGTGACAGGCTGAGCTGAAAAAAGTATGTTAGAAATCTTTACTCTGAATTGCCTGTTTCTTAGAAATGCCTCTATCCACAGCAATAAGTCGCCTCTGATTCCGAGGTGCTCGATCTTATGAAGTATACGTCTGTAAGGTACTCTGTCGAAGGCTTTAGCGAAATCTAGATATACTACATCGATTGGTTGACCAGAGTCTAATGAAATGGTCCAGTCATTAATACACTCAAGTAAATTCGTCATAACTGATCTGCCTGGTAGAAAGCCATGTTAATTATTCGGTATTATATTATTGGCGAGAGAGAACGCGAGAACTTGTTCGAGTATGATTCTTTCACAAACCTTCGAAGCAACTGATGTAAGACTGACTGGTCTATAGTTATTAGGGGACAGCTTATCACCCTTTTTGAAAATAGGTGTTACTGAGGCGATTGACCATGGAGCAGGAATACTATGAGACATGAAAGAACGCGTAAAAATTATGGATAGCGGTAGAGCCAGTGATTCGGAGCAGTTTTTGAGAGTCCTCGACTGAATTCCATCCGGACCAGGGGCTGAAGAAATGTTCAAATTAGAGAGATGTTTATTTACTAATTCTGGAGTGAAAGAGATGGCGTAAACTTTGATCGCACCGTGGAAAGTTCATCGAAGGCAGTGGCCCAGCTGGTTCACTTGAATAAAAAGAAGAAAAGGCATCAGCCAAAACCTCAGCCGACTCAAGCATCGTGCTACAAATGTTCCCTGACGCTGATCTAACTTGGGGTAGAGCTACCTCGGTAGTTAAAAATGATCTAACATATTTATAGAATTTCTTCTTATCTTCGGATGTTGCAATTTTAGATTCGTATGCTTTTTTTGCCTGGGAAATGGAAGCTGTTACTTGATTGGAATAGTTGCGATGAGTAGTGTAGTCCATGTATTGCCTTGTCCGACTATACCTCTGCCAAAGGAACTACCAGGGAACTGAATATTTCGATCTCAAACAGGTCCATCGAACTTGGCCTATGCCAGATGCTTCAACATTCCATGGGCCAGACTGAATTAATGAGCACAGTGCTGGACTCATATTTCGGTTCGAGAGAGTGAATTAATTTATATAATCTTTTAATGAATGTAAGTTCTTCAGTATTCAAATTTCATTTTAGCTGGGTGTATCCCAAAAATGGTAGCATATAATGAGAATAATAAAATGAAAATTATCAGAATATCACGACACTCCGTGAAGAAAGGTGGTTCCCTTATAAATAAGTTGATTGATGAATTACCGTTTGAGTTACATTTACCAACATATCAATATTGTGGTCCAGGAACTAATCTAGAGAAGAAAATAGCTCGGGGGGATATCGGAATATATGTATTAGATCAAGCGTGTAGAGAACACGATATAGCATATGACCAATCATCTGATTTTGATGAGAGGAGAGAAGCTGATAATATTTTAATTCAAAAGGCAAGAGAGCGATTGAGATCAATAGACGCAAGTAAAAAAGAAAAAGTGACTGCATTTATTGTACTCATGCTCATGAAAGCAAAAACCAAAATAGGTATTGGACCTAAGCGAATATCTAAAAAGAAATCACGTAAAGGTAGAATTTTGGTAGCGCCTAAACGTGGCGGTTTCATGCCATTTTTAATACCACTTCTGTGGGCTCTAGGTGCTTTAGAAGGAGGTGCGGCTTCTATAGCATCAGCAGTTAATAGAGCGAAAACAAATAAACAAATGTTGGAAGAGACTATGAGACATAATAAGGAAATGGAACTCAAAGGAAAAGGTTTAGTACGAAGAAAGAAACGTAAGGGAAAGGGTTTATACATAGGTCCATAACAATGGTATCAAAAAAATTACCAATTAAGTTACCACGACATGCACTTACAAATGTAGAACTTGAGAATTTAGTAAAGAAGTTGAAGATCCCGAATTTTAGAGGAGTATTCATGATAAATCAACTACCACAAAAAATACGGAATAATGAAACTGGTATTATTAATTTAGATGAAAGTAGTGAAAAAGGTACACATTGGACGGCATATATAAAAATCGGTAGGAATATATATTAAGTGATAGTGTTGGGAATTTGGGTCCTCCTATAGAGGCAAGGACATATTTCAGAAGCGATAATATGAGAAACAGAATAATGTACAATAGAGAAAGATATCAATCTTTCAATACATATAATTGTGGACAATTAGTTCTGAAATTCTTATATAGTTTGTCACACCAATAGAATTTAAGTTAAAGGAAATCTTCAGAAGAAAAATGTTCTTCGTGCTTACTGGTAAATCATCAATTTTAATTTCGGAATTCAACCCTCCCATTGAAGTTAAAGATGGAAGATACGTGTTAGGCCTAACATCTTTCGAAGTTTACAATTCCATCCCAAATATTGATAAAGGGCGTAATACACTAAAAATTGGTTCAAAAGATATAAAAATTCCAACAGGGTGTTATCAACTTCAGGACATAAATAAATATATTCAGCATGAATTGAGCAACGATTCAAATTTTAAGCATATATTTTTCGAGTTGTCTGCTAACCACAATACATTGCACTCACATATTAAGTGTACAGAAGAGGTGGACCTATCTAGTGAAAATAGTATTGCACCATTGATCGGATTCTACTGGAGAAAAATATCAAAAGACGTGAAAGAAACTTCAGACAATGTTGCCGATATCATTACAGTAAATTCCATATCTGTTGAGTGTAATATAACAGTTATCAGATTCAAAAATGGGAAGACTCAGCATATAATACATCAGTTTTCACCCAGCCTTTTTGGCTTGGTATGAATTTATCTTGATTTTACTTCAAAAGAATATCTTAGTGATCACCGATCACTAAGATATGGGTTTACTCATTATATAATATTTCTCCTAGGAGACTATGATTATTTCTGAACGGATTGTTCTGTCTATTTATTGCTCCAGTGTTCGCTGTTATATCTAGGTTCCTCAAATTTTCTTCTATTAATTTTCTTGTGTTTCAGTTGCTACATCTTTGAATTTTTCTATTTTTATTTGTTCATAAAGTTCTAAATTTGAGATTCCGTCTTTCTTTTTATTTTTGATAATTCTTAGGGTAATTGTCTCTATTGTTTCCACCTGTTTGAAATAGGTTTTCGCTGCATTGCTCCATATTTCACATTCATAGAGGGCTATGGATCTGATGTATGCGTTATACAGAGCTATTTTAATATTTTCACTGAGGGGTGTTGTGACTCGTATATATGGGTATATTATTCCTAGAGCTTGTCTTGTGCGTTTCCTAGTTATGTTAATATGTTTTTGAAAGGTTAGTTTTTTGTCTAAGTGTATGCCTAAATATTTAATTTCTTCTACATAGTTTATTTCTTGGTTGTTTATTTTCAGTTTATCGTTTTGAATTTTCTTTCTTTTCTTAGTGAATATTATACTTTGTGATTTTTCTGGGTTTATTTTTAGCTTCAATTTTTCGTAATAACTCTGTATTAAAGTAAGGTCTTTCTGTATATTTCTTATTGCTATTTCTGTTTTCATGCTGCTGGATATTATTTCAAGATCATCTGCGTTTATATATGTCTTTGTATTTATGTGCGTTGGTATGTCATTTGTGAATATGTTATATAACAGTGATGATAATACACTTCCTTGTGGAAGCCCCTCTGTAATTTCAATTTTATTTGTTAATTTGTCATTGATTCTTACTTGTATTGTTCTTTCTTCCAGGAAACTTTTATTAATTTACATAAGGTTGTATTTATCTCTTCTCTTGCCATTTCGCTAATTAGTGTATAATATGCTTTTTCGATATCAAGAAATATAGCTGTTGTTTCTCTTCCCGGGTTGTTTTTCATAATTTCATCCGTTAATATAGCTACCTCCATAACTGTGTTGTGTTCTGTTCGAAATCCAAATTGTTGTGGATTAAATTTGTTGTTATTTTCCATGTGTTTGTTTATTTCTCTTTGTATTGCACATTCGAATATTTTTCCTAGGGAATTGGTTGGAGCTATCGGTCTATAGTTTTTGGGATTGGAGTGATCTTTTCCTGGATTTTTAATTGGGATTATTATTGAGTTCTACCATTCCCTAGGAAAATATTCTCTTATATAACATTCTTTCATTATGTAGTAATTTTGTATAATGGCTTTTTTGGTTAGCTTTTTAAGTTGTTTTATGTATATTCCGTCAGGTCCAGGTGCTTTATATGGTCTATATTTTTTAATCATTCGATAGATTTTATGTGGTGTTATTACGTCGTTATTATTTTCTTCTCCGTTAACATTATTGATTATATTTACTATTTCATTTTGTATTTGTTGTTTTGGTTGTTGATCTGATAAGTTTTTTGTATTTTCCGAATTACGTTTTATTGTATTTGCAATTATTTCAGCTTTTTCTAAATTTTCTTTAACTATATTTCCGTTTATTTTTAGATTTTTGACCTGATTGTTTTCCGTAGCTAGTTTTCTCCTTTTTATCATTTTCCATATGTTCGTGTGGTTACATTTATCTTTTTTGATTCTCTTGTGCCAATTTTCTTCTATCCAGCTATTCATTAGTGTTCTAATTAATTCATTTTCTTCTTTTAATTGATCTTTTATAACTGGATTTCTGTTTCTCTGATATATTCTTCTTAGTTGGTTTCTTCTGTCAATTTCCTGTTTTATTTCATCTGTTAGTTCTTCCTTATTTATTTTGTTTTCATATTTGGGGATATATATTTCCGTAGCATCTGTATTATTTTATTGATGTCTTTAATTTTATTTTCAATTTCTATTTCAATTTCAAACTCTCTTTTCATTTGTATATTCCTATTGATATATTCTCTAAATCCTTGCCAATTGGCTTTTTCGAAATCTATTTTGATTATTTGTCTTTCTTCAAGTTTAATTTTTTCGTTTATTATGAACTCTACTGGGTTATGATCTGAAGTTAATTTATTTAGTGATTTGGCTATGGCTGTTACGTTTTTACTAATTGCTAAGTCTATTGTTGATGGTTCTTGAGTGGAAAAATGTGTTGGTTCATCTGGGTATATTATTTGTAATAGATTTCCATCTGTGATCTTCCTTAATTGTCTTCCTGGAGCATTTATTCTTTGACAATTCCAATCTGTATGATGTGCATTCATATCTCCCATTATGAAGCACTTCCTTTTATTTCCTAATATTTCTAATAAATCCTCTTCTGATATTCTAGTATTGGGCGGTACGAAAATAAGTGTAATTCTTATGTCATTAATTTCTATTGTTATATTATCAAAATCATCTGTTCTTAAATCAGTTTCTTCAAAGTTAACTTTTTTAATATATAATATGAGACCTCTTATATTAGTATCTGGATTATTTTTATACAATGCGTATTATCCTGGTATATTTCTAGGTTTTTGATTTGGTTTTAATTTTGATTCATTTATTCCTACTATATCTGGGTTTTCTATTTTAATGAAAGCATTTAAATCTTGCCATTTTTGTCTCATCTCATACTATTGGCGTTCTATAGAATAATTTTAATTTTATTGTTGCTATATCTTTTATATTTCATAACTATTGAGTAAATCAGTTAAATTATCTAACATTTCTAGAGGGTTATTTTTACCATTTTTAATTAAGTTTTTCAGATCTCTTACTAGATTTATACTTTTTTTAATGTTTATCATTTCATTCAGTTCATTCAATTCATTTTTCAGTTTAGTTAAATCATCCATACCATTATTATTTTGTGTTTCTTTATTTTTAGTCATATTAGCATATGATACTCCAGGTCGAGTATACGCTTGGTTTGTTATTACTCTGCTTTGTATTATAGGTGTTTTATGTTCGGTTTTATGTCTTTTTTGGCATTTTCCTAAATATTAAAATAATGTTGGAGATTGGCTATTATTTGCTGTATGTTTCCCATTACAATTTACACATTTAGGTTTCGAACCATCTCCTTTAGTCAACTTGCATTCTTTTGTATTATGCTTATCACCGCATTTAACGCATTTTGACTGTTTGAAACAATTAACAGCTCCATGTCCAAACTCTTGGCAGTTGTGACACTGCGTATAATTTTTTTGTTTGTTATAACTCTCCCAGGTTATTTTAGCAAATTCTATGTATTGGATGCTTTTTGCATGTTTAATATTAGTTTCCTTATCCTTATAAAGTATGAATAAGGTTTATTATTTTTCCCCTTAAGGGGGACTACATTTTCAACTTTCATATTTTGATTATTGAGTTCATGCATGATTAGTTCAGGGTTCATGCCTGGTAAAGCTTTGATTACCATTTTCTTAATTTTGTCTGATTTGGGTGTGTAGGAGTAAAATTCTACTTTACCTGATTGTTTTAATACATCTTTAACCCTTTGGTACTTATCTTCAGAGTTTACATATATTTTAATTTGATTAAAGCCATATGAAGTTGAAAAATTTTCCCCAATTTCTTCATGCAGTGTTTTAATAAGTCCTTGTATATTGACCTTATTAGTTATAACAATTGGAGGTAATTTTGCATTCTTTACCTCCTTCTTTTCATGCTTGTCATGTTTGTTGAGATTTTTACTCACATATTCTTCATCTACCAGTATATGAAACCTGTTTCTGGTTGGCACACTTGCACTATAGGTTGTTTGCTCCGTTTACATTTCTGGAATGTTTTGATTTATAATCCAGTCACCTAGTACATTTGACCTTGCATGGTTTGGGGTAGTAGGTTTCTTTTTTTTATATTGTTTGGGATTGTACAGAGATGCCAAATTTTTCGACCTCAGCGACCTTCCGGGTCACTGCCATATAACGTTAAAACGGCTTAAATTTTGCACTCTTTTTCCGATTTCGCCATTTTTGACCCTGAAGGAGTACTTTTTCAACAAAGACAACTCTATTCATTTTTAAAGTACATAAAATTTCCTTAATGTTGAGCTAAATATGATTACTGTAGGCCTAACAGTTACCGATATTTTATGAGAAACAAAGACACAAACATAATAGTTACAAGAAAACTTAAAGAAAGAAAGTAGGTATAAAATTATTTTTTATTTAAAATTTACTACATTTCAATTTTGTTTAAACCTCTTAGAAGGTCCAGGTTTAAGATACTCCTCCTGGTCCAGTTCTTGCTCTTGAGGACTCTGAGGATATAGGAACTCTTCATCGAATTCATTGTCCTCTAGTAACTCAATATCAGAATCGATATCTGAAGTTTCCATGATAATCTCTGTTAGATTATCACATGACTGTCCACTGCATTGACCGCAGAGCATTTCAAGCCTGCTTTTCTGCAGCTACATGCATTCCCACATCCTTTCTTACAGTTGCAGGAAATCATCTGCATGAGGTGTGAAGGAGCCACATCTCTTGACATCATCACTGGGGAGAGGCCATGTTCTGTTAGAGTCCATCCCCATTCAAGTGGACTGATGTCTATACCCATCCATCTCTGCACTTGGTGATAAGTACGAAGTGGGTGGTAGCGAGCAGCGTCTTGAGTTGGAGGGAGTCTGGCAAGGTTAAAATTGGTTTTTTTAGCAGCCTTAGTAAAGAGCAGATAGCGCAGGTCATTAAGACTTTGTGTGCAGTGTTTTCCACCATATATTGCAATGATAATTTGTTCGCCTGCTTCAGTTACTTCATCTTGCGTTGCATTGGGCTTGGTAAAAACCGCTGATTTCTCCTTCAGATCGGAATTGAATAGTTGAGAGAAACTTGACCAAAAAAGGAGGACGTGGAATCACATCCACTAAAGGCATGGATGAAAGGGATGAGGTTGTGGTCTGGAGATATTGAGGTATTTGAAAAGAAGATATCTGATGTTTTTCCTCTTCCACATTTTTGAAAAAAGTGCTGCTCACTTGTGTTAGTGTTAACACTGCAGAAATCCTCGACTTCACTACATATATTCTGAAGGTAGATCATTCCCAGTGTCCATCGGGCGAGCACGGTGTCAGTTATCCCACGACCTCGGGTCAGGCCTCCGTAGCTTTTCATAGAACGCATGAGAACCTGTTCTATGGTCATGTCTGTCCAGACACCTGACCAGAACTTATCTGACCGTCTAATTGTGAAGCATCCGTCAGTCGTAAACAGGCGGTACTTTGTAGAATCCATCTTTTTGTTTAATTCCAACATATTCAGATGGGCACACTTTGCATAAAAAAAGTGGCCTGTAGCATGAAAGAATGGTAGCATTTTCTGTATGGTGTTCAGATGTAAATTCCAGTCTCCCGTCCTTTCTGCTTGTATAAATTGTTTCATCAGGGTCACTAATCTAAAGTAGTTAATCCATAGCTTTGCAGTTGGCCCTCTATTTTCTAGGCTTTGTAGAGCATCGTGAAATTTAGTTTGAAGAGCTTGAAGTATTCCATTTTCATGTGATTTCAAAATATCAGATTTGTCATTGTATGATAAAATATCTTCGAGCTTACCTAGCTCCTCCTTTGTCAAACTTACTTTTTTTACAACTTCTTGAGCTAATGCAAGGTGAGACAAAGTGTGTGCTCTTACAGCTCGAGCATATGCGTGGCCTGACATCATCTTGTCTATAATGTTTTCTGCATATATTGTTGCAAATAGTTCTTTCAATCCACTCCCTCCCATGATACTGCCAAGTGCGCCCAAGAACGACATTAGTATGTGTAAACCTCCTAATCTCACAACAACGTTATTTAATTGTGGACTACAATTGGCGAGGATTTCTTTGGCTTTTATGTAAAGTGGTTGGTCGAAGGTAACGAAGCAGGTTTTCTGTCCAGTTGCTCGACATTTTTCGCTCGCCATTCGGAGGGAAGTAAGTACAGTATCATACTGAGAGGGGGGATGGTTTATAAATGGTAGGCATATCACTTTAGATCTATGGAAAGGTAAGTCTTTTGAAGCCTCCTCCATAAAACCACTCCATCCCGGTAAGCTCTTCAGTTTCAAGCTCTTTCCATACTGCCATGCAATATGTGAGGGGAGTGGCGTTATATCATCTACTAAAGGATTCATACTGTCCACGTTTTCTATAATGATTTTTGATGAACCTACAGTGTTCACATTTTTAAACGTGTCCAACTGCACTGGAGGATTTTGTTCTACAATTTTAATAGCAGAGCACTGTTGCAGGCGTGGTATTTTTCCTTCTGGTCTTATTGAGTCACAAGGAGTCACCATCATTATCCCTTCCATCGCATGGAAAGTGTTTAATCCATCTAACGTACTCACATTACAGTCTGCATTGTCAAAACTAAATTGAATGAAAGCATTTTGCTTTAACTCTAGTTTGTCTGGACGCATGATCGCTGATGACTCAAGTACAGTAGTTTCCCTGTAACTAGCGGAAAACCCTACGGATGCCAGTGTTTCAACAAGATGTTTTGATCCAAACTTATGATATAAATATGACCCAATGCCATGTAGCAAAGAAGAGACAAATGAACGAGGTCGTACTGAGGATATTATTGAATGTGCTAGAGCAACACATTTCTTTCGATAGCTATCCAAAACGCCTCGTTTTTGTTTGAGAATCAAGGTTTCCAAAAAAAGTTTCAGTGACTCGGGGATGACAGAATGGGCGTCTTTTAAAAAGTCAGTTGAGGGTGGGTATGTAGTGGTATCATACACCTGGGAACGAATATCTTCACGTATGATATCAGCAGCTGCCTTCACAACAGACATTCTTTCTTGTTGAGGATCTAATTTGCTCGTTTTTTCATACCAAGATTGTGTTATGATCTTGTAACCAGTATGTTTTGAACAAATAACAGATGATCTATTTGCTGCATCTACAATAAGAACGTCCCCCAAACTTCTCAAATAGTCGCTTTTTGATGGTTCGAATATCAGGCTTTTCTCCCTCTATCTGCTCAATTAGTTGGTTTAATGAAAACTGGCACTCATCGGAATTCCCTTCAAGGTACGTGAAAATGTTATCCATGGCTTCATCAACACTGTTGCTGTACGCATTAATACTTCCTCTCCCAAGACCCTTTGATGGCGATTTATAAAGCATTCTTTGGCAAAACAGATGGTACCTTGCACCGAGTGTTACCAAATCAGTGTCCTCTGAAATTCTTTCCTTTATTTTCAGTGCCCATTCGTCACCTCTTCTTTCAGCTGCTTCTAATATATTTGCATTCATTGTCATCTTCTCCACAGTGTGCACAGTATTTCTTTTTTCTGGTCGACATTTCTTTTGATCTTCAATGAATTTTGCTGTGATGATTTCACCACACATAAAACAATGATCCTTGAAGCTGAAGTGCTGTGAGCTAGCTCTTGTCGATGTTTTCTTAATGTGTGTTTCTCCACGTTGAACAGCTGCTTTTATTAACTTCTGATTGTTATACCGCTTCTGGCATGCTATATGTATATGTATCTGATTCAAATGCTTAGTATTCTTGATTTTCCACGTTTTTTCAATGCAACACTAGATGCGCGAAGCGTTTCAACTCCTTTCTCTTTCACCAATAAAATGTCACCTTCCTCCAAACTTAATCTACATATGAAACATATAGAAAACGGGGAAGTTCCTGTCTCCGACATAATTAGTATTCTTGATTCTTAATACTTAATTCTTAATTTTTAATTCTTATTTAGAAACTGAAACAAAAAAAGAAGAATTCTAGCAGTTGTAATTATCAAAGGAAAAAAGACCGATTTTGAAAACAGGCTGAGCAGTTTAGTTTGCATATTTGAAAATATACGTAATACTTACCAAAACATCGAGCTACTTCATTCTATGTATGCGCCTTCTGCTGAATTGCTATGTTTTCTAAATTAATTATTAGACACCAATCATTCTTTTTTTAGCTTACATTCTATTGTAAAGTAGTTGTCAAAAGATTAAAATAGACATCATTTAAGAGAATGACAATTAAATTTGAAACAAATCATCGTACCAACATTGTTAAAAGCTCAGAATGTTAAACTTGATAAAACTAAGTCATAGCCAACTGAGATGCAAAAAGAAATGGAACGTAGTATATCAAGGTTTTTTTCACCAAACTGTATATCGGGAACTGTGGGGCCTACAGTAATCATATTTAGCTCAATATTTAGGAAATTTTATCTACTTTAAAAATGAATAGAATTATCTTTGTTGAAAAAGTACTCCTTCATGGTTAAAAATGGCGAAATATGAAAAAAGTGCAAATTTTTAGCCG
Source organism: Cynegetis impunctata (assembly GCA_030704885.1). Taxonomy (NCBI): domain Eukaryota; kingdom Metazoa; phylum Arthropoda; class Insecta; order Coleoptera; family Coccinellidae; genus Cynegetis; species Cynegetis impunctata. The sequence continues at coordinate 45,709 of JARQZK010003756.1, forward strand.
TTTAAACGTAATATGGCGGTGACCCGGAAGGTCGCCGAGGTCGAAAAATTGGATTTGGCATCTCTGTACTATCCCAAACAATAAAAAAAAAGAAACCTACTACCCCAAACCATGTAAGGTGGACCCCTTTTTGATGACAAGGTTACTGGACTATTAATGCTGCTTGCACCTTATTTATGAGTCTAGTATCCTCCTCACTTTCACTGCTTGTTCCGTTATCACCTTATCAGTTAATGATTTTCGGTACTTTCACTTTTTTAGAGTCATTTTTTCTTTTATCAAGCGGTGAACGCGATCGCGATTTATGTTTATTGTTTTTGCCCATTTTGCTGATTTCACTATTGTGTCCTATCACTATGAAATTGAGAGTTTTATCGTCCGAATAGTATTTTTCAAAAAGGTTTGTTTGTTTAAATTTCACTTCAACACTAAGAAATATTAGCTCCACTGCGTGATCAGCTGATATCTAAACATCAGCTGTTCGGGGTCTTTGACCTTTCGCCGTTCGAAGTTTCGTTTTTTAACTAAACGCGTTCAACTGATCTCGTCTACGATAACGTCTCTAACAACTACATATTTTTCTGATTCTACACCCCACACTGTAACCATTTGGTTTATATCCTACCAAAATTCCTGACCACGATTTGTAATCGAAATTTGTTCTATTAGTTTTACTATGAACTTAAGCAGTTTAACCAATTATTTTTAAATACTTTATTTGAGGCTTTTTGTTATGCCACAGATCATATGGTGTTTTACTTACTTTTATAGCCATACTTCATTTTTTATGTTTTTGCAGATATACACCTGGTTGACAGTATTAATTTTGAAGTCAATATATGTTAATTTATTCTAAAACTTACTCATCATCGAGTGTATACCACCTTTACTAATTTACACCGTGCTCATGGAATAAGATAGGTACCTACTCATTCCCGGTTTTTGTAACTTGAAGACTCACTGCAAATTGTAAGGTATTTCAGAACAATATAGGACATCTTCTTCCATATTCGTTGTAACTTTGATTGATTCTTTTCTGGCTTCTATGAGTTCTCTGCTTTTTGCAATTGATATCTGCAGGGGCAATCATCAATTTATATACACAATAACGCACGCACTTCCAGATATTATATTTTTCACCCTCAAACTGAAAAATACTTTTTCTTGTATCCATCTTCTGTTTATTTTGAGCACAACACTTTTACTATATTTTATATTTTCAATACAAAACTGATAAACGAAATTTAATTATTATTTCACGATCTTAATACACGGCGTATACTGGGCCCATAACCTGTTGGAAGTTTGGGTTATGGGATCGTGAAATAAAACACACTATTACACTTCTGAATTGAAATAATCTGTCTTTATTATTTCGTTCTGGAAATCTACTTTGAGAGCTACGTCTTTACACTTAAGATATGTGTTAAAGACTACATTTAAGGCAACTTAGGTATTTCTCATATATCGATTATTATACGTGCGCATTAGGCACTTCGACTAATATATACAATGACTGGAGGCATAACAAGAATTCACATAAATCGTCTAAGATAAACATTCTACTATTTCAACGTAATATAGTACAGTCAACATTCGGAATCTTTCCTTCAACTCAATATTAAGTTTTGACATTCCAACAATGAAAAAGTTTTTAAATATTGGATTTATTGGAGCATATAATAATCTCAAATTCTCAAATGAAGACATAGACAATAATGCAAGAAACATACCTATATTAAAAATTATGAGAAAATAAGGAATTTTCAAAAATAAACAAAAATTGTATTTCCAGATATCTATTTATCGATCAGAATTTCCAAATTTCAAATTTGCTTGATTCTGTACACATCTCCAAACTTATAATAATAAGTAAAATTTGCCATACTATTTGCCCAAATGACCACTTAACAAGACATCAGGACAGTGAATCTGAAACAGAACAAAAATATAGTTGAAATGAAAGAAGCATAGCACAAATAATTATGGTATATTCTGAATATGGCATGCTTGGAATAGTGTTATTTTATCTAGTAAATCAACATTCTCCAATAACTTCAAATCAATCAAAACCCTAAATTTCAAATGAAAAATTAAATTTGAAATTGCTTTTTTTCAATTGAACACCCTTCAGTTTGCAATGACGCAACTTACTTAATTACCATTTAATTCAATTTCAGTACTTTATTCGTAAATGTTTTATTTGGAAAGAATCCTTCGTAATGCAATGCGTTCTACTCATTTAAAGGTTTGTTACCCATAACATAATTAACTTCCATTACACACTTCTAGAAGAAAGAGAAAATACTCAAAAATAGTGTTTATTCAGACAGTTTTAAAATGGAAAGATAAAGAGTTTAAAATTGTATATTATGTTGTTCAATTGATCCACTTCCCATAAAAAACTATTCAGTATTAATAATCCATAGTTTAGTTTAGTTTTGGTTTAATTTATTGATCTCGTGAGCTGTACAATAAATACAGATGAGGTAAGTCAAAAATTATTACAATACAATTAAAAACACAATTTAAAAAAATTAAAAAAAATTATTACAATACATCAACAGAGGCGAAAAATTGATCATAACCTAACTTAACTAATTAAGACCTATGACGAAAGCACAACACAGAGTGGCCCCATAGTAAATGGGGAAACAAACCATATAATAAATACATTCAACGAAATTAAAAATTAAGTGATATATAGACAAAAAAAAAGCTTAACTATTTCCGGTCACAATACTGCCGTCCTAAGCCCAAAGGGCGTAAGTCAATATTGGGTAGTTTTGAGATATTCAGCATTTTGTAATAATTAAATCAGCACACATTTTAACCCAACATATTTTTTATTTTTTTTGGCGTTTAAGTCTTCATAGGGTAACGATATTTGAAGTTTATTAGATTCAATAAATATTTCGATATTAAGTTGTAAAACTGAGATACGCCTATTTTGGTAAGGATTTTTTTTAAACTACAATGAGATACGCCGACAAATAAACAGTGAGTAGTAATAATAAAGAGTGGAACCAAAATTTATTTCTCAATTTTACATAACGGATATTAGTAAAATATTTATACAATACATAAAAAAACAATAAAACCATACAATTTTCATTGGTAAAAATTGAAAAAAATACATTATTCAAAAGTCACGGACACTAACGACTCAAACAAAATCATGAATTCGGATGTTACATAATGCACATCAAGTATATTGTAATACACTTAAAAAATATCGTTTTCTACCCTAAAAATAATAAAACAACAAAACCATTCAATTTTCCTTAGTAAAAGTCCAACAGTTTTCTAATATAACAAAAATAAGTTATCCAAACATAAATCTTACCCATCTGATACTGAAAGATTTTCCCAAAATTGTAGGCGATTTTTTGGTATAAGGCTACCTAAATTATTCAATATCGAAATTGTTTTTTGAGAAGATATACAAACCACCCGATTACAGCGTTCTGGTGGATCTAACCTCATATTTTTTGTTACGGATGCTCTCAGGAAGTTTATATCAAAAAATTCCCCATCAAAATCTGTCTTATATTTCATATTTAATGAATTTCGTTCAAATTTGATACGAACCATATCATTTATATACTAATCTTGTTCAATTTGTACTGAGATGAATAATCAACCCATTTGTAAAAGTTTGACAGATCCATACTCAAAACGTCAGTGTGTTTCGATGTCCCTTTCACAGCACGTGTAAAATCTGGAAATTCATAAAGCTTATTTCCCATTCGTTTCATGGATAATTCAACCTTATGGTGAAACGAATCAGCTGCCATAAATGTATGGCCCGGCTCAAAATATTTTAGTTCAATCACATCGGCATTTATTTCATTGGAATTAACGATATAAATTAAAAAGGAAAACAACGCCCAATTTTTGTTTTGGGCGGTGCAGTTGTCTAACCATAACGTTATCTGAGACACATCCCTCTTAGTTAAAAAAAAACTATAGAAGGTGCTTATTAGCTCCTCTTTGTTTCGCCCAAATAAAGCTTCATGCCAGAGGGCAGCAAATACATTGGATTTAGGTTGCTTTTTACCAATTGGTACAAAGCTCTCATTATACACAGTTATTCTGTTGGTAAAAACGGCACTTTTAAACGTCTTCAATCTTGGTAACATTATTACCTTTTCAAGATCGGCGCAGTAGAATACTTTATCAACATCTTCAGTTTTCTCCGCATCTTCTCTGTATTTTCCTCGGGCTTTCGTGGCTTTGTCAATGTGTACCTTCCACTTACTGCAAATATCGCAATCTGGATTCAGATTTTCTTTTGAGTGATTTGGGTCATGTAGCGTGAGCTCCTCGCATAACTCACACTCCTCGTGACCTAATTTAACAATTGAAATATTAAGTTCTTTGGCGACTGTCCTATATTTTTCATAAGAGCATTTAAAATTTGAATTTTTCGCCACAAAATCTGCAAACATGGTTGTAAAGTTTAAGTCACTGGGAAGATACATACGGTTGGGCGCGTGTTCTCGACGATAGTGAGAGACAGTCGGGTTGAACGATAATATATGGGTACGTATCACTTCGTCGTCCATTTTATTATGTGGCTTACCTCTATTTCTTCCATCTTCAAAAGCTACCATGTGGTTCTTAGAACGTTGCATTACATTACGTAATACCTTATCGTTATTTTCTTTAAATGCTAAGGTAGTTAAAAAAAAACTTTACACACTTTTTGTAAAGTGCCATTGTCATCTTTTAACGAATATCTGAATGATTTTTGTCTTCGGTGATTTTCGATGCATGCCGTTGTTCGTTGCTTTATGGGTAAGGTTGATGTATGATGAAGCATGAATGATTTTTGTTCTTTTTTTGGCATTCCCCAATATTCAGAATTGATAATTATTCGTTGCTGTTCTGATATTACTTTCTTACATCCCTTTTTACAATTTTCTTTTTAAGATTCTTTCAAAAAGCCATGAAATTGGGCTAGTGCGGCAGATTTTTGTTTCTTCCTTTCTTTCACAGAAAACGCGTACCGTTTCCTTTTCAGAATTGTCCCTTTTTTCGTTAGTCCATTTTCATTAGTTACAGATATATTATTATTTATAGAATTATCTGAACTCACAGCTACCTCTGCAGTAATATTAGCGCACTGATTTGGATTACTTTCTTTCATAGTTGAGGATACTCCCGCACTGGATTCTGGCAAGGTTAAAATTTCTTCGTCCGATACCTCTTGGTTATGGCATGAACCATGCTCGCTATCATTATCATCACTTGGAATGTAATCTGGATCATTATTCGAAGAAGATGGATTGGGTACTTTGTCTTTAATTGTTTTAAAACGTTCTTTTGTTTGCTGGTTTAAAGCTAACATCAACATTTTTTTTCCTCGAGATTCCTCCATTGCTCAAATCTGAAATAGAAAGTGGAAAATGGTACAACACTAATAATACTAGTGTAAGTAGTCTACATAATATTTTAGAGGCGTATTTGCTACCTAAGTGCGGACCTGTAACTAGACAATAGTAAGCAAATTTATTTTTTAGGTTATGTCTTAGTGGTACAAAATAACAAATTTACTAAAATTGACAAATCATTAAAATTGCATCAAAAAAGTACCACTTATTATAATATAGTGAGATCTGTAAACACTTACCTAATTATATCACACTAAAATCCACTTAATGTTATTCGTCTACAGGAACAAAACTTTACTGCAAACTTGTAAACAGAAAGACTAACTGCTAACATTCACGGCCATGTACTCCGGATGTTTATGCAACTAGTAAAATATCCTACGCAAATAAGACGTATATCAGAGCTGCGCCCATTTTGCTTACCACGACTGAGTTACGTCTAAATAGCTTGGGATTTTCGGTGATTTTGGATATACGTCTATTTTTACTAATGTTTTTGAAGGCTTAGTACGATGAGATCCGGCCAAATTTCTTAATGAAATTAATAGATGGGTTATAAAGGAGTCTTAGCAAGTAAAATCTAAAATTCGTAAAATAGAGAGACGCCCTTTGGGCTTAGGACGGCAGAATAGTATCTGCTAAATTCAGCAACCGTGTAAAATGCATTCACCGACAATACGTCTTTTATACATGTTTTGAATCTAACAATCGCCAGGGTTTTTACTTCCCTGGGAAGTATGTTATAAAGGTGGCATCCGGCAAATGTAGGCGATCTCTTATAAAACTCATAATTCACATTTCTAATGTTATATTTATGAGACATACCACTGGTAGACAAATTCGATTTAGCATTGTGTATATAAATTAAAGTTTTATAAATGTAAATGCACGGAAGTGTTAAAATTTTATACACCTTAAAGGTTTCTCTACATGCACTACCTATTGGCAAACCGAATATAGATCGGACAATTCTCTTCTGCATGACGAACAAACGCACCCAGTCACTAGCCAACCCCCAAATGGGTATTGCATAACTCAGATGGCTATACGCTAGGGCATAATATACGCCCAGTAGTTCCTTTTTATCTAAGTAATTTTTGAGAATCCCAACCGCATAATACGCCCCATTCTTACGATTGCATACCTCATCAACATGCGAAGAAAAATTAAGATTTGAATCAATGAAGACTCCCAAAAATTTGCTGCAACCAAGTGTAGTGAATTCAGTTCCATTGCAATTGAAAACTAGATTATGACTAGTCCGATGAGTGTTGTAACACTCTAAGAGGACGGTTTCATCAAAATTAATTACTAGTCTATTTCTAAAACTCCAATTCTCAAAGTTGGTGAGCACATTTATCACCTTATTGTACAATTCCTCCACAGACACTTCAGTCACCACAATTGAAGTATCATCCGCGTACAAGAAAATATCCAAATCTTCATCGGGAAAACCGTATACTAAATCATTTACAAAAAGTATAAAAATGAGAGGACCGAGCACACTACCCTGGGAGCAGCCCATGTCCACTTCAAAAATCTCAGACAATTCCCCATTCACTCTTACTCTCATACTTCTATGACTTAAAAATGAAACCAGCCATTTATTTATTACTCCCCGTATGCCCAACCTTTCAATCTGCAATTAATTAAACTGGTTCGCGATTCTGTTGATTGAATATTTCATAGTCTCAGTTAGTTTTCAGAGAGCGAGAGAGAGAGAGAGAGAAACTGAAGGTGCAATGTCCGCAATTTGTTGAATTATATGTTTGAAATTTATTATAGTTGAAAAAATGGAGCGACGTTGGAACAATTGATTACGCAGAAATAGCACGAGAGTTAACAACAGGCTATGTATCAGATAAAAATGAAGTTATTGATGTGGAATCATTAAACTTTCCCCGTTTAAGTTCTGTACAAAAATTATGAATCTTTTCATTTCAATCAGCATTCTTTCAATACACTATGTTCGAAAAACAACGTATTCCAATTATGAATGTGGTATTTCAACGAATATTCAAAAAAACCTTGTGAATAGCACAAGAAGAAGAGGATGTTTCTTCTTTAGATGAATAAATATAAATATTTGTTATTTTTTTTATAAACAAAAAAAGAGAACAGAAATAATTTTTTTATTTCAAATTTTATAATAGAGCGAGATGAATAACATTAGTGATTATAACAGAACAAGAGTTTTTTCATAACCAGTTAATTTTGTTGAGGGCCAAAGTCCACAGCACGAGTCCATCCTAATTGAACATTTTTATTTTCTTTTCCAAGTTTTATATATTTTTTTCTCGATTCATTCGAGCAATTTTTCGTGAATATCATTCGATGTGGGAAGAAATGCATAAGATGAAGAAATGCATAAGATTTCCCAATTAATTAAACTATTGCAGTCAAGATTTTACAGTTTGCATATTAGGCTGTCTCGCAAACAAGTCTTTTTTATAATTTTTTTTTGTATATTTACGTTGTTGAATTGGGCACTTAAATCGTATTGTAAGTCACCATTCAAATTGTTGTTCGATAAGAAACCGTATAAATACAGTGTGTGTATTGTTTATTCACAAACAATTCATTCCCCGTAAGAAAATTAAGGATTTCCTTCAAATTCATTTTATTTGTTTTTCAGCTTTACACATTTCAAGGAATAACTCCACATATCTATCGAATTTAGAAAAAATTGAGTGAATTATTTGAGTGTTGATATCTACTCCGAAATCTTCTTCTAATTCGAAAATCCATCGAAAATAGTAGGTCCTTAGTGGAAATTTCTTTATATGTTAAACATTTTGCAAAAGTACATTCGATGAAGGTTTATAAGGTTCACGAAATATAACAATTTTTAAATATTTATCGTAAACTTTTTTCACTTTCAGTTCAACTTCATATTCCAACATCTTCTCTAAGAAATAGCTCGACATCACGTATTTTCTTCACAATCATTGTCGCTAAGGATGGGGTAGATTTAACAGTTGACACGTTCATTTTTGTATTTTATTCAATATATTAATCTAATTGTTTTCAATAAAATATAACTTTGACACTCTATCTCTCTCTATCTACCTCTATTCCGCTAATATGAATAATCAGTATACAACTGATCCAACTTTACTTTAGATTTTCTCAATTCACGTAGCAATTGTTGGGGGGTTACTCTTGAAAAATACCATCCATCACTCAACTTCCCCGAATATGTTACTTTTCTACTCGAGCTAAGCTGAAGGGTAACTTGATCCAGAATGAAATCAATATCATCATTCAAAAAATGTAAATTTTTAAAAATGACTTCAATAGACAAACTTGTCAAACACTTTGTTTTGTAAATTGTTTATATATATATATATATATATATATATATATATATATATATATATATATATATATATATATATATATAACAGATTCCCATCCCACAGGATCACTGCACCTGAATTTGTGGCGAGGACATTCCCAACTCGGACCTCTGTCTAGTAATTATCTTTCGATCTCATTCAGAAACAAGTCTCGAAACCAATAAAAATAATACACATTAATATTCATAATTTTTTTCATCTATTACCACATGAAAAAATAATGATCCTATGTATATACATGAAATTTATTTATCAAATAATAGGTACATCTAATATAAAATATATATTAATTTTCACCACTCTCTGATGTGGATGTTTTCTTGGTGTTTGTGCCTGCTGTTGCTGGAGGTTAAAGAAAGAAAATAACATAGTTTATGAAAAAAAAATCAATCATCAAATTTTAGCATACTTACACTGATTAGAAGACATGTATTCTTTGTTTTTTATTGAACAGGTGACCAATGATTTTGAGGGTGTGGGAGGTACTAAAGAGAGAAAATAACAAAGTTTACGACAAATTAATAATCAAATTTTAGCATACTTACTACACTGGTTGGTAGACATATCTTCATAATCATCATCGTCATCGGTGAAATTCTCATCATCAGATAACAGCCCCAAACCAGACACTCACTGGCCCCTCAAAATGTTCACCCACCGTTCAACATCTTCAGGTGTCATTGTGTTTGACATTTTAATAATAATATTCGTAATATTCGTTCGAATAATGATTGTTATTCTTAAAATATGAATAAGACCCTACACACACACACATATAAATATGTATATATATATATATATATATATATATATATATATATATATATATATATATATATATATATATATATATATAAATATATATATATATAAAAGAGATATAAATTTATATATATTAATATATATATATATATATATATATATATATAAATATATAGTTATGTAGTCAAAGTACAGCTTATCCAGTTTAATGACGTCAATCGTAACCTTGTGCTGACTCATCGCTGTAAGCCTATATAAGCCCTCACTAGCATAGAACAGTAAGATTAATTAAGTAATTTTCGTCTTGTTAACTTCATATTGAATAAATTGTTTTTTTTTTAAAGTAATTCTTAGTGTTGAAAACCAAAATTGGCGACGAGGATGGGATTGATGCATTAAACCCTTCCAAATAAAACAAGTTCAACAAACAGGATAAATCTTCTGAATCTTGTGAGAAGATTAATCAATGCGTTAACTTTACCTCTTCAGGACCAAAATTTTCAACTTCAAAATAAAAAAATAAAAAAAATTGTAGCAAGTTTTATTTGATCATAGTATGTAAATTATCACATAATTTCAACATTTCAAATTGTATTTTTCACAAAAACTAAAAAACTAGATCCGGCCACATTTGTGGACACTGGGAATTAGAGGCTCACATGTGAAAACCCTCCATACATTCTGGACAAAGAGGTTCCTCACATTTTCGACACGCATATCGTGGGCGTCTTTTGCAATTTTTGTAATGGCACCTTGGAGGATTCTTCAGCTCCCGTTTTTCTGGAAAATGACCAACGCTGTCGAAACGGACTTCAGAAGTAGCTTTGGCCCAATGTTTTTTTTTTGATAGGCGGCTCGATTCCTTCTGAAGGTCGCCCCCTTTTCCTTTTATCCTCAAAAAGACTATTGACTATATACGCCTTGAACTCTAACAACGGCATTTTACATTTGTTGACCTCGCGATAAAGAATCCACGCATTTATTATTGCTACGTTTATAAAGTGAAATGCTATTCTCATATAAAATTTCTTGTTTTTTGCGGCATGTGGATAATGGGCAACCATTCTGGCACCGTCACATGCAATTCAGTGCCTGATTGAATAGCGTATCTAACAGTTTCATCTCTAATGTGTTTGAAGAGACTTTCAGGAAATAACTCCATAAAATATGCAAGAGGAGTTTCACCCTGTATGTTAATTCTACGAGAAGAGAGAAACGGTGGAGCATTGCCTGACAGATTATTGTCTTTTTCAACATACCACACTCTTGCTGGTTGATGTTCTATAACTTGTTGCTTTATTTCTGATAGGGGCAAATCGTCTTCACTATCAAATTCATCGTCGTTAGAGTCTGAGTCGCCCTCCCCTGTATATTCAGCGTCTGAATCGATGATATCAATATCATCTATATCCGATAGCTCTGGGTCCTCCAAATTATCGAGTATGTTAATATTTGATGTTACATTTTTCATCCCATGAAACGTTGAAGTTGAAATAGAGCCAAGCATCATGAACCTGAAGCAAATTATCAGGCTGAAGCCTTCAACAAACAGTTGTTGAAAATAATTCAAAAAATTCAGTAATCAGTAGAAAATATATGAAATTTTTTTTTTATGCCAATTGGTTTTTGAATTCCATTTCAAATTTGAAGTTGGCCAAAATGACCGTTGTACACATATGTGGGCATTTACAAAATACAGGAAATTACTTGTTTGTGATAATTAATATTCAATATTCTATGCCCACAAATGAGAACAAATAGGTTATATATAACTTACCAATTTTTATTTATTGAAAAGTTAACTTTTTTGTAGTGACAGACAGATTGACAGTAGTTTTCGACACAACCTCAAGAAAACACGTGTTCACGAAGAAACGTTGCGCAATCGCTAATACTTTGCTAATTCCCTCCACTTTTGACATGAATTTCATTGTTAGGCCACACACTATACAACGGCAACAAATGTTGCCACTGGGCGCTGATGGAACCGTAGAAACAATAAGTCAAAGCACCAGAACTCAAACGTACACATATGTGTACGTTGTCCTGAAGAGGTTAAAAAGTAAGAAGAAAAGTTTAAGTGAATTTTAATTCTTGAGCACAATCCGAACTACAACACAAGCTCAGTTTTATCTCATAGTGATTGCGAATTTGGTAGTACCAGTCCCGAGTTCTACTGACCAGACAAGAATTCAAACAGGGTGCAAAACAAGGGTAGCGCCGACGACTCCACCTTGGAAGAAACAATCAATGTAAGTTGCAAGTGTTAACTATCTTCCTGTTTTTCCTACGGTTTCCAGTCTCAAAACCTAGACTCCCTATAGCTCACCGTTATAGCAGGTCATTTTAACAAAATTTTCATAAAATTGAAAATTTTTTTCAATATTGATTCCCTAATAGAATCAATCGTAAATTTGAATTTAGATTCTCAGCAACGTACTAAATCAAATAAAATAATTAATATGGCAGAGCACCATAATTTAATGTTAGCTCGTGAATTTGGAGCATTGCTACCGAAATTTTCCGGTATACAAGCCGAGTTGAATTCATTTTTAAGTGCTTGCGAAGAATATATCGCACAATTCTCAGCGACGGAAGCAATCGTAAAGACGTATTGCGTTGTTGTGATTAAAAGCAAATTAATAGATAAAGCGAACGCGGAATATCGTTCCTCTAACGTACCAAATACATGGCACGCATTTAGACATTTTTTATTACAGAAATTTGGAGATCATGCGAATTAAGATGTATTAAAGAATAACTTCTTACGCAGAAAACCAAATCAAGATATTTTAGATTTCATTGAAGAAATCAAAACTTATAAGATTAGAATTAATTACAGAATAGATGCGGAACCTACATTAGATGATGCATTAAAATTATTACACAAGCAATTAGTCTCGGACTTAGCCAAAAATGTTTTAATTAGTAATGTGTGCAATATAATTGCAAACCTTCTTACTAACGACACCGAATATAACATTCGATTTAGCTATTACAATGGTCGAAAATTATATTTCCCAAAAATCCCAGTTAGATTTAATGCGAACTTGGAAGCATACAAGTGATAGCCAACAAAAGGTATTTCCTTCTCGACCAATTAATGTACAACCTAAAATAATTACGCAAAGACAATTTCCCACTAACAAACAAGTTTGCGGAAATAATCGGTCAGAAATGTCAAAAAAAAATGTCCCTAAACCTAATAGTAATTATATACCAAAATATAGACCATCCCCTATGTCTACGACAACTGCTTACCCAATAGCACAACAAAGACATGTGCAATATAGTAATCAAACACCCAACAGATCGCCATATGATAGAAATGCGCAAGGATATAATCACTTCCAAAATACAAGACAAATAGCTCCTAATTATATATCGGAAGAAACTACTAATTTCAATATAAAGAATAACGATGAAAATCTGTTCGAAGAAAATACTGAATTCAATCATGAAAACAATTCAGATGTTATTGAAGAAATTGAGGAAGTAGATCATGAAAATTTTCTTATAAGTGCCTCAGAACTACCGTTAACTTAAATTCACTGAATAATATGGATAAAGCTTTTCAGCTACAAGAACAACCACTTAATTTCAAATCGAAAATTAATCATAATATTAGAACAAAAAATGAGATTCCAATTCATTCCACAATTTATGAATATCCGGAAAAACATCCTGAAAAAATTGAACGGAATCAAAATCAAATAAATAACGAAGAATTTAATCACGAGATGAAATTCAAACCAAGTACGTGCAATGATACGGACTACTTGTCCCGATTAAAAATAGATGAATATGAACAACAATAAACGAAAGGAAGCACTTAAGATAAGCGATGATGAATCAACATCTCGAGATTGTTACAATGTATGTAATATAGACCAGTTGATTGTCTCCAGCGAAATCAATATCTCAGAAGACGAGAATAGTTCGTTATCTCCAAACAGAAAAAAAAAACGACCTAGATTCAGATGCAACTATTCTTTCAGATTAAACATCGCATTGAACAGTTTCAAATTATGTACAGACAAATCGCAAAACCTTGAAGAATATATTTCAAGTAATTAATACTGCCACAGACAAAAACGCAGCAAATATTGGAAAACTAATTGAGAAGCGACGAAGTCAAAAAGACTCATAAAAATGAAGTTGTTCATTTAAAACAAAAATGTCAATCCAAATTCAAAAAACCTTACAAGAAAACATCTAGGAACATTATTACAGACATCAGGATCAGAAATCCTTAAAGCAAACATTTCTATCATAGAAATCGAATAAAACAAAGAAGACACTAATTACTTTCCCCATTTTTTAGACGAAACCTGTATCCTTCATTTTTTCGAATTAAGAAAACGGAACAGCTAAAGGTAACTAATGATTTAAGTTTAAAACTTAATCTAATAATTCTCCATTCACACGAGATAGCAATAATATTATCGGAAATTGAAAATGCCATCAGTTTTTGCAAGAAAATATTCTGCCTCTGTCGAAATTTGATGAAGTAATAAATAAAGAAAAAATTTTACCATTCTCTCATCTAACAGACTATTATGCTGTCTGCGCAACAAAGGTTTTTATTAAGGGTTTCAATATTATTTAGCATAACCATCCCAATCTTTAATTATGATTAATATGACCTGTTTAGATTATAATATAATGTACCTTTCCAAAATACAAGAATTCCTAACCTTAATTCCTATAGGTTAACACGTAACGAAAACATTGTATGGAATACCGAGGTCATTCAACAAGTCGAAGACTTCTACATCTGTGAACAAGAATATCTGAAGAAAACCCTTGAATGTGCCCGATTGATTCAGAAAACCCTACGAGAACATTGCAATCACAGTTCGGTTGAGCCTCCAGAAGATTTATCGCATAGAATCCCTAAATTGTCTCAGATGACTTCAGAATGTACAACTACTGATGGATTCAAGAGAATATACCCCAGAAAAGTTTTCAACACATGCTCTGGTCTATCTTGCGCCACTGGAAGCGAATTGGACCTATGCAACAAATTGGAAGAATATCCAAAAAGAAGAAATCCCCAAACTGGACGACTTATACCAATGGGCTCCACATCCTAGAACTATAAGCTTTATAACAATTGTATTTATAATTTTTATTATCATTGTAGTGCTTATGAATTTTTATAGAATTTTCTTGAAGATTCGTCACCTTAAAATTAAGGGTAACGAACTTTCTTTAGATGGGGAGGAGTTATGTAGTCAAAGTACATGCTGACTCATCGCTGTTAGCCTATATAAGCCCTCACTAGCATAGAACAGTAAGATTCATTAGGTAACTTTCGTCTTGTGAACTTCATATTGAATAAATTGTTTTTTTTTTAAGTAATTCTTAGTCTTGAAAACCAAAATTATATATATATATATATATGTACATATATATATATATATATATATATATATATATATATATATATATATATATATATATATATATATATATATATATATATATATATATATATATAGTCTGATATCCCCTCACTGTTGAAATTCATTAACAGGTTCAGATTATTTTTTTCAAGCAATACATCGACCGAGATCATATCCTGCAACTATGTCATGTCTACTTAATACGCGAAACGTCATTCCATCATATTTTTATTTGATTCCTTATTGTGAGAAACCAGAATCATATTTTTTCAGACATCTTTATTATCGCAATCAATCTCTGAAAATACTTCGGTCATTAATGTTACAATTTAGTTGTTTAACGATCCTAATATTTAATATTTTGCTCAAGATTCTCAGATATTTTTAAATATTTTTTCACCAACCATTAAATTTTCTGTAAGCATAAATATACATTATAACATAGTTACTATGGATAATACAGATTCTTCAGGAAAATGACTAACATGCTCGGTAGAATTTACATCTGATTAAAATGCAATGGAATGATTTCCACATGAAAACGTACGAATCCATCCAATTGTGAAAGTTTGGTTTCTATTAAAAAAGTATTTGAAAATTTAATTTTTCACTCGGCAAATATAACGTAGGATTTACTAGCTCAAAAAAACTAGATATCAAATCACAAATACAAGAAATTGGTTGAATTTCACGTTATTATAATTATGATTGTCGAACCTGTTTTGCGATTGTCCCAGAAAATTTTACGCATATCATTTGAATCAGAGGAATTTCATTTAATTGGCTCTTAATGATATATATATATATATATATATATATATATATATATATATATATATATATATATATATATATATATATATATATATATATATATATATATATATATATATATATATATATATATATATATTTACAGAAGATGACAAGTGAACATCGAATTAGGAGTCCTGAATATCATAGCTCTCTACTTCTGTTCTTTGTTTTTTAGTAGTGTCATTTTCATTCTGAATTGCTACATTAATTTTGAAAAGATTAAGAAGGGGGCTTGAAGTATGATCGATTTAGCTATTCAATAGGAGATTCAGTATTTAATATTAAATACTGAAAGTAAGGGAATTGAACTTAATTTTTTAGAATCATTACAGATAAACAAATACAAGCATTCCGGTCTCCTATTGAATAGCCAAATCGATCATACTTCAAGCCCCCTTCTTAATCTTTTCAAAATTACCGAACTACCTGACTAGCAGTTCAGAATTGGTTTTTCCTTTTCTAATAATTATTTGTAACCATCTTTGTATTTACCCCTTCTACATAATTTGTCATTTCTTGTTTTCGATATAACAGAGAATCATAGTTAGTTTGCCATTAGCATCTGAAGAAGGTGAAGTTCCACCGAAACGTGCGTCATGCGTTATTTCTTATAATAAATGTGTAAATTGTTATTTTTAACCATTATTTCAATATGAATCTAATATTCAAACAAATATAGTCGGATTCATTCTATATGTGGAGACCCGCAGGTGACTGTTTCTTGGCGGAGTCTCTACGTGGCATTCATGATCATGCGCCGACTATGGATGAATAATAGTGAACAAAGAACAGTGTTACCATTGAGTAGGGTACCACAAGTGGCGACGAGGATTGTGAACCTATAAGTTAATTTCAGTTAAATAACCAACTAATATTTAACATGAAAGTAACAATGCTACATTCCGATACATATAACCAATTTGATATATTTATTAAAGAAAATAAGAGAAAGGCTGTGAGCCAAGAGAAAAATTGAAAAGAGGGCTGTGAGCACCAATAAGAGAAGGGCTGTGAGCACCGAAATAAAGGGCTGTGAGCACCAAAATAAAGGGTTGTGAGCACTGAAGGGAAGGGCTGTGAGCATCTAAATGAAGGGCTGTGAGCACCAATAAAAAAAAGGCTCAGAGCACCTTAGAATTATAGAATAAGTCAATTACGATTTGTTGTCTAGAGAAGCTATTTGGGGTTTCGACTAGTATTGTTTTTCTGTTTTCAGCACGTTATAATGGAAACGGGAATTAGACCATTTCTATGTGAAGCACTTGACAAGGCTGTGCTGAGAGCAGAATCGGTGAAATGGCTCAGAGCATTATTTCTATGTGAAGCACTTGACAAGGCCGTGCTGAGAGCAGAATGGGTGAAATGGCTCAGAGCATTGGAGTTATATCTCGCTTCAGAAGATATAAACAACCCAGAAAAATCAAAACTCTAAATTTAGGAGGTTCACAATTACAGGAGGTGGCTTATAACTTGCCAGATGCCATTGAACCATTTGACGCCCAAGAAAATAATGATGTTTTCAAAACATTGGTTGATAAGTTATCAGAATATTTTTCGCCAAAGCAGAACTCTACTTTTGAACGTCATGTATTCCGAAACTTAAAGAAAAAAGGAGATGAAACCTTCAACAAGTGCTATTTTGGTAACAGGGCATCAAAAGCTGCTGAAATAAGCATAAAGGACAAAATAATTGATAGTTGGGCTTCACTGGATATAAAAAAGAAGATTCTAGAGAGATAACGAACTCTCAAAGAAATTATTGAACTCTGCCATGTGTATGAAGAAATAGCAAATCAATCTGCAGTAATGAATGCATCGTCGAATGTTCCAAGTAACTCATCTCTGCATATAAATGAAGTTGGAGCAAAGAATTTCAAAATTAACGATTCTTGTTCTAGGTGCGGAAAACTTGGTCATAAGGGAAATATAAAATTATGTCCAGCCAAAGATGCAAAATGTCGGAAATGACGATACCAAGGCCATTTCGCATTTTGCTGTAGAACTCCTGAATCAACAAAAAGGGCATTTTTCTCTTCATCCAGTCAACGTGGCAAACGATTTAAATCAGGTGTAAATTTTATTAACACTGAAGAATCTGTAACGAAACCACAAAGAAGTAACACCAATAATTTCGACTGTTTTAAGATCAAACTCAAGGCTAAGACTTCAGATGATACGACCGATGATTTGATAAAATGTATGGTTGGCGGGACAAAACTAACGATGCTTATTGATTCTGGGTCCAAGGCGAATGTAATAAAAGATACAGACTGGGGAATATTATCTCAAAATAATGCGATAGTTTGGGATGTTACTACAAACACAACTGAGTCGCTCAAATCATATGGATCTGAGAGCCCCTTGAAAATTGAATATAGATTTACTACGACAGTTAGTGTACGAGGCAAGAAAGAAGTTATCGCTACTTTTTATGTTATAGATAATGGGGACATTCCTATTGTTGGAAAAGAAACAGCGAAGAAATTAGGGATATTGAAACTGAGAATAGATGTGAATAAGTTAGAAAAAATGAGTCCATTTCCCAAAATAAAAGATGTCGTGGTGAAACTGAGAATTAATCGATCTATAAAGCCTGTACAGCAACCGGTAAGGGGGGAACCGATAGCTGTTGAAACACAAGTTACAGATAAACTGAACGAAGCTTTACAACGAGATATAATCGAGAAAGTAGAAGGTCCTAGTGAGTTGATATCACCTATAGTCATCATTTTCAAGTCCAGTGGAGACTTTCGAGTCTGTGTTGACATGCGCAGAACAAACGAGGCTGTCCAGAGAGAAAATTATCCGTGACCAACATTCGACTCATTTTTGACCAAATTACGAAATTCAATGTACTTCTCACGGTTAAATTTACTAAGTGCCTATCACCAACTTGAATTGCACCCAGAGAGTCGTGATATCACAACTTTTATCACACATAAAGGCATGTTTCGTTACAAACGATTAATGTTTGGTGTCAATTCTGCACCAGAAATATTCCAAAGGACATTCGACGCAATCTTATCATCATGTAAAAACTGTTTTAACTACCTAGAAGACATAATAATTTTTGGATCTTCCGAAGCAGAACACGATGAATGTCTTCAAGAAGATCTGAATACTTTGAAGAAGCACAACGTTTCACTCAATCAGACGAAGTGTGTATTCAAAGTACAAGAACTCGAATTTTTGGGTCATAAAATATCTAATAAAGGAATAGATGCTGATGATAGGAAAGTAAAAGCTCTTGTGGATTTCCGAGCTCCGGGAAATAAGGAAGAGCTTCGTAGTTTTTTAGGTCTTGCAACATACCTAGGAAAATTCCTACCAGATTTAGGATCAACAACAGAGCCACTACGTCAGTTGAGAAAAATGGATACAAAATTCATATGGACTGACACTCATCAACAGCATTTCAATAAACTTAAAAGTTATTTAGCGAAACTTCCAACACTAGCAATCTTTGATCCTCAGAAACGTACTAGAGTAATAGCGGATGCAAGCCCTGTGGGCAGTGTTGCTACAATTTGATGAACAGAAAGATCCAAGGGTAATTTCTTTCGCTTGCAAAAGTCTGTCAGAAGTGGAAAAGCGCTACTCACAGACAGAAAAAGAGAATTGAGCTCTAGTATGGGGAGTAGAACGTTTTAACATTTACCTAGCAGCACTGAAATTTGAGCTGGTTACGGATCATAAACCTCTTGAAGCTATATTTAAGCCAACATCGAAACCACCGGCTCTTATCGAGAGGTGGTTACTTCGTTTACAAACATTTAAGTTGAAGATAATATACCAGCCAGTTGAAAAAAGAATTGCAGATTCATTTTCAAGATTATGTAAAATCGAAAATGAAAAGTCATTCGATAATGGAACAGAACAGCATATATTTTCTATTTTGGAGAAAAATGCACCCGAAGCTTTCCGAATATCAACAGTTATTTCAGCAAGTAAAACATTTATTTCAGCAAGACATTGAAATAGTAAACGCAATAGAAAAAATTAATAACAATTCGTGGTCTACAGCTGATAGAAATATATATGCACCGTTCAATTCAGAGTTAACCAGAATGGATGCCGTTTTACTGAGAGGCAATCGTCTTGTGATTCCAAAATCATTGAGGAACCAGGTATTGGAGCTGGCACATGAAGGGCATCCCGGTAAAACAGTTATGAAGAGACGTTTACGTTCAAAGGTTTGGTGGCCTTTGATAGATCGAGAAACAGAAAAATTTGTGAAGCAATGTCGTGATTGTCTCCTAGTCTCCCAACCCAACAAACCACCACCAATGTCAAGATAAAAATTTCCTGAGCAGCCCTGGGAATGTCTCGCCATAGACTTAATGGGACCCTAACCAAATGGATGTATGATACTAGTTATTATTGATTATTATTCAAGATATCAGGAGATTATATTTTTGAAGTCTACTACCTCATCTATAATAATAGAGCAGCTTACTGAAATATTTTCCAGACTTGGAATTCCGAGAAGCATCAGCGCTGATAATGGCCGTCAATTTGTTAGTCACGAATTCATAGAATTTCGCAATCTATACAATATTAAATTAATTCATACACCACCCTATTGGCCACAAGCCAATGGAGAAGTGGAAAATGCAAATAGAGCGATACTCAAAAGACTGAAGATTGCGTATGCTAATAAAAGTGACTATCAAAAAGAAATTAGAAAGTATTTATTAATGTACAATGTTACACCCCACGGTACCACAGGAAAATCTCCATCACAGCTACTGTTCAACAGAGACATTCGCGACAAAATCCCATCTATAACGAACTTAGTTAACCATGAGGGAGATCTAGAGGCCAGAAATAACGATTTATTGAGAAAGCGAAAGGGAAAGAAAAGGGAAGATAAGGCGAGGGGATCGAAGCCATGTGATATCCAGGCAGGAGATAAAGTAATAGCTAAGAACATGACAACTACAAACAAGTTACAAGGAAGATATCATAATGAAGACTTCACCGTGCAAGAAAGGAGAGGAAATGAATTAACGTTAATGAACATTTATACAAGAGACAAACAACACACATAAAAAAAATACCCGAACAAGAAATTAATAAGGTGCCTGGTAATGAAACCTCAATCAATATTTTCGATTCCGATGTGCATTCAGCTAGCACCCTAAAAAGAAGGAATAAGATAAAAACATCCAAAAAAAGTACGTCCTTTGAAATTAAGAGGAGGGATTGTGGAGACCCGCAGGTGACTGTTGCTTGGCGGAGTCTCCACGTGGCATTCACGATCATGCGCCCACTATGGATGAATAATGGTTCGATTGACTGAAGGAAGTTAGTCATTATTGTAGGTTCAGTTAGTTGTGTTGTGTTATGGAAATCGGGTGATTCGAGTGTTTATATATTGTAATTATTAAGATATAAATAGAGTGTAGTGAACAAAGAACAGTGTTACCATTGAGTAGGGTACCACACTATACATTAGCGCACCTGCCTTAATTATTATCTCTCCGACTTCTGGAATTCAGACAAGTCCCTACCCGTCTACACGTCTTCTCGACTCCTACGA
Organism: Cynegetis impunctata; assembly: GCA_030704885.1. Lineage (NCBI taxonomy): Eukaryota > Metazoa > Arthropoda > Insecta > Coleoptera > Coccinellidae > Cynegetis > Cynegetis impunctata. Next base: position 66,992 of record JARQZK010003756.1, read on the forward strand.
TTTGGGAATACAAATGAATGAAGGTCAATTTAGTTTATTCGATCGTTATCGCGAGAAACCAGAATAATTAGTGTTTTTAGATATCTGGATGAATGAGATTCTATGCCTACCCCATTATTATAACGATCGCTGATCCTGTGGGATGAATCTAATATTTCAAACAAAAAAATATAGTCGGATTCATTCCATACATTAGCGCACCTTCCTTAATTATCTCTCGAGAATTAATTTTTCAGACAAGTCGTCTTCCTGAACGGGAATACACAGGAATGAAGGCCAATTTAGTTTATTACTACTTAAATATCCACATTTTTAGCAAACCATATTATTTAATTGCTACACAAGTTCCTGTCCGATGCAACGAGCAAATCGGAATCTGAGCTCTCTCTCTCTCTCTCTCTCTCAATAATTTCAACATATCGATGGCTTAATCTGCAAACCGGCCAACTCCGTTTTGTGAAATTTTACAGGAATGCAAGAAAACTTCATAAAAAAATTATTATTCACAATATCCAAATTCCAAAAGTCATTTTAGTATCTTTTTATTTTTCAAATGTTATATGCGTAAAAGCATAAAAAAATATATTATCACTTTTACATGAAATGAAATTTTGGAGTTGGCCTATTTGAAAATTTAAAAAAAAATAAAAATTGGAGTTGTCCTCTTGTCAGTATATCCTATACTAAGGAAGATTATATCGGAAAATTGAAAAAAGCACTATATTCAGTTTTCTTTTATTTTTCATCTGTCGTCATGTGGTACATTATCATAGTAATCCCTATAGTCCGCCGGCAAGGTATTTTTTAGTTCTTGGAGATCTTTGAACTTCCGGTTTTTTATTTTCAGCCGATTCTCATGAAGATCCGGTAAGCTCTCAATCAATTTAGGTGTAATATTGTTATTGCATCGTTGTGGAAGTAACTGCCATTCATCTCTAAATTTAACTTAAAAGTAAATATTCCCTTCTTTATATTGTTGCGCACGAATATCAGTGACCTGAAAAAACAATAATAAATTACTAGTACTATATCAGAAATGAACTGTGATTTCACCCTTCTACTGAGTTCTGAAGAAAAATACCTTATAAAATGGAATAAAAATATTAAGATCGAAAATATAACTAAAACCCTAACCTTAGCGTCTCCTGTCGCTTTTCCTGGTCTTATCGTTTTGTAGAACTGTAGACTTGAAAAGGATTTAAAAAATTCGTGAGTTAGGTAAGATACGTTGTAGGGTTTCGGGTGTTTGCGTGCTCCAAGACAAACTCCTACATATTCAGCTGGTACATGAATTACTTTATTTTTCAGCTTCCTCTCTATAGTAGCATGCATTGAGTCAGCTTCCATCTGAGTGTGTCCTACCTCCAGATACTTTTGCTCAATTGTGATGTTGTATAACGTTGCCACATTTAGTAGAGCATTTGCCAATACTGCATTTCTGTTTTGGGCTGTACATCCATCGCTGTATAATATAACTTTAATATCCTTATCAAGTTCTCTTTGGATGCTCGGCAAAAGTTTCTCTGCAATGAATTTTACAATTATTGTAGCATAGTTTATCAGAAGATAGTCCACCTTCCGTCTCGTTCCAGAGATAGCAGAATCCGTCTTTATTTTTCAAGTTAAATAAACAAAAATTGTGTGTGCACAACTTGGTTTTATAGTATAAAGATGATACATTAGATTTGGGTGCCAGTAGCACAGCTTGTGTGTCCATCGTGAATACAAATTCTTCTGTCAATTTGTCATTTTCTTTTTCGGTTCGGGCTTCATTTTTCCTTTCTATGTGCTCCTTATGTTCAGTGTCAGTTACATTTCCAAGTTTGTGACAGAGGCACTTTTCGCACTCATCTTTCTTCGGCTTGAAAAGTGATATATTTTCAATTTCTAGAGTGTTATTGAATGTTGCGATTGACAGGTGCTTAATGTTACGCGACGTGCACCAGTCTGATACGTAAAAATTGTACAGGGCTTTTTTTGATACCCATTCTGGCAATAAATAGAGCTTGGATGTAGTTTTTCGGCAATAGTGGGATTCCATTTTCGGTATATTACTCAAAAATTCCCTTAGTGATTCCACTTCTGTCTCGTGAGGATTTTTTCTGGCAGATTGAGTCAGGTCTTCTTTTCTGTGAGATACTTTTGCCTTTTTTCCAGTTCCAAATTGACATTTTGGTAATGCACAAAGTGTTTTGAAACATCGTTTTGCAGACTCGCACACGACGTTCGTCATTCAAAATACAAGCTATAAACCATTGAAACTCTTTCTCTTTGTAAAAGATGGGTCTTTTCTATCTCTTGGACGTTTATAGGTATCTCTTGTGCAAAGCTATCCACGAAAACTTTCTTTTCTCCCCAAGTCATTTTCCAAAATTTTTCGAATATTGCTCCTCTTTCATCTTCTGACACTTCACTACATTTGAAGGCACTTTTGTCATTTGTATTGCATTCGCATCGAGGTTTGAGAACGCGTTTGTTTTTTTGCGTTTTTTCCCATTTTCCCGTCTTTTTTTTTTACGTCCTGTATTTTTTCCCTTTTTCTCTATTAGACTTGTTTATTTGTTCATTCCATGTAGCTCTGTTTACTTGGCATCTTTTTCTTCTTTTAACTCTCTTTGGTTCTTCTTCGCTGTTAGAATCGGAGTGCTCAGAATAAGGTACAAGTCGTTCATTGTTGTAGTCACTATCATCGCTATAATTGTCTATCACGCTAGCATTGTTATCACGATGTGATGTATCCTTGGAAGTTATAGGTATTCCGGATGATTCCGTGTATGACGAATTATCTACTGGTGGCTCAATTTCCGTGGTCTCCTCTGTAATAGCATCTACAGATGTTGAAGCATTATCAGCTAACGGCTCAGTTTCCAGAATCGCTTCAGTTGTGCCAACGTCAGTCAATATGAAAGGCATGTTTTCAATAATTTCCTCTGTGAGAATAATGTCATTCTCATTCATTTGCTTAAAAGCAGCTTCCATAATTTTTAACGCCCTCGACATCCTCTTTATCTGTAAGTAATATTGATTTATAATATAAATATAATATATATAATAGTATTCATTATTACCGGTGTAAGAACTAGGTGGTCAACGTGCTTCATGTCACAATGAAAACGGTCATAAAAAATGTTTTTAATACCGACTGAAGTTGACATTTGGATACAAAAACAAGACAAATTTTGTTATCACATGGCGTTAATATTCTCTAGTATCGTAAAAATTTGAGTCACTTCTCCTATTACCGTATTTTGACTTTAAAATCAATGATATGTAATACAAATATTTATTTATAAAATTATATTGTCACATTGAAAAATGACCAACTCCATCATAGTATACCTATTTGTCTCAATGAAAATCGGCCAACTCCAACGTCATACTTTGATAGGTTATGACATTATTATCCTTTCGATTATTCACAAGAATTATACATTATATTTAGTTAAAGTCACTTACCTCAATTACTGTGTAGTTTTCAGCACCAACTATCTTTCATTTAAGCTGTATCGAACACACATAAACTCTAGTATCACACGCGGTACTTTCTGACACGTTGTCCGGTACATTAATGGTGGTCCGCACGGGAGTTAGCCACTTTTCGGTGTTGCTAAGCAATTGTCGGGAGTTGTCCTTTTTACGTGTCAGTCGTTTTCTCATTAATTTTAAAAGCTAGGAGTTGAACAATTTTAGCACCCTGTAGGCGACAACCGCGCGCATTCAACGACGTCAAAAAATGATTTTGGATCGAAAGTGGAGTTGGCCGGTTTGCAGGTTAAGCCATCGATATGGAATGTGACAAAGCATTTGGTCCAGGGGCAAGGTCGATTGATCCACGAGAACGAAAAATTCAGCGCACAGTAGCGTACCATAGTAATATATTGTGACAAAAATGATTTGAAATTCAATTTCATAATGCTGATATGTATTAATGTAAAAAATATTGAAACTTATTCATTCTTGTATATGAAAACTAAATTGAATTTTCGTTTGAATAATTAATACTATTCCTAAGATATGGAATCGAGGTCAATTCAGTTTATTACCATCCATAATTACTCACATATTCACATTTTTTAGCAACCAATATTATTAATTTACAGACGAGTATACTCCAGCCAACCTTTATATAATCAGATTCATCGCACAGGATCAGCGCACCTGATCCGTGAGAATCCAGAATCATTATATAGACATCGGGAGTAACAGGATACATTAATTTTCAAACAAAAAATATAGTTGCATTCATTAGCGTACCTGCCTTGATTATCTCTTCGACTTGAGAATTCAGACAAGTCCCGACTCGTCTCCACGTATTCCCGTCTGGGAATACACAGGAATGAAGGTCAATAATTACTCACATATCCACATTTTTAGCAAACAACATTATTTAATCTATAGACAAGTCCCGACGCGTAATGAGAGATCCCTCTTCACCACCCCTCGACTCACTAGATAGGGAAATCGAGGATAATTTAGTTTAATAGCCCCTTTAATTACTTACATATTCACATTCTTTAGCAAACCATATTAATATTTAATTTATAGACAAATTCCGGCCCCGTCTTCCAGACTCAGTAGCGTAAAAAGCGATTTGAAAATTCGAGGGGGTCGTTCGAAATGGGTAGTTTGGGGCCACTCTCTCATATCTTTACCACTCATAATTCAATTATGATTTACATCACCGTCAAGTATCAGCTGTTTTGAATTTCTCTACTGAGGCCCGGTTCTACCACCTCTGGCTAAAAGTTATAGTTATGGTTAGCAAGACAATAGGTGTACTGTTCGATGACGTCTTGCTTTACCATAGGCTGAAGTTACTCTTACCTAAGGATGAAGTAACGGGTATTTTGAGTTCTTGTGGAGGCAGTAACCATTGATTAACTACATTTTGGCGTTTGACTTGACATGAACAAAAATTGTTCGAGGTTATCTTCCCATTGTTTTTTTATACGGATCGAAAATACAAACAATATATAAATAATGCTTGATCCAGGGTTTGATGGCCCAGATGAAGATGAATCATTCTTTCCCATGCCCCAACCTCGAAGTCCAAAATTGATCCGAGAAAGAGTAAATTATTATGAAATGCTCAATGACAATCAGTTTTTTCTTTGATATTCCGTCTGAAAAACTGTTGTTTTTTTGTTAGAAACAGTTCAAGAAGACATTCAATATAGAACCGAGAGGTAAGAAATTCAGTGAATCTATAACCTGACACTGGTTATTATAATAGTGGTTTACATGAATTCTATTACTTCCAGTATATTAGTAAATCTAAACTTCTGATCACAATTGCATTCACTCATATTATTTTCTTGTTTGAGAAATTTTCCTATTTCTGTGATGACCAGGTTGTTAATGACAACACGATTTCATGCAACAGGAAGTTTTTATATTCTATGTTGTGATTTCTGTCATGTCAGCCAAACAATAGCCTTCATTATATCTCAGAAAGTTACTGAAATACTTGCTTCACTGCTGCCCAATTTATAAATATGCCACAAACAGAAGAAGAAATGGCAACTGTCCATTTACAGTTTTATAATAAGGCCAGATTTCCAAAAGTAGTTAGGGTTGTAGATGGTACCCATATTCGACTCCAGTCACCAGGTAGGTACCCTCTATACAGATTCAATAAAATATACTAATTTCTTTAATCATAGGTGGTGAATTTGCTGAGCTGTACAGAAATAGAAAGAAATATTTTTCGAAAAATGTTCAAGTGATTGCTGGATCAGCTTTGGAAATTTTTTATATTGTGACCAGATGAAAGTTCAGCTCATGGTCAAACAATATTCAATGCATCGAGAATAAAACATCGGTTTGAAAGAGGTGAAATGGGAAACCACGTTTCAGTTGGTGATTCAGGCTATGAAGTTCTTCCCTATTCAATGTTTCCTCTATCTCTTCCAGTTTCATTATAAATTTAACATAATATCTCCTAACACCAAAGAAGAAATACAAAATTTAATTGACCACCTGGACCCTAAAGAAGCATATCTGGTTTTGAGAATATTTCCATTATAATTTTAGAGTTACAAATTAATTTATGAAAACGTAATGCCCATTCAAGTTCCATTGGTAATTCTGAAATATTTCAGTAGTTTAATATTAATTGGTTTCAAGTTAATTGCTTTTAATTTAAGTTGACCATGTTTTCTCGGGCTGTTCACCACATACAGAACTTCAAAATATTTCGATTTGAGACAACTTGCCATAGAATATTAATAATAAGAGAGATAAAGGGTGTCAAAGGTGAGATAGTGTTTTTGAAGTTTTAAAATAATGAAAAGGAAATTGAATGTATTGAACTCAAAATTGCCACGGTATAGTTTTTAAGAACGAGAAATAAGAATTTGTTATAATTTTCTACCATAGTCTATGTACAATTACTTAAGGACCAACCTTTATACCTTGTTCATTGTTTATTATTGTTGCAAACTTTTGTGATCAATTGAATGAAACAAAGTTCACCAAAAATATTTATTTCAATATTATCACAAAAGTACTTTTATTCATGTTGTTTTTCTTTTAATTGTATCAGCTCCTCCCTTAAAATATTTCTTTTGTGAGTCTGCAACCTCCTTTTTGGCATTTGCAAATTCGCCATGCGTTTTAACAACATTTTTGGTGTTGGCTGTATATTTTCTTTTTGCGAAAATATATTAAAATCCGAAAAAGATTTTTATATTATAATGTAATTTTATTACCTGGAGTCTTACGAATATTCAATACAGGATGGATTGGCTCTATTAAAGATGCCGGAGTATACGTAGCCCAATTATTTTCCGGAACTTTACTTATATGTTCTTCATCTGATTCTCGTGGTACTCTTTGATAATATTTTCCTAAAATGTATTTACATTCATATCCTATGAGTCATCAAGAAATCGGGTACATAACAACTAGACATTAAAATAATATAGTGTTTAGCATATGCACTTCAACCATCAACATTGTTGAAGGGATAAAGTTCACACTAGGGTTAAGTCGTACATTAACAAAATGGTATGAAGGTTTCACTATAATGATTATTTCAATTTCTTTCGTTCAACGCTACTCTTTATCAAACAAATATTACAACAAACTCTAATGCTTACCTGCACATTCTCTACTTCTAATGGTTCTGGAGAAGAGGGTTCTGATGGTTGATTGCAACATGTAGCTCGTGGTTCATCCAAAATTATTATGATGTAACGTCTCCATTTTAGAAATGTAAATAGCAATAATATGTACCTTCAACTGTATCACAATTAACCTCGTTTGTTCCCCCTTCTATGGTTTGGGCACCCAGTTCATGGACCGGTAGGTATAAGGGTGGTTGGTGGTCTGGTTCGGTGGAGTATCCAATTTGGTGCTTTAGGATGGATGGATTCACGTTTGCGTGTGGGCATCTTAGTGAATTATCGGTCACTATGGTACCTTCAGATAAAGTAGGGATAGTGTTTGAGTCCTCGGCCGGTGTTGATTGAACGGGTACGGGAACGATCTCGGCAGCTTCAAGGTTGGTACTGTCGGCCGATGAGACGGCTGTCGACTGGTCGGTTGCCTCGAAGAAAGGGTCGGTTTTAGCCCACACGAATTCGAATTCTTTCTCCAGTAGATGTGAGGTACGTAGGTTAAGTTCATCACTCATGTCGTTGGAATTGGAAGAAAGCTGTATTCTGAAAGCAAAGATGGGTCAGATAGGTAAATTACATTCGAAAACAAATTTTGAAAAATTAATAAACGGAACATTAACGGAAAACGGTATTTCTAGTCAAAAAACAACAACAATAATCAAAAATATAGTTTTCGGATTCGTCTACTAGGGTCTATTTATGGTTATCCATTTTGCTACTCCATTGATTGGCACCTTTAACCGAAAGCACTTCTGCGGGGGCCAATCAGTTGGGCTAAGTGCTTGTGCCATACGGCGGGTTTCGTCGCCCCAATCTTCTCTCTTGCCGCTGAAGGTTCGGGAATAACCTGCGACAGTTGGCTGGTCCCGTGGACCCTTATGGGCCTTGTTGGACGCCTGACGATGGCCGCTTCCACTATAGGGTTCGTGTCCATGGGGTGTGGCCGACGGACTCGAGCTACGGGGGTCTGAGCAGGTTGGATTCCCTTGAAGGGGCGGTACGAAGAGCTTCTTGTCCTGGTGGTGGGATTATCACCTGACTATAAAGACATGGGGATGCGGTTGGGGTAGCGGCTGAATTCGCATGTCTCCTCCGGTATTGTGACTCCGGTTTTTTATGGCCTTCCACTCTTTTATGGTTAAGGCCATGAGAGGCGTCATTTTCGGTGGGGGATGATCGATTCGGTTCGCTTCCTTCGGGGGCGCCATTTATTTGTCGGTGTCTGAAAGAAAAATTTCGGTTTGGTTACTTAACAGTTTAAGATCCTTGATATGGACCCGCCTGAGCTTTTTCCTGTTGCCTGCTACCCGATTCATCTTGTAGGGATTAGAAAATTTGTCGCTCGTATGCTCGTGCTAGCCGAATCTGGACGACACGGAAGGTGTCCCGTAGCTGTCGCAGACGATCGCTCAGTTTATTCGCTTCGGTAAGATTATCAGAGTTATGAACGGTTTCAGTGTCATCTTCCACGGTCCGGTGCACTGCATTCGGAAGTTCGTATTCTCGTCCAAAATTCATAAATGCTGGTGTGTAAACCGTGGATTCTTGTTTGGATGTGTTTATTGCCATAGTGAATTCGTAGATATGTTGATCCCACTTTTTGTGATCATTTTCGCAGAATTGGGCAGATATTGTCTTAATCACCCTGTTCGACCTCTCCACTGGATTACATTGGGGTGTGTATGCCAGCGTGAAGCGATGTTTCACACCAAAGTCCTCGAACAAGGTGCGGAAAACCTGGCCACTGAATTGGGTTTCTTTATCGGTCACGACGGTGCGTGGGCATACAGAACGCGATATCACCTCTTCCACTAAGGCTCGCAGACGGCGTTGGCAGTGGCTTTTCGAATCTGCTTACGGGCAGGCCATTTTGTGAAACAGTCATGGAATACAATTAAGTAAAGGTTTCCCTTTGATGATCGGGGTAGTGGACCTACTAGACCTATGCTTACAGACTCTTACGGGTGTCGGACGAGGTTCGGCTGCATGGCACCTCGTGTTCTCCTTTGTAGTACCTTGTTTTATGACACTGTAGGCATCCCCGGACGTATTCGCTGATATCTGTGACAATGTGTGGCCAATAGTTTCGAAGAGCTATGCGTGCGATATTTTTAGTAAGTCCTAGATGGCCGCCGGATGGCGCGTCGTGGTTTTCCAGAAGTAATGTGGGTTGGAGTTCGGTAGTACACACAGTTTCCATGGTTCACAGTATTCTTTGACTTTCAGGTCTCCGTAATACCAGAAATGTCGGAACAATTTTCCATCCTTGATGAAGTAGTCCGGGCTTTGGGTTGTGCCGTACCTCTTGCATTTTGGTTGTATACCAGCTACACTAGGTGTCTCTAAGTTCGGTGGCGGTATTGGCGGCGGTATCGGATAGTGATTCTCGTGATAGTGCATCGGAAACGCGGTTCAGGACTCCCTTCAGGTATTTGATTGAAAAGTCAAACTGCTGTAGGAGAGGCTCCTGCGTGCCAGCCTCCCACTGGGACTCTAGATTGAATGGAGCCAGGTCAGACTTTGATGGTCGGTTGTGACGGTATTTCCTTCGAGGTAAAGTCGCATCTTATCTATTCCCCAGACAATCGCTAAACATTCTTTTTCGGTTAAGGAGTAGTTCTTCTCGGCGGATTGTAATGTTCTGCTCGCATTGGCTATGATATGATCTTCTCCATCTTGTCGTTGTAGTAGCGTTACTCCTAACCCTTGTTCGGAGGCGTTAGTCTGCAGCTCGGATGGCATTGAAAAATCTGGACATGCAAGTACGGGCGCCTGTGTTAGCAGGATTTTCAGACCGTCGAAGGCTGTCTGTTGTTCTGCATTCCAAAGCCATCGCTTGTCTTTCTTGAGTTGGCTGGTCAGTATAGAAGCGATCAAGGAGAAATTTGGTATGAAACGACGGTACCATGAACATATCCCCAGAAAGCGGCACAAAGCTCGTACTGTTGTGGGCTCGGACTTTGTCAGGGTCGGTTCGAATACCCTCGGCGGTTACTTCATGTCACAGGTAGGGATATTAATTCAGAAAATACATTGATGTTTCAATTCGATGTAAAACATCGGATCCTTGCATCGATGTTTTTCGATGCATCGCTTAAAAACATCGATGTTTTTCAACATCTAGTACTTCTTTGTTTTTCTTTAAATTTCAAGATATAATGCGTCGATTTAATAGCATCGTATCAGTAAGAAATAGCTTTGTGAGTAAAAAAATTATGAAGAAGTGTTTTATTAAAATAAATATTTATTAAAGAAAGATATTGAATATAATATTGAATATAATCTTCATTCGAAATACGATGAACATCCTAATTTACATGAATTTCTAAAATTTGTAATTAGTAATAAAAATACCCAATTCTAAACAGAAGAAAATACTATATTACAAAGAAAAAATACAAATATATGAAATACATTCAACACCAATGATGTCTAGGCAGACTTTGCAGAAACAAAAGTTTGCTGGAACGTTTTCCTTTTTTTCTGTTCCTCTGTTGAACTATTTGTGCAGCCTTTGAAAATAAGCGTTCAGATGGAACAGAAGTTGCAACAATTGTCAAATATTTGAAAGCAACTTCATACAGTTTAGGAAACTGAACTTTAAAATCACTCCAGATTTCCAAAGGATTTTCATTAAGTCTTCCTACTGGACTGCGAAAGTATATTGTCAATTCATCAGAAATAGCATTATCCGATTGAGTCAACTTTCAGTTCTTGTTCACTAATTTATGATGATCTTCCCATAACGAAGAACAACCTAGTTACATACCCATAAAGTGCAGCGTATACATAATAAACTGCAAGGTTGCTCTGTTATTCTTAGAACCCTATTTTTAGACTATAGATAAGAAGTTTACATTATAACCTATTGCATTAGCCTTCAATCACTTCTAAGCTTGCTCTTGAAGAGAACACATCTCTCTGTTATTTCATTTAGTATATAGTAAGTTAACCATTATTGTAATAATTGAAATGAAAAGTTTTTAAAAGCCCTCTTGGTGTCTCACGATACATATCTGGCGCAGTCGGTAGGATATGTGCGTTTGTGTAAAAGAAGAAATCACATTTTGCTGAAAGACCGAATTTCCACAACTAGGTGTTTCCACATCGAAGCCGTATCCAGAATCAAGAATCTACACTTCGAGAACCAAGAAGCAAGAGTAGCAGAAGTCAGGGAAGAAACTACGTGCTTCAGATTCAAACTGTAAGTGCCAAATAGTTCCTTTCGCCTTCCTTGCCTTTTTTCAAGTTTAGGGTGATAATAGTAAGAAATTAAAGGATTTTATTAATTAATCGCCTTCCTTACTTTTTCTCAAGTTTAGGGAGATAATTTTAAGAAAGCAAAAAATTTTATTAAGAAATTAAATAGAGTAATTAATAATCAAAGTGAATAATAAACCATTGCTGGTAAATAATTGAATGAACACAGTTGAAGATTTATTAAATAATTTTTAATCTTTCAATTGAAGAAGAATTAACTACTTCTTCAAATTCAAGTGACAATATAAATCTAATTGAAAATAAAAATATGGTTCCACTAGTTCAAGAAGCCGCCCGAATTAATTGGGATCTTTTCAAATTTCAACTCAAAAACATCAAACCATATGATGGTGATGCAAATACACTTATTAAATTTATCGCAAGTTGTGACAGTTTTGTAGAACGGTATCGAGTACATAATGACGAGGATTTAAATAAATTAATTGTCGAACGTATTCAGGAGAAATTAGTCGGTAAAGCAGAAAGTTTCGTAGGAAATCGTGCAGAATTACTTTCTTGGAATGACATCAAATCAGCCCTACAACAATGTTTTGCAGATAGGCGCGATTTCGGTTGCTTAATACAAGAATTAACAAGAGCACGACCATTTAAAAATGAGACAATGCATGATTTTGGAACACGCCTTCAATTATTACGAAGTAACGTGACCCAAAGGATAAGTTATGACACTACTTTACAGCGCGATGAAAAATTATTTCAAATTCGCCACTGCGACAAAATCGCATTAAACACATTTATTGCAGGATGCACTGGTGTCTTGAGAAATAACATGCACCTTAAGAAACCAGGGCTGGCACTCTGTTACATAATAGCGATAAAGATTCCCTTCTCTTCGCTATTTCGTACTCTGTAACTTAGTTCGATAGTTTCCGTGCCTAGCTGAACATGACCGAAGATGTGATAGCGAAGCGAATGATAGCGACAACTTCAAGGGTCTTTCTATTAAGAGACATATCGTTCTGTCTTATTCTACTCAATGTGTAAAATTTTTCATCTCTTTTCGATTTAAAAAAATATAAGAGGTTAAGTTCTTGACGTTTTTGTTATTAATTTTAATTTTGTGGAGTACCTATGTGGAGTTGGTTGTGTACCTGATAAAAACTATAAAAAAGGTAAGCATTTAATTTTAGGAATCTTTAGAACTAAGTTTTTTATTTGTTGGGTTGCTATCAAAATGTTTTGGGTTAATTGCAAAGTGAACTATCCGACCTATCTACCTCTACCACTTTCAATGGAATAGTTATAGCACAATTATTAATTAAAAACTGATAATTATGTTTGAATACTGGTATTGTGGTGATAAATTATAAATTATAGAAACATGTCGTCACGAGCCCCAAAAACAAATCAATATCAATGGGTAGTACTTGTTGACGTTTTATTGGAACATCCTGAAATGGTTACAAAATCATTTTTTGGATTGGATGCGAGGCAAAATTATAAACGACATAAATTTGACAAAAATGGACTTCCTCGCGATTATAAAAAACCGATAACATTTGTCCCACATAAAAGTAAGGCAAATGGGAGAAAGCCCAAAAAAAAATTTAACATTTAAACTTAGAAACTACAGTAAAAAAAAAACAAGAAAAATAAACATGACAGGGGTTATCCAGGAGTACAGGGGTTCATCTAGCCCGCTAATGGAGTGAGGGGTAACAGCCGTAAACAAACCGTTCGGGGAAGGAGAATATTATAGGCACAAACCATTCCTGAACCATTCTGGCTAGCTAACCCGCGACTTCAAATGCAACCGGCGAAAAACAATTAAAATAAAAATTAAAAATTTCAAACAACAAATGAAAACAACAAATGAAAATCACACCCGAAGGTATTTAAGAAGAATGTTGTGTCTTACAGACTCTGTTGCTCTTGTAAAAGTTTTTGCTTAATTAATTTCGAGAAATGCCTCGGTCCCGAATCTTTCACATGGTTTGCCAATTTATTCCACATTCTAATTGCCACAAAGGTAAAGGACCTCTCATATGCCGCAGTTCGATGTCTAGGTATCAAAAAATGCTGATTATTTGCTGTTCTTTGAGTTCGTGTTAAAGATAGAAATTTAGTTTTCAAGTACTTTGGTTTACCACTTTTCTGCAATCTGTAAATGAGTGTATACATATGAAGTTTCCTTCTGTTGGCCATGTTCAAAATTTTATTACGATTTAGTGATGGCGTTGTATGATTTCGGAATGGTATGAGATACGAAAATCTCATGCAACTATTCTGTACCCTCTGGATGGACCTACTCATCTGAAAGGATATAGCATCACCGTAAACAATATCACCATAGTCAAATAAGGAAAGTACTAAACTCTGGCATAAATAGAATTTTTGATAAGGTGCACGAAATTTTTTTACTTTGGCTATATTTTTCAATCTCCAATATGCTGCAGTTAACTTCTGTTTAATATGATGTACAAAAGAAAGTGAACTGTCAAAGATGATACCGAGGTGCTTGGCCTTCGGAACCACTGAAATTAGTTTATTATCAATATGAATTTTTATATTATTTTCTATGAACTCTCTTGATTTTACGTTTTTGCTAAAGATTAGGGCCAGAGATTTTTCAGAGTTTAGTTTCAAATTATGTTTACTTGAAAACTCGTTTATGTTCTGTAGGTCAAAATTCAGTTTTTTTTGTACTACCTGCAAGTTTTGTTTATTTAAGGGTATATTCAGTGCACTGTCGTCTGCGTATTGACCGAATTCAGAATTACTCACCCAATTTTTCATATCTGCCACATAAATCGAAAAAAATGATGTAGAAAGCACCGAACCCTGTGGTATACCTCTCTTAACAAGTTTAAAATCTGAATAGTCTGTTCCTGTGCCACTCTCGACCGAAAAACAACTAAAACGACCTCCCAAAAGTTCCCTGGTCAGATGCACAGAGTCCAGAGAGAACCCAAAATAGCTCAATTTTGCCAGTAACATTTCATGACTGATAGTATCGTACGCTTCGTATCATCAGGAACAATGTTTATAGAAACAGAACCAGTTTCTCTTGGAAAAAAAAATTAAAATTGTAAATTATTAACAAAAAGTGAACTTGGGAATAAAATTAAAGCAAAAAGAGTATCTAATCGAAAAGGTGATGAGATAACCTTGTTAAGAATGCACCAAGAAAATATGGTAGTTTTGAGGGAAATTAGTGCAAATATTTCAATAGTAGCAGAAGCAATTCTTCTAAAAGTTAACGTTTGTCCACAGTGCTGCACATCGAGTTCATAGGAATTCCAAAGTTCTTTTACTTCACTAGTTTGTGATTTTGAGATGACTATTTACATAAGAATTATATTCCTTTTTTATGTACCAAATATTATAGTTATTTTTGAAGTTTATAAAAGTTTTAGTTATTTTTATTTTTGTAGTTTAAGTTTTTATATTTCTTACATTGGTAATATAAAGATATTTATTATCACATTGTCAATTTAATAATTTTTGAAATAAGTACTCACCCATCTGTTTTATAATTATGAAATATTTTTAATTTTAGTTTTTGAATAGATTTCAAAACATTAAATTATAAACAATTTTCAACAAATGTTTGTACTATTAAAATCTAGTTACGGTAATTGCTTACTACTAGATACAGGTTGGGAAAGAGACATAATACTAACTATTCTTCAAAAAACATTAACTTTAATTGTACAAACTATTTTAGAAATATCTATTTTCAATATTCTGCCTTGTTTGTCTACCTTCATTTAATACTGGGTTGTTGGCATTGTGGTTGTTAATTATATTTTGATTAATTAAATTCAAGTCAAAGTCAAATTCAACTCCTGCCCTAATTACTAAATTGTGTAACACAGCACAAGCATTTATAATTGCACCAACTTTTTCTGGGCTGTATCTTAGATTTTTCTCTCCTAAGAGGCATCTAAAAACCATTTTAAGGCGTCCATTGCAGCGTTCAATTATGCTTCAGGTGATTTTGTGTGCATGGTTATAACGTCCCTCGGGGGTGTTTGGTTCTGGATTATCAAAAGGGGTGAGCAGCCAAGGTTCCAATGGATATCCTGAATCTCCAAGTAACCATTGATTTCTCCTGCCTAAAAAATATTTTTTCAAATCCTGTTAAATTGTAACAGACAATTTTTTTACTTACCTCTGTTATAATCTTCACTCAAAGTGTGCTTCACTTCTGAAGCTCTCAAAATAAAAGCATCATTTACAGAGCCAGGATACCGTGCATTCATGTTCAAGATTTGCAAATCACAACTGCAAACAATTTGCACATTTTTGGAATGAAACCCCTTAAGATTTACATAATTGTGCTCTTCGTGTGATGGACCCAATATTGCAATATGTGTACAATCGATGCAACCAATTATACCTGGAAACCCTGCTTTCTACATGAACCCTCTTTTTATATAATTTTTAGACTGTTCGTCAAAAGGATATTTGATCCATGCAGGTCCCAAATGTGTACCAATGCAATTAGCAATCTCATGAATGCAACGACTTACTGCTTGTTGACTTGAGGATAATAAAAACTCGTCTCCAATACCTGAAATCAAATAAAAATTATGATTAAGTACACAATTATAATGTTAATACTAACAGTTTATTAATTCTATAAGTACACAATTATTATATCAACAAGCCTTACACACTAGTTCAATAGTTTAATATATCTACCTACCTCTTTGATAATTGCCAAATGCAAAAAAGCGTAGGGCGGTCAAAATTCGTGTCTGTCGAGGGATTCTTGTGTTTCTTTGCTCATGATCCATATGAGGGACTAGTTGAGTAAATAACTAAGAAACTAGGTCTTTATTTAGACGAAAAAGTTCAATGAAACGTCTATCAGGTATGGATCACTCTTATCTCGCAATACCTTTTTTCTAACTCTATTTTCATGCATTCTTGCAATGTTTTCGAGTTCATTTACAAGAAATCTTTGTACTGGCAACATGTTTAACAAAACCCGCTAAATTAACAACACAGAATGTCTACTCTTTCCCACAGCTATTAACAAGAATCACTAAATAATATTAATCATGCACTAAGCAAATAGATAAATACTTCATCTAAACGTGTTGTGAACTCAACAATAACAGTGTCATAAATGAGAATGTGAGGTTACCAAATCTCATAGATAACTGCCAAATCTCTTCTTCTTTTTCATTTTCATCATGATATAGTATAATTTGTATAATGTCTTCTGAATTATTAGTAGATTATTCTCTATCCGATTGACGATCACGAATCTTGTCGAACTATAACCGAGGCGATAGAGATTCGCTTATCTCTCTCTCTCTTCGGTCTATTACCCTAGGGAGGGTCTGGTGGCATCATGCGTTTTCTGGCTGCCCATTGGTCTCGATTCTGGTCCATATGAACTGCTCCATGTAAGGTGGCGCCAATCAGGGATTTTGTTTGGTCAACCCATCGTTTCGGTGACCTGCCTCGTGGTCGGCGTCCATTTATTTTTCCCTCGACCATTAGACGTTCGATCGAGTCGTCTTTTCGGGCAATGTGGCCAAAGTATCGGAGGAAAGTCTGGCTGACTTTTGTGGACAGACGTGTCTGAATGTTTAGTTCGTCTAGAATGGAGGCATTCGTGCGATGCGAGGTCCAGGATATTCGCAACATGCGTCTATATGTCCACATTTCAAACGCATCTATTTTTCGCTTGTCTGCCTCCTTTACAGTCCAGGTTTCTGAAGCATAGCTGGCGATTGGAAAAATTAGGGAGTTGAGCAGTCTTAGCTTTGTATTTCGTGTGATAGCAGAATCCCTCCATATGTTGTTCAGCTCCGTTGTTGCTGTTCTTACTATAGCTAGGCGTCTTCGGATCTCTGCTTCGCATCCTCCAGTATTTGTGATAGATGCAC
This sequence comes from Cynegetis impunctata, assembly GCA_030704885.1. Taxonomy (NCBI): domain Eukaryota; kingdom Metazoa; phylum Arthropoda; class Insecta; order Coleoptera; family Coccinellidae; genus Cynegetis; species Cynegetis impunctata. Next base: position 84,240 of record JARQZK010003756.1, read on the forward strand.
CGAGGTATATGAACTGGTGCACAACTTCGAAGCCTGATACCTTATGGATATGTGGTAGGTTATTGTTATGGCGGTCAATTATCATCACTTTTGTTTTTGTGGTGTTGAGCTCCAAGCCGTAGTCTTTGCTAACTAAACCAAGTCTCCTCATCACTGTTTCCAGCTCTTCCCGGTTTGCACCTATGATTAGGGTATCATCAGCGTAGCGTAGATTGCTGATTTTCTTTGCTCCTATTTCTACGCCGCCTTCCTATTCATCCAGCACGTGTCGCATTATATATTCACTGTAGATATTATACAGTATAGGCGACAGGATGCACCCCTGCCTCACACCAGTCGCTACACCAAACTCTTTCGAGAGCGTGTTATTTGTTTTGATCCTAGCTGAGTTATTATCATAGAGCTGTCTGATTAAGTTGGACAAATGCAGTGGTACTCCCATTTCACTGAGTATGCTCCACAATGGGTCCCACTTGACAGAGTCGAAGGCCTTGGTGTAGTCCACAAAGCAGAGGTACATTGGAACGTTAAATTCTCGTGCTTTTTCAATTAGCAGGCCTACGTTGAGTATTTCCTCTCGAGTCCCTCTTCCTGGCATGAAACCAGCTTGTTCATCAGCTATTTGTGGGAGTAGGAATGGTTTCAGCTGGCTGTTAAGAATCTGGAGTATGATCTTGTTAGCATGGGGAACCAAAGCAATCATACGGTAGTTGTTACAGTCTGTGGGGGATCCTTTTTTATGAATTGGTATATATACTGAATAGCACCATTCTTTTGGCCAACATTCTTCTTCCCAAATCTGGTTGCATAGTGTGTGCATCATATCTACACCAATTCGATTCGCTTCTAGAGTACCGATAATCCAACATAGCGATTCTTTTCGTTTGCTTATTCTTTATCTCTTTCCTTATAATACAAATTACAGAGTGCCAGTCCAGAGTCTCTTGAGGATGCCATTGCCTATATAGATGATTTCAATAATTTTGAAAAATTATATGGTAATTTTAGTAACAATTATCCACGTGATAATTCTTTCAAACAAAATAATATATTCCAGAAAGCAACTTTTCAAAATCAACCAAATTATAATCAACGGAATTATCAATACGCTAAGAACCAAAATTTGAATAATCAATATCAATCAAATTTCCCGAATCGATATTATAATAATTACAATGACAAACCAACATTTCCTAGTCAACCCATAGATATACAACAACGACCACAACCGCCTAGGAAATATCCAACAAACGCACAAGTGTTTGGTCAGCAACTTAATGCGTTTAGACCTAATCAAGTTCAATCTAATCAATTACCTAAACCAGAGCCAATGTCAACCACAAGTCGAAACCCATCGTTTCAGTCCAGAATAGGAAGACAAAACTCTCAGTCAAATGTTCAAAATCCATATAGAAATAATCTACGAAATCATTTCACTAATTATAATCATAATAGAAATTTCATCTCGGAAGAATTATATACGAATGACTATGATCACGAAAACGAAGAATTTTTAAATTCCAAATATGATGCGAACGAAGTTCACGAGACTGATATTCCAGAACACTCGGTATATCAAAATCAAACTAATGAAAATCAAAATTTTCGCGAAAAAGCCTCGGAAATTCAGACAGTATAGAATTAAACTCAAACAAACCCTTGCCGTACATAGAAATCCAAAATCCAAATATCAAATTATTACTTGATACAGGCAGTAATAGATCATTACTTCGACCTAGATTTGCAGAGACTTATTTTTCAGAATTCATTTATCGTTGTAATGTAGATATCACCTCGGCATTCGCAAAGAGAACAATCGAATATCAAGCGAAAATTCCTGCGTTTGCAGAGTTCAGCAGTAATAATCATATTAAGTTTATCTTATATGACTTCCATGAATTTTTTGACGGAATCTTAGGATAAGAAGATATCATGAATATGAATCTAAATATAGACCTTTCCAATGGCGTGCTATTTAATGACAATGTTGCCATTCCTATCGAATTCAGAACACCCGAAGATAAAAAGTTCGAGTTCACTGTAGGACCTTACGAAAAGTTACTTAGAAACCTCCCAGTAACGATTCCTAATGGCGAAATATTAATAAATGAAACAAATTTAGGTAAATTACATGTACCCGAAAATTTAACAGTGGCATCAAATGGCTTTGCAAAAGTAGAAATAACAAATGCTACAAATATACCAATCACAACAATTTTAACAAAATTCCTTGTTGCATATCCATTTTCTAATGCTTTATATGAAATTCATAATTTCAACTATTCGAACGAGAATATTACAAACGAAAAGAGCAAAAATAAAATGGATGTAAAAAATTTAATCCTTACAACATATGAATTCTGAAGAAGAATCAAGTATTACAAAATTATGTCAAGAGTTTTCAAAACCCGGCGACTCCTTAACTTTCACCTCAAATATAAAACATAAAATAAAAACCACAGATGAAATACCCATACACGTTAAATCATACAGATACCCTTATTGTCATAAGGAAGAATTACAAAGACAAGTTGACGAAATGCTAGAAAAAGGAATAATAAGTGCCTCCAGTAGCCCGTGGAGCGCCTCCATCAGGATTGTAAGCAAGAAATTAGACGCATCAGGTCAGCAAAAATGGCGTTTAGTTGTAGATGATCGAAAACTAAACGAAAAAACAATCTTAGACAGGTACCCTATTCCGAACATCATTCAAATATTAGATGAGCTTGGTAGAGCTCAATGAATGAATGAATGAATGATTCTTTATTCAGAAATTTTTCAATATTTCAGTACACTCGATCTAACTAGTGGATTTTATCAAATCGAAATGGATAAAGACTCTATTGAAAAAATAGCTTTCAGTATCGTCAACGGACACTATGAGTTCCTGAGAATGCCAATGGGACTACGCAATTCTCCCGCATCATTTCAAAGAGCAATGGACGAAATACTAAAAGACCTCCAACACAAAATTTGCATGATATATATGGATGATATCATTATCTTCAGTACTAGCTTACAAGAACATATACAGAACTTAAAATTAGTATTCCTAAAGCTAAGAGAAGCTCATTTAAAAATTCAGCTTGATAAATGTGAATTTTTACGCAAAGAAGTAGAATTTTTGGGACACTGTGTAACACCTGATGGTATAAAACCCAATAAAAAGAAAATTACAGCTATACGAAATTTTCCAATACCACGTACTCAAAAACAAATTAAATCTTTTCTAGGATTACTAGGCTATTATAGAAAATTCATCAAAAATTTTGCAAAAATCACCAAACCCTTAACCAACTGTTTGAAGAAGGATCAAAAGGTAGAGCACACAAAAGAAATTATTGATTGTTTTAATGTATGTAAAAATTTATTAAATTCAGAACCCATTTAAGCATACCCAGATTTCAACAAAAAATTCGAATTAATGACGGACGCATCTAACTATGCGATTGGTGCAGTTCTATCACAAGAAGGACATCCTATAGCATACGCATCGCGAACACTCAATGCAGCGGAAATAAATTATTCCACGATAGAAAAAGAATTACTTGCAATAGTATGGAGTTGCAAATACTTCAGGCCATATTTATTCGGACAGGAATTTCAAATTGTCACTGATCATAAACCACTGAAATGGTTATTCTCGTTAAAAGAACCAAATTCACGTCTTGTAAGATGGCGCTTAAAACTTGAAGAATTCGATTACATAATTGAATATCAACGCGGAACACTTAACAAAGTAGCTGATTGCCTTCCCGAAATCCAGAATGTGATCTTAACGCTGTAGAATCAGATTCACTATGTGTAAATCTTGATGATTTAGACCAAATAATACAAGAAGAACTTGATAGATTAATCCCATTACCACAAATTTCAGGAAAAAAAGTATCGGAAGTACTAGATAATAAAAACAAAATAATAATTTTATCAGATATTCAAATTAGACCCCCAGACGAAATACCGAAGCAAGAATGAATGAAAATTCTCTCAAATATTCAGATTAAACCACCAGATGAACCTCCTCTACAAGAATAAATGGAAACGGTACACACATCCATTGAAAATTCAATTTTATCAATACCAATAACAGATAAAGCTTTAAATTCCTATAAAAATCAAATAATTTTGACTTGTAGCGAAACAACAGATCCGAAAGTAACAAGAGAAAAGATTTTTGATAATTTCAGAATATATGTAGTGTTACCACAGAGACATTTGGAACAAGGTATTGCGACGTTTGCTAAAGAATATATTGACCCGAAAAAGCATTATGCCCTATATTTCAGACCTCCCTTACAATCAGAAACATTCACAGTTATCGTGCAAGATTTATTTCAAAACACATCCTTTAAATTTAGGCATTTTACAAAAATTCTAGAAGACATATCCATTATCATGGATAATGAACAGAAAGAAAAATTGAATTATTATCACGTTTATAAAAAAGGACATCGCGGAATAAACGAACTGAAACTTTCATTAGGATCAAGATACTACTGGCCAAAGATATCCGAAGACAGAAAATTTCGTTAATAATTGTGAAACTTGCTTAAAAAATAAATATGATAGAAATTCCCCTGTAATTAAATTCAACTTAACACCCACAGCCAATAAACCATCTGATCACATACACATTGACGTATTTAAAATTTCACCCCTTATCTGACAATAATTGACGCATTTTCAAGATATGGACAAGCCTATCCAATTAATAGCGTAAACGAAACTTCTATAGTCGAAGCTTTATTAACCTTTATTTCACACCATGGATTACCTTATAAGATAACAGCAGACAATGGAACACACATATCATAAAAGTATAGCACGGAAACCAAATATCTTACAGGTACAAGAAAATTAAGTTTTGGATGACCCTGGTATACCTGGCATGTCGAATAGCGACAATTGATAGCAAGGACGGAGAAATCACCGTAACATAGCTGAATAGCCTTATATTCCCCATTAAATTAGGAGCATGCAGAATAATTTATACTAAGCATTCATTTATTCATTACTTAGATTTAAGCGAAATAGTCAGACAAGCAGATGCTTTGAACAATCATTTCATTCAAGTTAGACGGAGAGTCGTAAATATAACAGTTCAAATGAAAATCCTATTTCATATCACGGCCTAGTAAGCGGAATGTTAAGTAGAACAGAATTCTTAATTCAAACGTTACAGAGGAAAATTGAAAATATTTCACCACACATCCGAGCAAAACGAGGATTATTTAACGGTATAGGTAAATTAAATAAATGGTTATTCGGAAACCTTGATTCTGACGATGGCGAAAAATACAATAAAGCAATAGAAATCTTACAAAGTAAACAAAAAGAAATTGTGCACGAGGTCAACCTACAGGTGTCACTGTATACAAAATTAATAAATCATTATAATAAATCATAAAATACACTCTGGCAAAATCAAATCAAATTACAGAATAATTTGAGAAAGTTTCAATTGATAATTAAAACTACAAAGGAAACTTATGAAAATTACATCACTTTCCAAGGGACTATAAGTCAAATAAATTTAGATTGTCAAAATATGATATCCTTCATAGATAATATTGAAAATGCAATTTTATTCGCAAGATCCAATTCAATCAATCATTCAATTATTTCTAGCAAAGAGATGAAAGAAATGATAACTTATTTAACTAAAATATATGAATCGTCACAGATTCCAAAATTCAAAAATAATTTAACGTATTATCAATTATTAGGGACTCAGGTAACTTTCACAGAAAATAAAATTATATTTGCAATTCATATTCCAATCATGAGACCAAAAATCCTTGATTTTTACCACATTTACCCAGTTATCCAACATAATAAAATTTTTACCCCAACCTATCCCTATTTGGCAGGAACGTCACAAGAAGCTTTAGCACAAAAAGAAGAATGTCCAACTATCGAAGACATCTATTATTGCAGAGATAACATAATCTTAGAAGACAACTGTACACTTCAATTACTCGATGGAATACCACCCAATCAATGTATTACCACCGATCTCACCTTTGAACAATGTATAATTGAACAAGTAACCAGAGACGAAGTACTTATTATACCGGCGAAATCGAACCGTATATTATCAAAATGTACAAGAGATCAATTCCTGGAAATCAACCATCCTTCATTAATCAAGATTCCAAAGGATTGGGAAATATTAATTGACCATTTGAAATTCAAAAATAATGAACAAATTCACCAAGGAACAGCACTCATTCTACCAAAAGTTGAAATATCAGTAACAAGAAGCAGAAGCAGCTTTCAAAGCTCAAATATATCGAAAATAGACTTCGACAGTCTTTATGAAATAAATAATTTAGCGAAGCAGCTAACACCAATTGAAGAACCCAGTATTCCGAACAAAATTTCGACGTCAATAACTTCAACAATTTTAATGATCGTCATTCTGCTAATAACTTCAATATTTTACATTTTATGGAAACAACGATCAACACCAAGGACCATAAAGGAAGAAATTGAACTACAAGAACCTCAAGAAGACGCCGAAGCAGCCGTCAACAGCCAACGCAAAAATAAATCCTTCATTTTTTCGACTTAGGGATGTAGGAGTTACATACCCAAGTGCAGCGTATACATAATAAACTGCAAGGTTGCTCTGTTATTCTTAGAACCCTATTTTCAGACTATAGATAAGAAGTTTACATTATAACCTATTGCATTAGCCTTCAATCACTTCTAAGCTTGCTCTTGAAGAGAACACATCTCTCTGTTATTTCATTTAGTATATAGTAACTTTACCATTATTGTAATAATTGAAATAAACAGTTTTTAAAAGCCCTCTTGGTGTCTCACGATACATATTCTACCTTCTTGTTTTTCTGATTAATATGAATCAGCGTCAACTGCTTCTGCACTTTCAGTATCATTTTTGAATATGTCCTTGATTTTTGCGATTACAGAAGAACAAGCAACCCTGAAATGCATTTTCTTTAATCTTGGGTCCAACACAGTCGCTATGGCAAGTGGAGTAACTTTTTCAATAGCACCCATTTTTTTTCAATTCCTTTGAGCACCAGCGACTTAAGTTATTTAGCCAGCGAATCTTCCAGTCTAAGGGATTGGATTTTCAGAACTTGACAATGGATTAAAGGAATCACTTTGCTGCTAGTGCAGTACTTGTCACCCGACACTTCTTTGGTTGCAGCTCCAAGTGGTCGTAAGACTTGCAGCACAGAAGAAAGAATAGAAAGTTCGAACGCATTGATCATTCATGGTGCATTTTTATGATGAATATTTGTATCATTCACAACAATCCGTAGCTCTAAAAACCTCTCAATCATATAATAGGTGCTATTTTATCTTGTTGGAACTTCTCGTGCCAATTTTGTTTCTTTCTCTGTTGCTTTTCCCAAAGCATTACTTGCTAAATTACTCTGCTTAAACCATGTTACAATATCTTTCACCTTGATTATGAGCTTTCGTAACTTCACATTGTTGTACTGCATTCTGTGCAACTAAATTCAGAGTATACGCAAAACATGGTATATGTTCTCTGCCAAAAGCCAAATCGACCGTCTTTATCATAGATGCTGCATTGTCAGTAACTACAACCGAAACTTTATCAGTAGCAATATCCCATTCAGCACACGTATTCAGGAGCATCTCGGCAATGTGCTCTGAAGTACTACATTCAAACGACTGGTATACTCCAAGAGTTATTGAAAAAAAATTCAACACCTATCCCGAAATGAGCTGTAATTCCAAGGAAGCCTCTCATGCTCATTGTTTCTGTTCACAGGTCTGTTGTTAGTGAGGTTCTCAATATTTTTCTTTGAAAAGAGCTGATAAAGTATCATATTTATTATCAACCCAGCGTGTTAATGCTGTTTTACTCGGAAGATGGTAATGTGTAATCACTCTCATCATATTGCCAAATCTTTCATTTTCAACAATGTTTAATGGTTGATTGTTTTTGCAGATCATCTATATCAATGCATTATTTATCTTCAAAGTTTTATCGCCACTTTCCGAAAATAAATGAAAGTATTAAAAAATTTTCTCAATTGTCTGTTGATGCTTCAATGGTGAAGGGACAGGTTCATAAGTACACACAGGTGATGATGAAGACCCTGCCAGAGATTCATTTTCAAATTCTGTTTCATCAGCTGTACTTGTTGAAGGACACAATTCAAGATAAGCGACTTTTATTTTTGGTTGAAATTTTTTGCTGTCACGGCACTTATCAATTTTGAGTAACGCCATATCACTTGTCACTCTCAAGTTTGTTTTATGCAATTCCAAAAAGGCAGACTTATGAATATTCTTATGTGACCAATCAATGTATTGCCACAAGATTTAATATTTTTCTGGCAGTCTGCATTTTGCAAAATTCCTATTTCCATCAATTTCAGAGAAAAACTTCCACATAGTAGGGGAAAGTGGGGCAGGTTGAAACAAAAAAAATATTAGTGAGTATAAAAAAAAGTTTTGGACTGGAGAAATCTGTTCTTTACATACTATTTTCTTACCATTTGTGGCGTGATATTATGCTAACAAATATATGAAGACATTGAAAATGATCTTTGAAAATCTACCTTTTCCATTTCATGTTTGATGTTTCAATACATAGGGTAGGTTGAAACATCTCTGAAAATACTATGGGGTAGGTTGCAACATAGTTATAATGCGAAAATTTTTTTTTATACATTTTATTCAAAACTCAGCAAACACTTGGCAAAAGAATTAATCATTAACATTTTGTTCAACTGGTATCAAAAAATCTCGAAAAAATTTATTCAAAACTAAAAAATTGAAAAAAAAACTCGTTATACCTTTATTAGAGTTCAACGAACGTCCAAACCCGTGAAATTTATAGAAAACCTTACAAAACTGCAGGCTCTCTTTGTACCATTTTGCTTCATTGGAGGGGAAAGAATTAGTTTTATGTCCTCAATATCGACCTGAGCAATGTCTTCTACCAAGGGAAAAACAAATGCTTCATGCATTTTACTGCTTTTTCGACAATATGATATTTCAATATCCCCATCGACCACTTTCGTCACCTTTACCACATAGTAAATTTTTTTTCGATCTTGAAACTCTACTAAAACATAGTCCCCTGTGTGGAATACCTCAATATCTTGAAATTCCATTTGACGTGAATCTTCCTCGAATAATGATACCTCTGAAGAAGAATCAGAAGTGTAATTAGGTTCATCGGGCTCAGATTCAACGTTCTCATCAAAGACTTTGTGTTTTATTTTATTAGTTTTAATTTGCTTTTTCTGTTCTTTCATTTTTTTTCATTTGCTTTATTTTCGATTAGAGTTTTTTCTGGAGTATCAGTGGGAATCATGCTTCGACCCCTTTTTCTTGGCTGAGTATTTCCAGAAATAAATTGCCAAGACGAACACATCTGTATCAGCACTGATTACAATAATATGAGCAGATTGAATCCTCACTGCGTGGAATATGTGGCAAAATATTCTTGTATCAGCTTCTAAGTGGTTTTATTGTAATTCAAGTACCTCATAAAATGAAGACCCTTGCAACTTGAACCATTTCGTTGCATCGTCGAATCCGCCACAAATGTACATCTCGCAGTCTTCTTTTACTAGAGCATGTATTGGAGAAATCGAACAAGTTGTAATTTATTCTGATGTCGCCATATCTATCGAATCTATTATCAAGTCATGCCTTGCAACGTAAAGAATTGCATAATTTTTTTGAAGAAAGCCTGGATTTTGTGAGGTTGTACCAGAGTTATACTTTTTTTGAATTTCAACGACGAGCTGTGATTGGGGTGACTTCCTATAAAATCCGTCACTGTCAAAGAGATACTTACAGTGATTCAATATTTCGTACGATGCTAATATCTTTGTATCAAATCCACGTTGAGAAGCCATCATGAATGATTTTTGGAAAATTGTTATGTCTGTTACGTCTTCCAATTTATTGTTGGAAGTATTTTAGTTTGATTTCGCAAGAGTATATGTAAAGTTGTAAAATTTAGCTTTTTATATGAGATCCGATAATTTCTTAGATTTTTTGAACAATCTTTAATTTTCGTAAGTACTTAATAGCGTCTCCCCATTTTCTTTAACGATAAGTAAGCATCACGAAGTTGATTCTTTAGCAAGTTCACCGGTGAAAATATTGTGAAGCACACATGCCCCACTAGTATTAAATGGATTGCAAGCTTTATTACGAGCAGGTGCCTTAAAAAAGACTTTTTTAGTTGATGAAAATCAGGTCGTTTACATTCCCAAACGTGGATCGCAACCTATTGTCATATGAAAACTCGCATCATACTCTATGTATTCTTGTTCAGTAAAACTAAAAAAATGGCACATAAGTTATAAACAACAAACTTACATTTTAATGTAGGGTGAAGTGGGGTAATTGCGTACCTGTTTTGACGAAATTCAACTTCTTCAGCCTCTGGTGGGGAGGGGGTTATTCAGAATTTTATTTTTTTTATTTCACCTTTTAGCGGCGTTTCTCTAGATTACAAATCACCCACAGAATTTTTAAAAACTATTTTTTTCATGGTTGTATTGCTATTTTTTTAAAACCACCTCCGAAGTACAAATTTGCCCCATAAGTTGGGGCAAATGTGTACGCCGCATGGAAATCCTATACAATTCAGTTGTTTTGCTGTTGGGGCAAATGTGTACAAAAGAGCAGTTAAGGACAAAACATTCTGTGTATGATTTTTTTATTTCCGAATTTTCCAGTGGAAGCTATACACTTTTTTTGTTGCCCACCTTCTGTCCTCTCTTAATTGGCACAGTTTACAAAGGTGAAAACAGAGTACAAAGCATAGGAGTAAAAGGTAAAAAACGTCTCTAATAGCAAAATTGAAAAAAACATGCCAAAATTTGTATCTTGGAAGGTAAAAAAAAAGGAATTATAGTGGCAAGTCCTGGCCAGATGAGAATAGAAAATTTGAGTGAGACATCCAGCAACTCTGCTAACCCATGTTGTAGGAGGAAAATTTAACTGGGAATATCAAAACACCTCTTCTTCCCACAGATGGCTCTGGAAGCTTGGTGACAATAGCATTGCCATCGATTTCGCTAATATCTTCAGAGTGACGGTAAACGAAAGTGTTTTCTCCGTTTTTTTCACAAATTGCACAATGGGAGTTAGCCCGAATTGAGTAATCTTACCAATGTGGTGTTTTATTGTTTTTTTGGTAGCAAAGCGCACCAAAACCCAATTTCCTATTTCAACTTCCTTGTCGTTATCTTCATTGATATCATCAGGTAGGGCAGCGAACCATTCTTCGGGATCACTAGGCAGGTAGTTTTCGCTCCGAAGACTGATGTCACTAATTCTACTCATTTCATCATCCGAGGTTACGGGAGATGGGGCTTTCTTTTTCTGTTTTTTATTTTGATTTTTCTCTGCTGTTTGCCTCTTTTTCTTTTCCTTCTTCTTCTCCTCTGCTTCTCTAGCAGCCTCAGCTTCTTCTCGGATTCTTTTCAATGTTTCTTCAGTTGTGACCACTTCAGCCCCGTTTGCTACCTTTTTTTTCTTTTTGGTAGAGGTTTCTTTTGGCGCCTGTTTCACACAATCGAGAAGAAGATCTTCAAAACTCATAGAAGCTAACGATGAATTTTCCACTGAAATATGTAGGATGGTAGGTCCTGACTTTGGCACAGGTTGAGTCTAAGTGGAAGGTGTGGGGACATCTGAAATGTTTTCTCGTAAGCTTTGTTGATGGCGGTCCCATCTTTCCAGTGCTGGAGGGTCAAATTTGTTTCTCGGAACTACATCCCGGTTGAAAGGGCTGATGCCACATCCCTCAAATCCACTTTTTAATATATCGTCTGACAACTGTAACCATGTCTGTCCCAACATGATTGAAAACTCTTTTTTCTTACTTTCCGTCCTAAATTTTTTCTTTGCCAAGTGACGACTTTTTCGTCCCATTTAACTTTGAACGAACGAAATACTGCCTTGTCTAATGGCTGCAGAAAATGTGTAGTGTGGGGAGGGAGTTTGAGAATAATGACATTTTCTTTCAGAGCCTCTTCAATCACTTCAGGACTAACGTGAGTGGAATGCCCATCATAAATTACCAACACTGGTCTCTCTGACCCTAGTGCAGGTATCAAATGTTTCTAAAAATAATTTTTGAATATTTCAGTCGTTATCCAGCCATTGTCGCTTGCTGTGTATGAGGTCCCTGGATACCCTGATCCTACAGGAGCAACCATTCATCCCAGACATTTTTAGCTTTGAATATTATGAGGGGAGGAGCCTTTGAGCCATCTGCGTTACATGCTGCCAGTACTGTCGTATTATCTTTCCCCCCTCCACTAGTAATACGGGATGAGGGAGTGTTCTTGGCACCAACAACTTTGGTGCGTGAAGGGTCAGAGCAAGATGATGACCCATCTAAATTCCATATCAAATGGGGCTTGTCATGCAGTTTATATTGGGTCAAAAGTCCTTCCAACAAGTCAAAATATTCTCCCACTACAAACGGATCGGTCATCTTCTTCCTCACATATTCCAGGGGTTCAGGTTTTTTTATTGATAACCTATGACGAGCTTTGAAATGAAGGAACCAGTCTTCGCCTGGGCGGTTGTCAGTAATAGGGGTTGTCATTTTGTTTGACTCAACATACATTACTACTTCCAACACTTCCTTTCTTGACAAACCGAAACCCCATTTTTCCATTGTCTTCAAAGCCGAAGCGAGTTTTTCTTCTTCAGCTGCTGGAATCGCAGTCGTTCTACCTCGAACACCACCTTTTTCCTTACCTCTAGTACCGTTAAGCCTTGAATACAACGTCATCCTAGGAATGCCATAAAGCTGGTGTGCTCTGTGGGCAGTCATAGTACCTCGACGAATGTCTTCAAGTACTTGGTCCAGTAACTCAGTGCTGTACTTCTTAGGAATGTTCTTTGCAACATATTTTCGAGGCATCTTCTTCCTGAAAATAAACAGAATCAATTAATTTATTGTGTGGAGGTCAATCAAACATTTGGAAACAAAAATATAAGCCCTAATAAGATTGTAAAAGTCTAATAAGGAGTGGGTGAATGTGTATTCTATGTAAATTTTGCTTGGGGTAAATGTGTACTGTAGTACACATTTGCCCCAGGAAAAAATACACATTTACCCCGTGACTGAAAACAAACCGGGGTAAATGTATACCCCAACATTATGTACAGGTAAACATTAATTTAACTAATCTGCAGCCATTAATGAAGAAAGCAACTTACCTTCAAGTGATTTATCCAAGAACTAATCAAATTTAGCTGAAAATGGTGATCCTGCAGCACTGTAAACAGAAGTCCACGAAATGTGATTCATAACGGAAAAAAACACCTGACGAAATGGAGGCAGATTGATGAAGCCTTATTATCTGGACATAGGTGCTGCCATCTGATAAGTGATCACTGAACTACAGGCTTACAAATGGCGCCACTTGATAGCAGCTAGCTTCAGTTTTTCCTCCTTTTTTCAAATGAGTACACATTTGCGCCAAGTACGCAATTGTCCCACTTCACCCTACTACATTTACTTTTTACATTGCACTAAAATATTAATTTCACTAACACATTAATTGAAAAAAGAATCTTTGAATTAAAATGAAAAAAAATTAAAACATTGATGTGAAAAAAATTCTGAAGTTTGCTTAATAAAACGTTAAAGTTAATGTTAGTCTTTCGAACAAGTAGAACAGGTTCTATTTTTTAAAAGTTCATTCCTTTCTCTCATAATTTCATTTATTCCCTTCATTAAGATAAATTTTTGTTTATGCATCTCCAACTTCTCATTTTCAACTACTATTCTCCTCTATTGTATTCTTTTCTATCTCTTCGTGTTCGATTTATTGTAATATTTCTGTTTGTGGTAGGATTTTTTTCTTTTCAATGAGGAGCTCTTCCCTGGGGCCCGAGCCATTGTTGGAGATGATGGAGTAGGTTCTGTTTCTACTGATGGTTCTATTTCTTCCACTAAATCTTCTGTCGTATCGTTTGCCAACTGAACCTTAGGCCTAACATTTTGTTCGCCTTTAAATATGATATCCATTTCTTCCTTATATTCGAAAAATGTTCTGCCCCTTCCTGTTTTTTTCTGTCCATCAACAAATTTTTTGTATGACCGTTCAACCACCCTCCACCTATTTTCCACATGGCTCGAAGTGTAGTTGGTTTCTAGAATTTCATTAATTTTTGTGGCTATAATCTCACACAATTTTTTTAAATTTCTAATTTCAAATGTCCCCTTTTGATCTGTGTTGTTTATAATAATAATAGTAATAATAATAATAATAATAATAATAATAATAATAATAACAACAATGTTTAATTCAAATAATTACAGTACACTAACAGTATAATAAAGATTGAATACGTCTAATAGCTATAATTTAAATAGTTCTATAGTTTTTACATACTAAAGCAAATTCCTGAAGGGAGTATGGTTCACTTTCCATCAACAGACCATACAACCTTCTACGATAAAAACAGAAATCATCTGATCTCAAGGAAACAGACAGCATATTATATAACTTCAAACCCATGTACGAAGGCGACTTTTCCATCAATGTTAAAGAATGCCGAGGGTAAACAAATGGCTCAATCTTTCTCGTTTTTGTGTTACTGTTTTTATATTTACTGTAGTACTCCGGATACTTATGAACAAACATTAGCACATGATAGATATACAACGCATAAAATGTGAGTATTTTATTATTTCTAAAGTGTCCCCTGCAAGATTGACGATATTTTAAATGAAGCATAGATCTCAGAATATCTTTTTGTCTAAGAAATGCTGCTTCTGACCCAGAACAGCCGCCCCAGAAGATAATTCCATACGTTAACAATTATTGAATGCTCGAGAAGTAAACAATCTTTATGTTGGTAAATCAACCTGAAAATTGAGCACATTCATTGTAAACATAACTGAATTCAACCGTTTTACTAATGAGTTAATATGATTAACCCATTTCAGATGACAATCAATATGTACACCTAAGAACTTTACAGACAATGATGTTTTAATTTCATTGTTAATTTCTTCCGGGACAACTACTCAAGCTCGGTCGCAGCGAAAAACAACACTTTCAGTTTTAGACACATTAAGTACAAGTTGATTGTCCATACACCAGCCTTTAATAGTAGTTAATATGGAGTTACAACCTCTAATAGTAACTGTAGAATCTGCCGATGCTAACAAAATGTTAGTGTCGTCTGCAAATGTAATGAAGTTAGTAGCACAATCTTTTGGTTGTTGGTCCTGAGGCAGGTGCGTAAGATCGTTAACATATAACAAAAATAAAAGTGGTCCTAGGGTACTTCCCTGAGGCACGCCTGAATTACATAACACTTCAGAAGATCTACAGGTATATTGATCTGCAGCTATTTCAACAATCTGTGTTCTGTCACTTATATAACTTTCCATTAATTTTAACTGTTTATCTCTAATACCATATCGTTCTAATTTCCTTGATAAAATATTCTTGTTCACACAGTCAAACGCTTTTGACAAGTCAAGAAAAAGTCCTACTGGTAGTTCATTATTTCCTAGTGACTGAATTATAAATTGATTAAGTTCAAAAATTGCTGTCTCAGTGCTTTTTCTTTGGGTATACCCATGCTGACTGGAAGAAAGAATTTTAAACCTAGTGAAGAAATTTACCAACCTTGCAGACAGTATTTTTTCAAATATCTTCGAAAATGTTGTTATCAGACTTATAGGTCTATAATTGGAAAGCTTTCTTATATCACCTTTTTTGAAGAGTGGTTTCACCACAGCAAGTTTGAGGGAGTCAGGAAAAACCCCATTTACAAAAGCAAAGTTCATAATGTGAACCAATGACTTCGATATATGATCAATACACTTCTTTATCACTCTAATGGGGATACCATCCCAGCCACTAGAACTTATGTTTTTCATTTTTTTAAGAGTTTTTTTTAAATTCTGCTTCTGTTAATTAAAATATAAAGAATGATTTCTCGTTAATTTTGATATGATCCAAAGTTATATTCCGTTGATGTTGATTCTTCAATTCTGAAGCAACATTGTTGAAGTATTGATTAAATGAATTTACAAGTTTCTGCGCATCAGGAACCCCATCAAAGTTATTGACCTTTTTTTTTGATTTACCCAAAGAGCTGTTTACAATGTTCCAGATCGTTTTATTTTTGTTCAATGCGTTTTTAATTAGCATATTGAAATGTTTTTGTTTTTCAGTTTTTATTGCCATGTCATATTTATATTTCATGTTTTTATAGTGCTGCAAATACTCTGGTTTACGTCTTGACAATATGAGTAAATAATCTAAGATATTCTTATGAGAATGTACACATGGATAATGATGTATACTTTCACGATGTTTTCTTACAGGAACATTTTTGATTGGAAAACTTTCGTTAAAGATCTTACCAAATATATTTGAAAACTCATTCCACATACCATTAACGTCATCCACAGGAATATCAAAAATGCCGTGCCATAGGTCATCTGAGAAATTTTCCAAGAATACATCAAGTGCACGTGAACCTATATCCCTCACCTGCCTCATTCCTCTCTTTTCCAGAAATTTACCATCTACCTGAAATAAAAACTTCTGACCCGAGTGATCTGCCACATGTTTCTCAATAACCATCATTATACCCTCGACATTTGTAATGACATTATCAAGACAAGTTGCTGAACATCGCCCAATTCTTGTAGGCGACTTCACAGTTACGAACAAATCAAAACTCTCCAACAGAGATGTAAAATGCTTAACCTCTGGCGAGTCTGACAGTAAGTCAATGTTGAAGTCGCCTTCCAATATAACATCAGCCTGTTCCCTTAAGCAGATACCCAAAATTTGATCCAAATGATCCATAAAAATATCAAAGTTTTGTGTGGTTGCTTCAGGTCTGTAAATACATAATAAGATGATGTTACGTTTACTTAATCTAACTTGACATGCACAACACTCAATAGCAAAAGGAACACTAAAATCATTTATATCATTCCTTGACTGAAATTTATAAGAATTCTTTACAAAAAGTGCACAACCCCCATGTTTCCGTTCATTTCTGCAGAAATTGGCAGCTAATTTGTAACCCGAAAGCGTGTAGCTACTCAATTCTTCGCTAGTTTGCCAATGCTCGGTTATAGCTAAAAAATCAACATTGTGGTCACTAACTGCCTGCTGCAATACGTTAAAAGCGTACCTCAATGATTGTACATTCTGATGAAGAAAGCACAAATTCTTTATAGGATTTTGTAGTTGTGGATTTACCCAGGTTGCGTTTTTTTCTGGCTCTGATGAAAAAAATTCTTGAAATTAAATTCTCTTATTATTATGCCAATTGGCCAAGATTCCGGTGAACTAATTTTATTATAAAGGTCATCGGTAGGAACTCCTATCGTTTAGATGATAGCTTTTTGATTTCTATATTCTCATTTGTTAGATTAGATAAGTAGTCCTTTATATCTTCCTCACTAACATCATTCCCTAAAATTCGACCGACATAGATCAATTTTTTCATGACTGCTCCTTTAAATTTAGCTGCTTGAGATCCTGTGCAAAGAACACTCTTTTTAACATAATTTCGGTTCTTTCTCACCACTGCTGACCAGGAATCATTTTCAACTGCTGCATGGGTAGAATTCAGAACGAGTGTATTTTCGTTAGAGTTACGGGTTAGCATCGAAGAATTTTCAACATTTATATTTGCGGCTTCATAATCTCCATCTTGATGAGAATGACCATATTGACCAGTGCGCGCTGTCGCACCTTGTCAATATGTCAATATTCATTTACTCCACTTCTGCGAGTTTCTGTAACCAGTGCATTTGAACTACTTGAATTTTGTGCTATTTTCACATTCGCATGACTCAGGTTAACCGTATTTTTAATGTTTCGTTCTTTGTCTTCTGCAGGTAACCTTTTTTTGACATTTGTCCCATTGCTAATGTTTGACGTTGGCACCGGATAAGTTTGTTCATCTTTTTTTTTTCTGAATTTTCATTCGATAGGTTTTTTTCTTCCAATGATTTAACCTTCTCCAATAGTAACCTATTATTTTCCAATGAAATTTCATTTTTGCTTTTCATTTCTTCAACTAGCGAGTTCAAGAGGTTTACCTGCATTTTCATAAATTCTGTTGACTCTAGATGTTCAACTGCATTATTAACAATGTCTTGACTGCGAACGTGCCGACATGACGACGATTTCTTGTTAACAGCTCTTTCTTCATTCGAACTCAACAAAAAACAAAATATAAGATATACAACAAAAATAGCAGCGAAATTTATTTCATTATAATAACATAAAAAATCATTCGAATTCAACAAAAAACAAAATATGAGTTATATATTAAAAATAGCTGTGGTTATACTCAATAAACTTTATTGGTATGGTAAAATTCCATTCTTGGTATAACGCATAAACCGACATCGCAAAGACTGCATTGGTATGTAGTTTCCCTTCTTATTTTCTTTCTACTACAAACCACGCATCTCTTTCTTATTTGCTTGCCACCATCAGTTTTTGGCAAATGAGAGAGGAAATGTCTTCCAGTAAGTCGCAAAGGAGAATAAGCACCTACAGCTCCCATGATACTACTAGCGGGACCCGTCGCGGCTTCGCCCGCGTATCCATATATGTATACGTATGAATTTATGAAGATATAGTTCATATTCGTAATTCGTAATAATACCAAAAATTTATTCCACCTCCGTTCAACTCCTGAATGATCGAATTTTAAAAAATGGAGAAAGTGGTTTTTCAAGATAATTATAAGGAACATTTTAGTGGCTGAATGAAATCGCTAAGTCGATTATTTTGCCAGAAATAGCCAATAAAAAAACAGACTCACTCCTTTTTCACCCCTAAATGATGGGATTTCAAAAAACTGAGAAACTACTTTCTAAAGTTAATTTTACTTAATATTTTCGTGAAAGAGCGGGATCACTAAGTCCATTATTTTGCGAGATTCAGCCAAAAATAACCAATATACGAAAAACACATTTCACCCTCTTTCAACCCCTAAATGATACATCAAAAAATGCAGAAAATGGTTTTTCAATAAAATTATAAGGAACATTGTAGTAGAAGAACGGAATCGCTAAGTCGATTATTTTGCCGGAAATAGCCAATATAAAAAAAACAGACCCTAAATGATGGAATTTCAAAAAACTGAGAAACTACTTTCTAGAGTTCATTTTACTCAACATTTTAGTGGAAGAACGGGATCGCTAAGTCCATTATTTTGCGAGAAACATCAAAAAACACGTTTTACCCTTTTTCAACCCCTTAACGGCGGAATTTTAAAAAACCCCGTCTTAGTGGAAATCTACATGATCAGACTTAACTTCCCACCAAATTTCAGAAAATTAAAAAATATGGTTTTTGCTGTAGACTGGATTCAATTTTTCGGCTTGTATTATATATATATATAGATTGTATATTGAGAGTTGATTCAAAATATTCTTTATTGGTGCGCATTCTACAATAATGCGATTCGATCCTCGGAATGGAGTTGATATGGGCTCTCACCAAACTTTTGTATTCTTCCCGTAATTTTTTTTTTTGGTGCTTTCCTTGTCGTATTTTTTTGTGGAGTACCTATTATTTCGGATCTATTCTGTTCAAAAAAATATGAAATTCTTCTTTGGCTTACATCAAGTGTACTCAGGAAAAATGCCTTGCGAACACGCAGTCGAGAGTCATCCAACGTATGTTCAGTTAAGTGGAAATAGTACTGATATGAAAAATGTCTCCTTGAATTTTCATCTTTGACAGTAGAACGCTTTTTGGGAGTTTGAGTTACATTTTTGTTATAGAAATGTAATTTTCCCTCATTTGATAATAATCAAAACTCCTCATGTATCTTCTTTCTTGTTTCAACGGAAATTTTGCTTTCACATTTGAATTTACACTTGCAATTTTCGAATTTGGGTTTTCTTTGCCTCTTCAAAATACCCTTCACATCTCTATACTCCCTTTCATGCTCACATAATTTTTTATTTATATTTCGCTTCCATGTTAATGGATCGCGTTTTCTTTTTCGCGTTAACCTAGAATAAAAAGCGTCACTCAGAATCAAAATAAAAATAAATATAATAATGATATATTTTTCATTAAATTCTTTAGTAATTTTCACTTCACAAAACTATTGAACTATTACTTTGTTCTTTCTCGAGTTTGTGATCCATTATCAATTTCATTGATTTCACCTGGATCATCATTGTGTTCAGGAGAATTTTCCTTTCCAGCAGTGGCATCCAAAATATCTTTCAGGCCTGGCCAAATATGAAGCTTAGATGTTGAGGCTTCTGGTTCATAGTCTGGATCGATATCGTCATCGTCCGATGCATGAAAAGGATCCTCACGGTCCTATGAGAATGGATTCCATCTTCTGCTGTTTGGGCGGCGCTGCAAATATTTTCCCGCTGTCAGATATATGGTTATGTTTACATGACAATTTTTTATCCTTAGATATTTCGATATGGTAGGGAAGGCACTTCAACTTATCCATACTAACTGGCTCCTAAGTTTCTTTAGTACACGCCAAATTAGCACTCTAACTTACACAGCGCTCACCGTGAAAGGCAAACATCTTAACTGTTTATCGGCATTATCATATTGTTCTTTCTGTCAAAATCCAGTTATTCTATTGGCTCGCCAGATAGAACACTATAATAATGACACTTAGTTTGAATGAGCAGATAGAACGTTTTAATATTATATTTCACGAATTTAAGTTCATACTTGGATGTTCTTTCTGTGCCTAGCTAGAACAATATGGAGCGGATATTTCGATTGGTATAAAAACATGAAATTTCGAAAAAAAGTCAGATGGAACAATATAATCCTCAGCTCGCGATTTGCTGCCTCTAAAATACTAGGTGATGTTGAATTAAATTCGCTATTACTACTTTCCATAACGAATAATTTTTAAAATACTCAAAACACTTAGACTCAATATTATTTGAAAGTAATTATTGTCATTTAATTTTAATTTGCGTTGTTTGCGTTGCTATGAGACAATGCCTGTTGACGCGGCGCCACCTTCTTAAGAATATGCCACTGCACATTGGGAATTTCGGAGTCGAATCACCATGGTGATTGAAGCACAATGAAAATGTGTATAAAATAATGCACTACGTTTCGAATTTACTATAGAATATAGAATAAAAGTTTTTATTGACATTCGTAGAGAAACAAACGATAATTTTTGATAGGATGGATAAGTGATCTTCCTGTCTCGTGTCTGATAGTACACATGTTCGTCAAGAGATGGCGTCCGAATGACGATTTGAAATAATTTATAACTGTCCTTTGTGAAAATATTGGTATGCGCACATTTAGCTGCTGCGCACTATCTGTATTTAGCAGTAACGAAAAGTCGACATGTTTCGAGTTATGAACTCATTATCAAGACTGACTACAGGATAGTATTGCATCGTAATTTGTAAAACAGACAAAAGCAAAGGTGATACCTGAAAATCAATTTGTTCGTTCACAAGAGGTAATTGACTATTATGGGCGGAACTTATTTCGAGAATTTCAAGAAGGTCAAGGCGTTTTCCTTTGTTACCTGAATGTAACAATTTGGTCAATTCAATCACTTCCTGGATTTCAACAAAACCAAATTGTTACATTCAGGTAACGAAGGAAAACGCCTTGACCTTCTTGAAATTCTCGAAATAAGTTCCGCCCATAATAGTCAATTACCCCTTGTAAACGAATAAATTGATTTTCAGGTATCACCTTTGCTTTTGTCTGTTTTATAAATTACGATGCAATACTCTCCTGTATTCAGTCTTGATAATGAGTTCATAACTCGAAACATGTCGACTTTTCGTTACTGCTAAATACATTTTCTAAATATTTTTTATATTGTGAAACAAGCCTCGAACTGTGTTGTTTCTTGCATGCGTGGAAAGAGGCCACGACAGTTCTTATTCCAAAACCTTTCAAAGATCTCACATCTCCAGACAATTACAGGCCGATATCTCTTTTGAATGTCATTGGTAAGGTGTTCGAAAGAATTATCTGCCAGCGACTCATAAGTTTTGTCGATGCACGTAATATCATCCCAAACACTCAACATGGTTTCATGCCTTTCCGTAGCACTTCCGATCCCCTTTTGAAATTACACACTGATGTAACTAAAGCTTTGAATACTTTTCTCGATATCCAGAGAACGTTCGATGTCTGGCATGCAGGTCTGGCATGCAGGTCTGATTCGGATGCTTCAGGACTCCCCCTCCATCTTATTAAACTTTCAGTTTCTTATCTTTCCGACCGCAGCATCAGAATAAAAGTACAAAAATTCTTTTCCGAACCATTTATTCCACGAGCGGGAATTCCGCATGGACCGATTCTCGCTCCCCTCCTATACCTTATCTTCACATACGATATCCCCATCCTTGAAATATAGATTCACAGATTTCGCTTTTTGAAGATGACACGGCGATATGGACCACGGCGAGGACTTCGACACTATGCAACCGCATAGCGCAGGGCCACCTAGACCGGATCAGTACGTGGGCGATCAAATGGAGAATAACACCTAACCCAAGTAAAACACAAACAATACTTTTCCATCAAACAAAAACAACGTCCGACTAAGGTTATGGGGTGAAAACCTCGTACTGCAGGAGGACATTATTTACTTGGGAGTCACATTCAATCAACATAACAATTGGAGATCTGATCTTCAAAACACACTTAAAAAAGTCCGAAACAGATCTAACATTCTATATGCTCTAAGAGGCAGAATTCGAAGATTTAATCCTCAAACTCTGTTAAACACGTAAAAAACGTTCATCAATCGTTACTCTATTCGACTTTACCTCACAGATACGTCCGACAGTTGGAGAGCTGCGAAAGAGCAATCTGCCGTAGTATTTTCCGTCTAGACGTTATCCGCCACACTTAGTACACGAACACGTAAAAATTCCCCCCATTTTCGAATACCTCCAAACTCTCCAAGCTCGATACGCCCATCGTACATTGCACGGTCCCAACATCGAAGCCCGAGCGACGCTCATGACGCCGTGGCACCGTCGACGAAGAGTCCTCTGCAGAAGGCCGAAGAAAAAGTTTCCTTTCCCTCCTTCCAGAATCCTTCAAGTGCTTCAGGACCCTCCTGATGAAGTCCTCGACCACCTAGAGGACATACCACTCCTAATCCGCTGACCGAAAAAGTGCGCGTAGTGCCGAAAGTGCGTGAAACGTCGATAGTGCGAGTAGTGCCGAAAGTGCGAGTAGTGTCCAAAGTGCGCGTAGTGCCGACAGTGCGCGAAAAATGAATTCGTCTCCGAAAAACCGAGTGCGGTTCGGTTAGTGCGCGAAACGTTAGCAAATGTATCTATTGTCAAACCATTTTTATAAAATTATATATAATAAAGTTAAGAATATCAGTACATTGCGTGGGTAAAGGTTTTCTGTGGTTTCCCTTACCATCTAATGTCAGTTGAAATATATTGACCTTGGACCGTGTAGCATTAAGAAAATATCAAATATATTGAATGGTTTATTTCAGCGCTTTGAATTTATTTTTAAGATCAAATTCCTCCAGCATTATATTTGGTAGTAGACTGTACCATCTGTATTAAGAAACGGTAATTAGATCGAAACATTTACACTTGTATTACAGAGTTCTGTACAATTAAAAGTTGGGGAGATGTTGATTTCGAGACGGTTGCGCATTTAACAAAAAAAAATATGTATAAAAACTTATCGCGAAACGAGTAAGTGAAATCCTTTGTCTATTTCAAGAATTAATTCGAGTTTTCGTATGCTAGAGAGAATATAATAATAACGAATGAGTATCGTAGTCTCTTAAGAGGATTTGAACGAATAAAATTAGTTTCTCGTTATTTTATTATTGATATTGAATACTGTGCTTTAAAGAAAAACCCTTTCTAAAAGGTGAGTGTCAAGACGATATTTTGTATTTTCACTAAATTTTTGTGAATCGCTTCACAGGGTTTTTTTTTTGTTCACTTGACTTCCACATACTTGAAAACTTTGAGTATCCAGCTAACGCCCGATACTGGTCAATTTCCACGTCGTTGTTTAGAAGAAGATTTCAAATTTCATTTCGATTACTGGATCAATAATTGTAAAAGTCGAAGACATCACCATCTCCAAATTAACGTCTCCACCAACATTCTATAGCAACCATTGTTCAAAGTGAGTACCAATGCTGTTTCCGAACATCAGGAAAATAAATATATCTTAGTTGTAGAGATTCAGTTCACCATTTCTTGTATTATTTCCTTATCATATCTTTTGTCATTCGTGAGTTGATTAGTTTAACACGAATGAAATCAGTTTAATTAGACTCAAACTAATTGGCGCCCTCATAAAATAAAATTTTATTTAAATCAGTGTTCAATACAATTCAGAATCAGTTATTACAAGAAAAAACTCACACCCATTATTGCTCTCCGGCGAACAGCTGTCGTTCGCCTTGTAAGTGTATAATCAAGTGAAAATTACGTTACAATCGAATGGCACGTAATTAGTAAAAAAATCGGCCGCAGCCGCATTCCCCGCAAAGATAGAAAAATTAGGTTTTTTATTAAAATTGTAAATGTTAGAGAACTAATTAAGTAATGCCAGGGTTGAAGAAGGTTCCAAAACCTTATAACTTCCCAAAATAAATTATTTAGCTAGAGAACAAAAATGTACCCCATCCCCCCAGAAATCTGAATAAACGTATTTTGATTGATTGATTGAATGATTGATGGAGCCCCTACTTGCTCCTTGCCGGAATGTATTCTTATATTCCACGTGTACCCTTCAGCGCTACAAAGCTTGAAAACTTGTATCCCATACTTATGAGTCTTCAAAGGCAAATACTGCTTGAAAATAAGCCGGCCACGAAATGGGATGAGAGACTCAGCAATATAAAATAAACTGCCCGGTGTGAACACAATTAGAAACTTTTGAAAAAGATTATCGACCAATGGCTGGACTCTGAATCCAATGTTGTTGGAGAAGTGCCAAAAATGTAATAATAATTCTAAACGATTCCGACTCATAACAGTAGATATTCCATTACGATATAATCGCTTTCGGCTCCAGAAGAAGCGTATACTCGTCATTTTGATCAACCGCATGTAGCCTATTAGTCCTAAAAACTTCACCATCTCGTGATTAGTAGGAGTCCAATTATGTGATCTTGAATTTATTTCCGGGTATGTCTTTTGCCGAAGTAACAATTTGTGTAGTATGAAGATTTGTTTTTATTACCATAATATCTATGATTTATTTATCAACGGATATAAAATAAAACGTAAATGGATTTTCATTTACCAACGCGGATGCATATTCTGGATTTATGCCTTCAGAATCTTGTTATTCATATCCATTTCCTTCTAGGCTGTTCTACCCCGTTTGTCTCTGATCTGAGCCAGTATTCAAATTTCCATCATCTGGTGTATTTATATTTTCAGTAGGGTTCAAAATCTGCATTGTGTCAACTTCATAATCAGAGTGAGAATCTGTATCACTAGGAAAATAGTTGGGGGTCTTCAATTGAATCTGATGAGATTGGTTCTCCCTGGTCTGATGAATCTAAATGCAAATTTATGAAGCAACTAATAATTTATTGAAATGAAAACAAACCTTCGATTTCTTGGCATCAATCAGGGAAAAAATCTTAATAACATACTTGGCAGGTTTTGATGGTATATATTGAATGAAGTTGCATCTGCCGCGAAAGCTTCAAGCTTTTCATCAATTGTCACATTGGCTACTAGTGAATAACACTTCGTACACTTGGTTACAAACATTTCGAATATTTCCCTTGTAGAAGCTAAACGATCATTCTTTTTTCTCTCATATCTCGTTTCACGATTATCTAACCTGATAGAACGAAAAAGAAACCTGGAGCGCATCAAGCTCATGGTCAGTCTAAAAATTTCGACACCATTTCCTTTTGTATCCCATAGCTCCTCTAAATTAAATCGACCGCCTTTATCCAGCCCAGCTATGTGAAGCAGCTTTATGAATGCTTTGATTTCAGTGAGATCAGTTTTACTGGCGTCTCTGCTGAAATCTGGTTGTATACTCATTATAGTACGCTGATTGGTATAGGTCAATATCAAATTCAGAATGGTGTCATCGCATAGACATTGCCATATGTCAAGGGATCCCCTTGCTTGACGAGCATTACCCATGACTCCTGGTAGGCGCACAAGAACATTTTGCTTCTCTAACCTTCTGATTCTATTGTAGGGTGGTTTTGATTCCCTTGCTGAACTAGCATTACCAATGACTCCTGGTAGGCGCACAAAAATATTTTGCTTCTCTAACCTTCTGGTTCTGTTGTAGGGTGTTTTTTCCAAACGTTATTGTCGATAATTTTTCCATTTTCTTTTTGACAGCTATATAACAATTTTCATTCTCGTTATCTGACGCTATAATCCCCTCTCTTTCTTCTATGTGTTCAGAAGAGTGTATCATTTGCTTCGCCTAAGACCTCTCATGTATCATCATCGTCTTCTAGAACAGGGGTCTCCAAATTTTCCAGCCTTAGGGCCATACTGATTACTCCAGTAAGTTCCGAGGGCCAAAACCATATTATCAATGTTGCCGGTGGTAAAAAGTGAAATAGTCCAATGATGAAACAAAAAGTCCGAAAAAGTTCGCAACGTTTAAAAAATGCTGCTAATCGGACTAAAGTCCGCAAAACGGCAACACTGCATACTATTAATTTTTCTGTCATTATCTGTAATTTCTAGATTAGTCGTAGAGTAGAGCCATGAGGAGTAACGTGACACGACATCTGGTGGACACAAGCGGAAATAGGCAGTACCTTCTATCGCTAACAGATGGCGCTAATAGCACGTACTTAGAATAATCTCTTTGATTCGAGAAAGTTCTTGTGTCTTCCACTCACTTCTAGATGGCAGTAATTGGAATATATAAGAAGGCTAGTGGCGAACCACAAGTCAGTTCCTATGACACTGTTGTGAAATGAAATAGTGCGTACCTCCTTAAAACGTGTTTGTGTGTGTTTGAGTTTAAGACATCTTTGTAACAGTATTTTGATTTGAATTGTTGCTTTTGTGTGTGATTTAGTAGTATGGAAAATAAGCGAAAAATTGATAGTGAATGCAGAAAATTCAAAGATCAGTGGAACATTCAGTATTTCGTAATTGAGTCCAGTAACAAGGCGCTATGTTTGATTTGCAATGAAAGCATAGCCGTTCTCAAGGAATATAACATTAAACGTCATTATGAAACAAAACATTTTCAACATTACTCAAAATATACAGGAAGTTTGCGGACAGAAAAATTCGAAGCTATGAAGCGCGGATTGAAATCGCAGCAATCTTCATTTACAAAACTCAAAACTGAACAAGAGGCATCAACTCGTGCCAGCTTTCGTGTGGCTCTTGAAATTGCAAAACGTAGAAAACCATTCAACGATGGAGAAATGATCAAAAAATGCATAATTGCAGTAGCCGAACAAATGTGCCCTGAAAAGGTAAATTTATTAAAAACTGTCAGTATGTCAGCAAACACTGTGGCTCGAAGGGTAGAAAACATCGCTGAAAATATATCCTCTCAACTGTTCGACAAAAATGGACATGTTGAGTGGTTTTCTTTGGCCTTGGATGAGTCAACGGATGTGTCAGATACTGCTCAGGTGTTGATTTATATTCGAGGAGTAGATAAAAGCTATGAAGTGCATGAAGAATTTCTTGATATGTATAGTATTCATGGCACAACTACTGGTACAGATATTTTTAAAGGAGTTGAAATGGCCATTAATCAAAAGAACCTTCGATGGAAAAACTTGAAATGTATTACAACTGATGGAGGCAAAAACATGAGTGGGAAAGATAAAGGAGTGGTCACTCTTGTGTCAAAGGCTGTAGAAAATGACGGTGGTTCAAAAATATTAGTCTTACATTGTATCATTCATCAACAGTCTTTGTGCGAAAAATGTTTGGATATGTCTGAGGTTCTGAAACCAGTCATATCAACTGTTAATTTGATCAGATCTTTTGGGCTGAATCACCGACAATTCTGACAATTTATTGAAGAGATTGGAGAATATGACTTACCTTATCATACTGCCGTACGTTGGCTTAGTTGTGGGAAAGTCCTTCAGCGCTTTTTTGAACTTCGAGTAGTGATCGAAATTTTTTTGAATGAAAAGCACCGTCCTCTTACTGAATTACAAAACAACGAATTGCTGTGGAAGTTAGCATTCTATGTTGATTTGACAAAACATGTGAACGAACTGAATTTGAGATTGCAAGGAGAAAACCAGCATCTTCCTGATTTATACACTAATATCAAATCATTCCGGAAGAAATTGATACTGTTTCAATCACAACTACGAAGTAAATGTTTTTCACATTTTAAAACATGTGAAATATTCAGCCACACCACTGAGACTGAGTTTCCTATCGATTTTGCAATCGAAACTTTGAGTGCTTTGAAAATAAATTTTGATACTCGTTTCTCGGACTTTGATGCCACTGCGAATCAAATTAAGATTATTCAGAATCCTTTTGATACTGACATTGAAACCGTAGCCCCGGAACTTCAAATGGAAATGATTGATCTACAGTGCAGTGATATAATTGAGAACAAATATCAAAACTCATCTTTGTTGGAATTTTATAAGAGTCTTCCACTGACACAATTTGATAATTTGCATAAATTTGCTCGTGGGCTGTTCTCTCTTTTTGGTACTACTTATTTGTGTGAGAAGACCTTCTCCAAAATGAAGTACACAAAAAATGTTTACAGATCTAAATTAACTGATGAGCATCTTAAATATCTTTTAATAATTGGTACAAGTGAAATTAGTCCACAACTACAAACTATTTTCAGTGGAAAATCTCAATTACATAAATCTCATTAGTATTTCATATGTCGTTATGCTTGTTATAAGTTATGTTTTTATTTAAAATGTATAAAATGTTAGTTGGATTCATTTCAATAATTTGTTAGTTATTATATACTGAAGTTAAATTTTCTGCATATTATACATGTCTTCACTCATTACAATTCTGTGTTTCTTTATCCAACTTATCACAAAAACAATAACAATAAGCCTACAACAATGTTATGAGTAGTTAGCCCATGACCATATCAATGTAGATGTCATATTAATAATTATTCAACATAAAATTAGAATACTTCAGTAAACTAAATTTAATTTGCTATAAAAAATATGTTATCTAGAAGGAGTTTTCGAGTAAGCTAGCTCTCCGCGGGCCGGACAAAATCTGTCCGCGGGCCGGATGTGGCCCTCGGGCCCTGTTCTAGAAGAAGCCTTTGCAGCTCTAATACATCTGCCTCATTATCAAAATTATACACTCATTTGGATGCCATAATTCACTGTAAGAATAAAAAACTATGATTAGTTGCAATAATATTTTCGATCAGACAATGGTGGTCGCAGGTATATCTCAGATACAAGTGACTTTCTATGCATTTTCTCAAAATTCACGAGAAAAATATTTAGAGGTATTTTTGGCGAAACGAAAAGTATTGCTCTTACGTTAATAAAATGAGTATATAATCAGATTATTGAAACTTAGATTAATGACCGCGGCGTATCTCTCAGATAGAAATAGCACTTAATAACTTAAGTTCACCAAAAAAAAATTTTGATTAATGTTTCTATGTAGAAATAAAATTAATATTCAAATAATTATCTTGATATCCATTAATTGGATTTGAAAAATCGAATCAGCATTAGATGATAAAAATGCATTGAAACACTTTATTATTCATAGAACAAAATGCTTGCATTTTGAAATAACGACCTAGAAAATAATGATAAGAAACTATGAATTAATAACTGAACTGTTTGAAATTTCCTCCTTTCCCGCTGAGACATTCGTGGATTGTTGTCAAAACATGAGTATTTGTTGCCCTCTGAATCTCATCGGGATGAATTCCGTTCAGCGAGGCTCTTAGGCGATGTTGTAGTTCTTTTTTTGGTCGAACTGAGGTTTTGTGAACATCGTTTTTTATCTTACACCACAGATAAAAATTGAGGGGATTAAGATCTGGGGATCTTAACCCCCCCCCCCAGTTATGCCTGAATTAATTTTTTTCTGTTTTGGCCTGAAATTACTGTTTTAGGATAAAAATATTATAATTTGAACCTTACAGAATCTTTTTATTGAAAAAAATATAAATGAATATACAATTTAGGGCTGCTCTTGAAAGGACGTCAGGCAAATACAGGTATATAGAATAGACTTATTGTTTACGATGGTAAAGTGCGAAACAGTCCAGGTGCAATGCAACATTGCAACGAACACATATTTTTTGCACCTTTTTGTGGCATACGCGGCATCGGGTTTGATTTTCCTGTCTTTCTAAGTAATGCTCTTGATTGTCAAATCGAGATTCGATGTTCTCTAGAACGGATGGCTGACCGCTCTTTTTGATGACCTGCAGGTTTCTAGTAAAGTTATAGCCACTTGTCTACGGAAAGTTAATTGGTCAGATACTCCCACACCTTGGAGTCTATGTAAATGCCAAGCATTTTGTAATGCTATGTCATGTAGGCAATGATGCTGAAATACCATTTTTTTCCTCTGATAGCTGTTCGATAGTAACTGATGTTTTCATCGCATCTATCTACACCACCCTTATACGAATTATAAGAATGTACACAGTGAGGTTTGTCCACTATTACCCTCTTCTTTTTTGACACTCTTCATACTTGATGAATAGGTCTCACCGGAAAATTGTTTGTTCCCACATTGACAATGTTATTGTCGTTCCATTTTACAATCAGGACTATATTTTCAGTTGATCTATAATCATACGTTCCCCGTGGCATTTTTTTCATATCACTTTCAGATTGGAGAGTACATCTGGATAATCTGTTTTCTCTCAGAGTTGCAGTGGCTTGTATATTCCGCTTTAAAAGTTCTTCTAAAAGAGGCACTGTCGTAAAGAAATTATCAAAAAATAAATGATATGGTAAAGCTTGAATGTTATATAAAACGTCAGAGTACTGCAATATAACTGAAGGCCGCAATCTAAATGGTTTGTAAATGTTTGATATTTGGGTGTTTGCTCCATGG
Organism: Cynegetis impunctata; assembly: GCA_030704885.1. Classification (NCBI taxonomy): domain Eukaryota; kingdom Metazoa; phylum Arthropoda; class Insecta; order Coleoptera; family Coccinellidae; genus Cynegetis; species Cynegetis impunctata. The sequence continues at coordinate 115,279 of JARQZK010003756.1, forward strand.
TATGGTTCCAACCATACACAATATACATTGCATGTAGCACTTGATATAGCTCCCATCCGAAACTTGAACCCAAAGCGAATGGGTTTCCCCTTGATAAAATGTTTGCAACCGTACCTTCCAAAGTATGGCACCATTGCCATACTTGCCATACATCAACACTGTGTGCTTCACACGTGGGACATAAATTTTGAAAATTATTATTCATTACTTTTATAAGTGATCGCACTTTAGCAAATCGATCATTATGGGAAAGATTGTCATTATCACAACAATGTAAGTTTCACATAATATATTCGAATCTGTCTCTTGCCATGGCGTTTGAAAACATTTCATTGTGGGTATCCCTATTGTTTTCCCAGAACATGCGGTGGCGTGGAAGTTGGATGTTACCACTCAGGAGCAAAATTCCGAAAAACGCTTTCATTTCTGATGTAGTTATATTAGCAACTTTATTCTTCTTTGCGGCATACATTTTCGAATATGTGACAAACATATCAAATACAGATTCGTCAAAAATTGTGAGAACAATTCCATTGGGGAAAAGTTTGGTTTGACATCATGGATAGTTGGCCAATGAAATTCTTTTGGTGGTAAATCTTCTTGATTCCAGACAAATTTTTTTTTCATTGCCACTTGTAATGCAGCCATGCAATGATCATTCTCTTCAAGTTCTTCATCTAAATCAACTAAGCCTCGATGCACACGGGCGATTTCCATCGCGAAGTTTGCTGTGAACTCGCCGCGAAGTTTTCTCGCGTGCTGTAGCGGACCATAGAAACGAATGGTGCAATTTACACGTAGGCGAGTTCGCAGCGACATCGCCGTGTGCACGCCAGAAGTCCGAAATGTCATTTCTGCGCATGCGCGACTAACTGTAAATATAGGTATGAGAATACGTTTGGGGGTCCAGAGAACTGAAATTTTTTATGAGGGATTCTTCATGGGGGCACCGGGGCTCCAGGAGTCTTCATGTGGGCCCCAGGAGTCTTCATGTGTGTTCAGTAAATTATATGATATATAGGACCGTAGGGGGACCGAAATTAGTGGTATATAGGAGGCCGTCTTCGTAGATTTGGATATCAAATTACATACATAGTTATTAAAAAAAAATTGTTTTTTTCAAATATGAATCTAATAGACGCCAACTCCGTGTTAAAAACTAATTTTTCATTCGAAATAAATGAGACTAGAACGATATGAATTGAAGTCGATGTATAGCATAAAATATCACATCAGCAAATTCTCATTAGAATAACTATAAATACTTGAAATTGTCTGGAGGTCATCGAAAGATAAGCGACACGTGTAGAACTGGGTCGAACGAAGGAATGAGAATTTGCTGATTCAACGTTCATATTAGTTCAGGGATGTAAAAAACGAATGAAATTTCGAATGTTAGATGTATGTATAGTTATTACGTATTTTTTCATGAAAATTATATTAGGTGTACATCCCTGTACTAATATGAATGTTGAATCAGCAAATTCTCATTAAAATGTTTATAAATACTTGAACTATTTCTTTGAAGGTTCAGTCTTACGATAGTTTCCAACTAGTAACACACACAGCGATAATTAAGTGTTAGATACTTGTTCAATTATTCATTCAATTGTTAATATTTTATACCGAAGGTAAGGAATTAATTTTTCTGTGTACATATTAAAACAAAAGTTAAGTGATATTTTTTGTTTTGTAGCAGCACCTAGTCAACCATGAGTTTAATGAAGATTTCTGATGATGCTGTCAAAACTTTTGGAGCAAGTTTGAAATTAATTAGAACTGTGGAAGAGGTTGGTAGATGGCTGAATCATATAAATGAAAGAATATTGGGAATTACTAGATATACAAGAGGTAAGAATTTTCCTCATTCTCTAACAAGCTTCCACAAACTCGAGACCAATTTATCAATTCTCAAGACTTATCGTGAAAATATTAAGCATATACATCAATCTATTCTCAAAAAGGGTTCTGGTTTGGGGGGTCATTCGAAACGTTTAATTTGGAGGGACATAGATTCGGCTTTCAAGAATAGAATGCGAACAGGAGTGATTATTAATAATTCAATCAAAGATCCCGAAGAGTTCCTCAGTAGAACTTTCAGAATTTTCAGTAATAAAATAAAATCAGCTCTTCAAAATTCAATTTTAAAAGTTAATTTAATTTTAAGCTGCAATTATATCAAACCAGATACTAGGGAGGAAAGTATTAAAACATTTGCTACTGAAAGTTCTGTTGTTGATCTCTCCGATGACTTGAAAGAATTGTATAATACTAAATTTCGAGCTGTCATTCTTAGGAAAATGGATGAGTTTCAGGAGCGTGACAGTGGGTGGGCTCTTTTACAAATTCTTAACCTAAAAATCAATATAAATGAATACAGGCCTATAACAATAGGTAATTCTACATATGTAGAGCTACCTATGTTCATTCAAAATAAAAAAGCTGTCGTGAATGTTAAGAATAATGACTCCCATTGTTTCCTTTGGGCAGTCATGTCATGTTTAAAACCTACTAAGAAGCATACTGAAAGGACTTCTTCATACCCACTACCTAGCTCTATTTTGAAATATGAGGGTATATCTTTCCCAATAACTCTAGACCAAATTCCTAAGTTTGAAAAACTCAACGATTTAGCAATTAACGTGTACGCGATTGAAAAGAAAACAGTGGTTCCGATATTTTTAAGCAAAAATAAAGATAAGGAGCGTATACATTTATTAATGATCAAAACTGAAAAAAATTATAGCGATTTCATGATGCAAACTGACAATTTTGAAGAAAAAACAGTTTATCATTTTACTTGGATTAAAAGCATGTCACGTCTACTTAGATCTCAAAATTCTAGAATGACTCATAGACATTATTTTTGCGATATATGTCTCAATCATTTTTTAACTGAAAATTCATTAGAAAAACATAAAAATTATTGTGACGGTCTGAACCAATGTAAAGTATCGTGTCCTCCGGAGGGAGTTGATTTTATAGAGTTTAAAAATTTTTTGAATAAGGAAAAGGCCCCATTAATAGTTTACGCTGATATTGAATGTCTTTTGGTTGAATCAGAGGAGAAAATATCCTATTGATGTATTTCGATGTCGTGAACTTATACGGAGCTGCTATGCAGAACGAATATCCAACAGACCCATCCTTGATTCCTGACAACTCAGATGTGGGATATTTTTATGAAGTTGATTTAGACTACCCCCTAGATTTACACGAATCTCATAAAGATCTCCCATTCTGTCCCGAGAATCCAAAAATAAACAGGAAAAATTACTGATAACTTTATACCCAAAAAATAACTATGTGGTCCATTATAGATATTTGAAAATATGTTTGGAAGCTGGTTTGAAAATGAGGAACATTCACAGAGTACTGCGTTTCAATCAAAAAGCATGGTTGAAACCATATATAGATCTAAATTCAAAATTACGAGCAGAAAGTAAGAATGAATTCGAAAAAAATATGTATAAATTAATGAATAATGCGGTATTTGGCGAAACTTTAGAGAATATTAGAAAATATAAAATCATCAAAATTGTTAATAGTTGGGAGGGTAGGTATGGTGCTGAAAATTTGATAGCTCTACCAAACTTCCACAGTTCTGTTATCATAGACGACATTGTTATAATAGAACTCAAGAAAATTCAAATAGTATTCAATAAACCTATATACGTTGGTTTTTCGATTTTAGATATTTCAAAAACTTATCTTTACGATTTTCATTACAATTTTATTAAATCAAAATTAAATGACAGCAACATCAAGCTTCTTTATACGGACACTGACAGTTTGATCTACCATTTCAAACATCAAAACATCTACAACATCATGAGGGAAAATGTGTCAAAATTAGACACATCTGACTATGGTGATAATAATGTTTTCGGTATTCCCCCGAGGAACAAGAAGGTGATTGGACTGATGAAGGATGAAAATGAAGGTAAAATCATGGTGGAATTCATTGGATTGAGGTCGAAGATGTACACCTTTAGATTACTCAATCAGAGTGAAAAAAAGACTGCTAAAGGTGTAACAAAATCTTCACTTTCAACGATCACATTCGAAGACTACAGACGTTCTTTGTTCAACAACGAAATCCTCACAATACAGCAAAATTCCATACAATCAGACAAGCATATAGTAACATCAAAGAAAACATCAAAAATAGCATTATCAGCCAACGACGACAAAAGGATTATATCTACTCATACAACCGACACTGTACCATATGGGTATCAATATCTTAGATCTGAATGATCTTGAATTTTTGTGTTAAAAATCATTTATCTAATTATTTATTTATATATATATATATATATATATATATATATATATATATATATATATATATATATATATATATATATATATATATATATATACAAAAGGTTTATATTTTTTTATACTCTACATTTGTAAATAAAACTCTATATTCAACTGAATGTTTTATTCTCCTACGAAATTGAACATTTCTCTTTCTACATCATTTAAAACTCTATTTTTATTAAAGTACATACATTCTAAGATTCCATAACTTTCAATTTTTAGATTTATATTACAGAAGGGATGAATTACATCCTCAATAGATTTATTGCTATTCCAAGTAATTTCTTTACCAATTAGTACAAATTTACGATAATAAAAAAGAAAATTGATATTTTGTAACATCTCAATTCTTTTGCTTAAAATATCATTCAACTTGATAAGTTCGGATACATCAGATGCTGTGAAATATAAATAATTTTCCCATTTAGCTACTGAGAACACTTTTTCTACTTCATCGAAAAACACTTCAGCTCCACTGTTATTTTCTCCTACACCATTATTCTCAATTAATTTCACGAACGATTCCCATTCATATTCATCAAAGGACCTGACGACTTCATTACAGCTAACTCTCACGGCAGGACTGAAGTCTCGAGCTGGACTCAAACCATTTTCAACTAGAAATATTCCAGCGTTAAAGCCACAATTTAAAATAAAATTTTTTTCATTTTTTGATGCCTCATCGTAGACACCCAAAATTCTATCCAATTCTTCGTCGATAAAACCGCTCTCTTGGGACGTCTTGACGCTTCAAACTTCAATACTCAACTGAACTTATAGTTTGTTTTTGACAGATATCCAAGAATCATGTGACTTTGGCATTCCTAACCAATGAACAAACACTTTATTTCCTTTTCTGCGCAAGACTTTTTCCACCAAGTAAACGCTAGAGTATTTAGCTTTCTGTAATTCCTCTTCGTAAAAACCACCACTGTAGGATGTCCTTCGGTATCTTCGAGTAGGTAAGTAACTGGGTTGGTTATCTGAACCTTAGCGATTTTGAACAGTTCAGTAGTTCAGTTAGGTGTATATCCTTTTGAAAACACATGCTTGGCCTTACTGATTCGTACCATATCGCCAACATTCAATTTATTACTTCCAGCAATCTTTATGTGAGAATATACTGAACTCAGTAAGAGTTTTTCATTTTTCTTAGTGACGTCACGTGGTTTCATTCCAATAGTTCTATGTTTAGAATCATTATATTTGTCAACGTGAGTCTCAAGGACATCTTTCCACTTGTAAGTTCCATTCAATGAAAAATATCTAAACAATTTATCCTTGAGAGTGCGTATAACTCGTTCAACAATGGCAGCTTTCTTGATGCTATACGTATTATAGTGGTTAATATTATATTTTGACATTAAATTCTGAAATTTTGTATTGAAAAATTCCTTTCCTTGATCCGACTGTAGGTTCTTAGGCCTCCTACCACTTTTCTCGAGTATATCCGAAGACGCACGAGTGACTTCTTCACCGGTCTTCGTTTTCAATACCCTAGCCCACACAAACTTTGAGAAACAATCAATGACTACAAGGATACATTTGTTTCGTTTATTTTCGCGAGCATACATGTCCATCTGTCCCAAATCACATTGCCACAAGTCATCTAATCCCTTAATGATTGTACGCCTTCGTACGAAATTTCTTCGTGCTGGTTTATGTAGTTCTTTGACTACTTGATTTTTTTCTCGTGAATGTTGCATCATTGGTCTTAGGGGGTTGATGTTTGATTAACATGAATTCAATCAATAGGCTTCTTATATCCTTATGATCGTCTGATATTTGTTGTTGATGTTGATGATGATTTATTATTAACTTCAATTTTATCACTCAGCTTCTTTAACTCATTTCCAAGATTTGTAAGTTTATCATCAATAACATTTATCCTATCTCCCATATTCAATTCATGAGTTTCCGAAATTTTCATCAGTTTCTTTTCGAGTTGTTTCATATCAGATTTAACTTCATTCGTCTTAGAATCTACGTACTCTTTGGTAGCTCCATCCGTGTCACTTGTTGGTATTTTAACGTAACAGAGTTTATGCGCACCAAAATCAAAGTCACCTTGCGCATTTGTGGGGAATCCTTCGTATCTCATACGTTTCACGTGAGACGTACGAGACGAACGACCAAACTTATCAATCGACATGATTAGATAATAGTTTTTCACTCTACTTTAGTATATAACATTAGCTTCACGAAGCTCCTCGATAATCGACTCGATTTCATTGTCATTAGAGGAATTTCCAGCAAGCTTAGAAGCGTATAATAAACGGAGTCGATCTACGATCTCATTCACATCATCCCAGTAGACATACTTCATAGGTTTGTCATTATACGTCATCAATCCTTTTCCACTCGACTGCGAAGGAAACAATCGCTTGATAATATATCTATATTTATCACTCTTACAACTTCTGACCTGTCTTGTGGAGTCAAATCCCCTTTTATGTACATTTGTTATTTCCAAAATTCTCCTATAATTTTCTGTATCTTCATCGGTATATTCTTGTGGATCTTTCATGAAAATCAGCTCATAAAGACCGGGGGTACCGACAAATTCCCGACCTTCAATAATAATGTTACCGCTTCTTTTATCGAAATCAATTACACTGTTACCCAGGGTCCACTTCGATATCTCTAGGTCGTATTTTGGTCCGAAAGTAGGATCAATGTGTGTCGACTGATTCCAAGGCTGATTGATATATTTACGTACTGGTTCTGGATATTGTGAAAAGTATTCATTCAACTGCTCGGAATTTTTCAACTCGTCAAATAGTAGTTGTGATTTTTCGGAATTTTCTCCTACCAATATAGATTTATCTTCGTCGTCGTCAGCATCAGAGGATTTCTCAATTTTAGATTCAGCTACTATATCTGTAGGTAGAAATCTTGGCGTAGAAACTATCTTCGAACGTGTCAGTTTAAACGGTGAATTACCTTCATCACCTTCGTTAGGTTTATTGATTGTTATAGAAGGAGGAGGAGGATGATATTTCAACGGAGCCGATTGGAACGGAGTCGTTCGGGGACCCAATCGTTGGGATCCTACGGGAGTCGATTGGAACGGAGTCGTTGGGGAAAACACTCGTTGGGATTCACTCGATAACGGTGTCGCTGGAAATCGTAATCGTTGTAACGCATACTTGTTGAACAACGAGGTAGTTTTCAACCCAGTCGTTAGGGGTTGAATAGTTGCACGTTGGAGTATTGAAGCCACTTGCTTATCCTCTATTTGTTCAAGGCGTTCAGTTATTGGAGAAAATATTCGTTGAATCGTTTTATCCTCCTCAGATCGTCCCATCTTGAAGGAAGCATATTTTTTCCTTACATCTCTAACAAGCTGTTGAATCTTAAGTTTACGTTGGTGCTCCTTAGACAAGTTCTTGGGAGTCATGATGCTGAAAGTCAACTGAACACTAATCTATTATGATTTTACTTTTATAAATTTATCAAAGCCCATTCGATAACGTCTTTTGTTCAAGTTGAAATCCTTCACTATAACTATAAACCCATATTTATCTGCGTTCCAACACAGAGAGCATAATTCCTTGAATTCATCATACGTCATATCTGGGCTAACATGTTCAGTAGATAAAGAATGGGTGTGCACAATACACAATGACCTTGACCTTGAAAAGGCGGTTAACCTTGAGTCGATATTTAGGAGTGGGGGTAACTTAGTTGAGGGGCGTGCACCATACACAATGACCTTGAATATTTATCAGGAGTGGGGATAGTTTATTTTTCGATTGGTTCACCTTGAAAATAGAACAGACCTTGAGCATAATGACCTTGAATATTTATCAGGAGTGGGGATAGTTTATTTTTCGATTGGTTTACCTTGAAAATAGAACAGACCTTGACCTTGAATATTTATCAGGAGTGGGGATAGTTTATTTTTCGATTGGTTTACCTTGAAAATAGAACAGACCTTGAGCATAATGACCTTGAATATTTATAAGGAGTGGAGATAGCTCATTTTTCGATTGATTGACCTCGAAAATAGACCAGACCTTGAGAGAATTAACCTTGAATGTACCAGGAGTGGGCTCAAGTTTGATTTCAATTGGTCAATAGTGACCTTGACATTTTTCATCCCTACCCATTTTTTCTCAGTATATATTTTGCTTTCAGTGCATTCAAAGGTAGTTAGCGCGATGTATTTCAGATTTCAAAGTTCCGGTGGTATAATTTTTACCGAAATAACGTACCAGAATCAGTTAGGTCATTATAATATTGGTTCTGATGAGGTCATCAGATTCGTTTCGCATAAAGTTTTGTGTGCTCCATGTTTTGAAGCAAAGAAAGCTAAATGTATAATCGATGAAGAAACAATTGTGAGTTCGCATAATATCGACACCATAGTTGACAAAGAAACTTTAGTCCATTATATCAAGCTTTATGGACAAGAGTGTGCTAAGTGTGAAAAGCCATTTATGCGTGTAACTGAAATAGATCCAAGAGACTGCACTGGCTATAGTATGATATAATCATGGAGCATACTGAGATTGTCTGGAAAATAAATTCACTGAAATATCAGTTGGAATATCATATTGAAAAGATGGATGGAAAAAATGAAAATCATTATCCTAGTATGGATTGCGAATTAACTGATAGGGATACAGTAAATGATGCGAAAAGTATTTGTGATGCATTTCTCAGTGATAAAATTTCCGTGAGTGTTTGCTGTGAAGATTTAGCACGTTTAAGTGAAGAGTTGAAAAAATGGATCTTCAATAATATATCATTATCAGAAAAAATTATGTTTAACTTATTTCCAAAGTCGAAGCTAGTTGTGTTGGAGCATGCATATATTGGTAAAAAAAATTGAAGACTTTAGTGAAGAAGATTTGAAATTTTTTCCTGTTGACTACTTAGTTAAGAAACTGAATTGCTATGAGCTTCTCAACATTTATCATAGGCTTTCTAGACCATTGATCGAAACATTCAAATTACAGACCCATTTACCCTGCTTCATACATCATAATCGACCTGATGAAAATACGCATATAGATGGCCCACCTGTGAGTCAAGAAAATTGCTTTCGATGCAATCAAGTATTGACGAACCCCCACCTACTTATGTTTTCAAGGTGAGGATACAGTACAGTACAGTAATTCAGTAACGAAGAATATTGGTTCCAGCATAATCAAGTATTTACCCCCACATACTTATAAATTCAAGGTTATTGTGTATGGTACACACACCATAACTAAGTTACCCCCACCCGTACAGTTTTTCAAGGACAAACCACAGTACTTAAAGGCAGGAGCCAAGTTATTTCGACAGTTCCAAAGTTTGAGAGTGAATCAATAAACATTAGTGCAGAAACAGGGAGTGTATTCGAACCATACATTTTGTGCTCAAAAGTATTCTTTCTCAACAAATCGAAAACTAAGTATGTATCTGTTGGACTGTCGCACCTTCTGAAAGAAGTTATAAGAATCAGTGGACCATCTCTGAGGGGTCATCACATTGATTTCACTGCTGAAGAGTTTCGTGAATTAGTCAACTGTGAAGAGTTTATCCATAGGAATTTGGAGAAATCATCATCAGCAGAATTCAAGGAATTGAATAACTGTACGTTATTCTTCATAAATATCAATAATTAGTCGATTCTTGGATTGAAAAATGACAATTGTCAAGTGTACATTGGTCGAGACACTACGTGTGAATTATTTTCACTACAGAAATTAATAAGTGGTTATATTGAGTTCCTAGAATATCATGGATTTCCAGAGTTCTACAGAATGGTTACCCGGTCCGTGTCAAAAATGAGTGGTGATTTCTTAGTGAATATAAACGATTTATTAGATAAGTCATATAAATATTTATTTAATTCACTGATTTTCAAAGAATTGATAAAATTTGATCCATATACTGTAATGAATGAAGTGAATCAGATAGCATATTGATATGAAGAAAGTTACATTTAACCATATAGATACTATTCATCATATGTGTGTTTGGACTTTTGCATATCGAGAATCTCGAAAATATTACTGGGAGATGTTTGTCCTTGATAGAATAAGATTCAATAGTAGAATAAGAAACTGTGAATACATTCTAGCTCCTATTTTAGATATGGAGCATAGAAATAATATTTTTTATAGTAGATTTTCTCAGCTGTAATCTAACTTTGTAAAATTAAGACAAAATTGTGAAAAAAAAATATTTATTTCTCAATATCTTTACATAATAAAGAGTATTTCAGAATTAATTTATTGTAAATCATTTTTCTTGATCCAGGAATTATGCTCCTTCCCCATACCTAAAAACTTCACATACAGTTTGTTTCCTTTTTTCCTCAGAACTTTTTCTACCAAATAAATATCAGGATGTTTTACTTTCAGCAGTTCGAATTCGTAGAAACCACCCTTGATATCTTCATTTGAAGAATCACGTAATAAGTAAGTTCTTGGATATGTTGATTGTATCTTCCGAATTGTGAAAATTTCATTTGACCAATTGGGTGTGTAACCTTTTGCGAAAACTTGTCTAGTTTTACTCACTCGAACATAATCTCCAACTTTATATTTACTCTTTTTTGGGTCTATTACCTTGAGATGGGAATAAGCCGAATTCAGAATTTTTTTTTCATTTTCACTGTTAACATCAATCGGCTTATAACCTGTAGTTGAGTGCTTTGTTGAATTATATTGATGTTCTATATCGTTCAGTATATCTATCCACTTATAATTTCCACGAACGCTGAATTCTTTCCACATAATCGATTTGATTGTCCTATTAACTCTTTCCACAACACTACTTTTCAAATTTGAGTATGAACTATAATGATTTATGTTATATTTTTCCATCAATTCCTTAAAATTTTTATTGTAAAATTCTTTACCAAAATCAGTTTGTAGATTTTTAGGCGGATTCTCCAATTCTCCCAAAATTCCATTCATTGCAATTGTTACATCTTTTGCACTTTTTTTCTTCAACGGAATTGCCCAAACATATTTCGAGAACACATTTATCACAATCAGTATATACTTGAAACCCTTATTAAATCTTGCATATGGTATAACTTCAACTAAATCTGCTTGAAAAAGATCTGAGAGTCCTTTAACTATTACACGCCTCCTAGGGAAATTAATTCTCACAGGACTATGTAGCTCATTAACAATATCTCGTTTTATTACTACCATTTTAGAGTAGGTTCAATTTCAAAATGAACTCGGCGAAAAACTCATCAGTATCTCTTGATAGTCTAATGTTTTGGAATGATATTTTATCTCCCTTTTTCAGTAATGATAACTGATCCTTGTATGTGTACTTTTCAACACACCACCTCTCGATTGTTTAAATATTGGCGAAAGTGTGGTAGGAGGCAGAGATGTAGGCCTTTTTAACATACTGGGCTGAGAAGAAACAGTTCGACTAGTTCTCCCCCTAACTACAGGCTCTTGAATTTTTTTTATAATACCCTGATATTTTTTACCAATATTTCCAGATATTTGCTTCTCAAAATCATAATCTTTTCGATCGGCATTCGTTTTTTTCACTATATCACGATAATTCTTCAAATCTGTTGTATTATACGGATCTGGTTCTTTCTTGAATAATAATTCAAGGAGACCTTTAGTGACAGGATATGGTATTGGATTATCACCTTTAGGATCTATTACAACTTTATCTTTTATGAAGTCTATTTCAGAGTTCCCAGTATAAAATTGTGATTCTTCTGGATTGTAGCGAACACCATATTTATGGTCAAATTCTTCAGGGGAGGGACTAGTTATCATTTCCTCTATGTAAAATCTTGCTAACCCCGACCATTGATCTAAAAATTCACGGATAACATCAGCATTTTTCAACGCTTCAATATTTTACAACTCAACTTGTGATAGTTGTTGCGGTTCGTCTTCAGGTTCTTCTTCAACGGGTTCTTCATAATCAGGGTCATAGTTGATATTCTCGTCTCTACCAACCATTCGTGAAATATTACTTATTCTCGGAGTTGATTCAAAATTCCCTGTTTTTGGTGTAACTATATGTTCCATCAATTTCAATTCTGGTTTAATTCCTGGTTTAATTTCTGGTTTAATTTCAGATTTCATCTTACTTTTCCTGTTCGTAATTTCTGTCAATAATCTTTCAAAGGGTTGAGTGAATGGTTGAATCGAACGTGGAAATCTTAGTTGAGAAGTGGCTAAATCATGTCTCAATCCATGTAGTTTTTTTCTCACATTTTTTCTTGCTTTTACCAGTTCTAAAGCCAAGCGTTTATCCATGCTGATTATTCAATATTAAGTTCAATCACTATAGTGTTTCATATGTATAATATAATGTAGTGGTGAAAGCCTCTTCGATAACGACCATTGTGAATACCACTTTCTTTATCAATAACCAAAAATCCATATGGTACTTTCCAACATTCAGAACACAACTTTACAAATTCATCATAAGACATATCGACATTCACATGATCATTATATATATGCTTTAGATTCGTTCTATCTTGAGAAAATACCACAACTAAATTAGCATTATCCTGTATGAGCTGCTTTGGTATGGCAGAATAAGTTTGACATAACTAAAAACAATCAATATTGAAATGTCTTCCGAAGGAAAAGTAATCTCTGATTATATTTTGATCACAAACGACATCATCAAATACAACAACTGAATAGGGATGCACATCTTTTGGCGGTGTAATGAATTCACCATTTTCATGTTCATAATAATTTATATCTTTTATCGGTTTTATTACATTTTTTAAAAATTGATACTTGGGTTGATGGAGTGAATTTGAATACAGATAAATATTAAAATAACGTAAACCATTCGGATGTAATAACAGACTGATTAGTGTATTGGTTTTTCCTTTCCCCGATCCTCCAACAAAAATACCCCTTTTACATTCTGCACCTGATAGTTCACTATGTCTTATAAATTTCTTCTCGGGTTGACAATAATCATGATTCGTTATGGGTAGAGTATTCTGTTGCTCTATCAATTGCATTGTAATGCCTGGTCCTGGGTGTTAAATGAAACACAGGTTCATACTATACTTGGTCTTTATTACTCTATACTTCTCGCTAACTCTCGGGCAGCGTGACGAGTCTCCAAGTCTAGCTAAGTATATCCATCCGAGATTCCCTCTCGTTTATATATAAATATTATACATGACATGATATCGATGGCCTCGTCGTATTGTTTATAAACTACGAAACATAACATCCTTCGTCTAATGTGGACTAAAACAATCGTGACACTGACCTACTTGCCTACATGCACCACACCTCTGGGGCTAATTGAAAGAATTTTATTGAGGTTACTCGAGAAAATTCTGTTTCATCTAAATTTATAATAAAACATTTTTTTTCTTTTCAATTTTATAGTAATGGTTTAATTACCATATCCATTCCTGGAGGTGTGCTGGAAGTAGCTATAATTACAATAACAATTTTAAATCAATTCATTTTACGTACAATCTCTATACGCGTTGTCTAACGCCCATATACTCTCGTGATGATACGCCATATTTTTGATATATTAATAATTATTTTATTTCAGTCATGGTACTCGATATAAATCGCCTTTTACTTCAATTTGTGGACTCTTTCATTTGTCTCATTCATCAATTAATATAACCCATCTGTACCTAACCACCATACTAACCATAATCAATATATAAATATATATCCATAATAATAATAACTCAGGTCCCTAAAACTGATTATATTCCCTTGCCTTTCTAATACTTGAGAGCTTTTAATTCCATTCTTCTCTACAGATAGCTTCTAAAATTCTCAACATTTCGTCTCGCGCCAATGCCGATCGAATATTTAGATTACTGTAGAGTGTTGCAACATTAGTACATACTGTGTATGATTTATTCTTGGCAGCTTCCAAAATTCTAATTAACATAGCTAATGGATAGCTGTAGATCGTCGCAACACTACTCCTCCACAAAAATTTATATATACTCATCTATATATTTATTTCTTCATTTCTCATTACCATATCCATCTTAACTAAGAAGTGGTCGCTATATATATATAGCATAAAAAAATTATATGTTTCATCTCTTTTTGTTAACGATTCCATTTCGTAACAATTCATTATTATATTTTCACCATAATTCATTAGCAGGGGGGCATAATTCATCCCCTGAGCGTCATATACGCATTTTCATTAGTATACTTTTATTGCTCTCTCATTTTAACCATTAAATAATTGTACATTGTCTATACCATACTATTTTGGAAAGTATAATCAGTCTTAGCAGTACCTATATTTGATAATGGGCTCAAAGTTTAAACTTTATTAAAAACAATTTTTAAATTTTCATATTTTTGTCCCTTCTGACAACTTCAAATATTCAAGCTTCATCGAGTATAATAAGTTAATTTTCTTATTTGCGTATCATCAGGTGAGCAACAGTTTACAATTTCTTAAAACAATTTCTCTGATTTTTATAATTAACACTTGTGATGCCTAATATCAGCAATTTCATTTAAGATAAAACTTGATTACGAGATTTAAATTATTCAATTAATCAAAAAATTAAAAATTTCCGAAGTAGGTCTCAGTAAGATTTAACTACAATAATACATAAATGCAAAATATTCATAATCATAAAAAAAAATTTCTAGCTTCGAAATATTTGACATATATATTCATAAATCTTATTTGACCGCAAGACTCCAATCCATTCAATAAATCAACTATTTGTTCATATAAACAATGGTAACTCGATAGTGAGTCAATGCCGGTCAGTGTCACCAGATTACTCATGTTATCATAATAGCAATGTTATAATAATAATAATGTCAATGTCACACAATTCATATTCAACAGAACGAGTGATTACTTATTTCTCTAATTGCACACTATATATAAAATTTCCATAATCCTGAATAGGAATAGCTCCAAAAAATAATAGCAATAATTATCTACAGCAAAAGAATTTCCCACTAACACATTACAATTGATAATAATAACTAGTGCTAAATAACAAAAGCAGGGGGTCATCCTATTTCATACTTAACTTTAACGGGGAGAGAAAAAAAAATTTTCCCGGAAATTAACTAATAAGAAAACATAATTTAACTGTCCCTTTTTTTTCTTCCAAAAAATTATTCATAGTGTCTGTTCACTAGGTCACTAATAATAATAGGGGTTCAATAAAATTAAATCTAATAACGAAATTAATAATAGGCTTAATAACAAATGAAAATAAATAATTAGGTCAGGTAATAATTAGTGGTCAGTGTCATAATTTATATATCTATACATAATCTAAAAAAAAAATTCCCATTTATCCTAACCTAAAATAGTTCCAAAAAAAAATAATAATAATTATCCACAATAATCGATTTTCAAATATCAATAAAAAAAAATTTCCCTCATTACGGATATTGCATAGAAACAAAGAACATCCAAAAAATAAAAATATCGCCATTATATAGAGCACAAAAAATAAAAATAGTAATCCACGAAATTAAATAACAATATGCAAAAACACTACCCCACTCGAACTTGAATTATATATATAGAAAATGCATGAAAGAGGGAAAATCATAATAAAATAATAATAATAAAATTAATCATGATAAAAATAATAATAATAAAAAAAATATATATATAAGGTTATAATTCTTCAAACTTAAAATTAATGAAGAAAAAATGCATGAAAGCAATAAATATTTAAAAAAATAAATGTCCCTTTTTCCTCCATAACAAAAATAACGAAGTCTCTTTTCTCGTCATATTTACAAAAAATGTCAATTCCACTCTATGTCTACACACATAGTGGCCGATACGTTCCTAACTCGTCTGCAATACTGTTCCACATACGCAACACATAGGCAGTCATTTATATTAGGGTAGATCCTACCTTACACATCGGAGATTCTCTTAACTCGGCTTGCTGGGTTGTCCTCGTCTGTTCCGTGTAGCAACCATTGGTAACACATTGGTTAGTTGCCAGCATCTTTATGGGCGATGGTCACTTCTTCTTCTCACCATTCTATCACTTTATTTTATTTACCAGCTAACTACACTTCTTCCAACTATACTAATACAACTGGCAGGATCGCCATGTAATGCCTGGTCCTGGGTGTTAAATGAAACACAGGTTCATACTATACTTGGTCTTTATTACTCTATACTTCTCGCTAACTCTCGGGCAGCGTGACGAGTCTCCAAGTCTAGCTAAGTATATCCATCCGAGATTCCCTCTCGTTTATATATAAATATTATACATGACATGATATCGATGGCCTCGTCGTATTGTTTATAAACTACGAAACATAACATCCTTCGTCTAATGTGGACTAAAACAATCGTGACACTGACCTACTTGCCTACATGCACCACAGCATTGTCAAGATTCAATACTACACTAAATATTGAAGTTGTATTCAATATTTTATATATGGAAAAAATAAAACAATAATCATATATATAAGTTATTCACACAACTTATACACTTGTGGTAAGGATATTGATATTCAAAAGAAATGAAACAAAAATCATATAAATATATAGTTTAATAACACATCAAATAAAAAATACAATAAAATAACTAAAAAACAAGAAGAATTATGACTAGTGTGTTTGGTTTATTGATTTACTAGAATATTTGAAAATTATGAAAACAAGATAATGAAAATCAACATTAATGATACTGAATAAATAAGATTATTCTGAAATATTGTCAACAATATTTCAGAAGTTCTGCCAAAAGAGTATCAATATTTTCATGCCAATCAACATCATAATGACCCCATGCCAAAGTTCTAACAGAATTTTTCAGTAGAAAGCGTTTATCATCAAAGGCTGATAATGCCACTTTATTGCGCATTTCAGTATACATCTCATGTAAACATGATCTGAATATTGACATCACACACAATAAAGATTCATTTTTAGTGATGACATTTTTATAGTCAGATAAATGAATTTTTTTTTCAACTATATGTTTACTGATACCTTTTGCTTTTTTATCAACTTTATCCAATAGTTCAACACAGTAAGCTTTAGCCCCGGTCTCATAAAAACTTTTGATGATTTTTCCTGCATACTCGTCTTTCATTTTCCCTATTATTGACTTATTAGGTATAATGTTATGTACATTATTAGCTGGATAATTGGAAAGATCGAAATGTTCCGCGCTTTGTTTGATGTCATCATAAACATTTTCTGTTAATATTTCCAGAAGAAGTGAATCAGTATCTGTATATAATAAAGAAACCTTGCTACCATATTTTTGCTTCAGAAAATTATAAATAAAATTATAGATTACTGTTTTCGAAATTTCTAAAACACAAAATCCCACATATATGGGCTTATCATACGTAACACGTACTTTGTTCATTTCTATCGCTATTAAATTTTCACTGAATATTTCACGGTCCTTGAAATTCGGTTTAGCAATCCATGTTTCCGCCCCAAACTTTTTTCCAACCTTTTCCCAATGAGTGACTAATTTAATATCCCTCCGGTTTTCAACATTTTCCATTGTTTTGCCAAAAATGCTATTTATTAGTAATTTAAATAATAATTTTTCAAAATTGTTCTTTGATTTATTTCTCAAATCAGTGTTGAGATCTATATATGATTTTAACCATGGAGATTGTTGAAATTTGAGAACTCTATGAATTTTCGTGAGAATCAACCCGTTTTCTGAACACTGTTTCAAGCATTCGTAGTGAATAATGTAATTCTTTTTATTTTGTAAATTAGGTATCAGCTTAGGAGATTTTCCTCCTGGGGGTATGAAATTTTCAGGGAGAAACGGCAAGTCATTATGTATAGTATGCAGTTTTTCAGGATAAGTAATATCCACTTCAAAAATATATCCTTCAGGTGAGGTATTATGTAAATTTTCAATATCTAAATTTTCAACTTCATCTTCACTCGACCAAGAAAAACCACCTGTTGGTAAATTTTGACTCATTGAATAGCCATATAAATTTGTAGCATCTAAATACATTATATAAGATGACTCTTTACTAGGATTATGATTTGGTAAAAATTTATTATTAGCCTCGGCGAATCGTTTAACACATGTACTAACCCCTCCACGTATACTTTTCTTAATGAAATGTATCATATCTACATCGGTGAGTAATTCTAATGAGATGTCAGTTTTTTTCAACATAGCATCCCAACTTAATGATGGTGCAGTTAAGTACTGTGCAGGGTCTAAAGAATAATGATGTATGCAAGTGTTACGAAAATTTTCAAAAATATCTGCTAGTAATAAAATATCAGATTTTAAATATATATCAGAATATTCTCCTAGAGTTTGACATTTAAAAGTGGACCAAACACGATGGGCTCTCAGATATTTTCGTATTGTAATATGTTCATCCCTTAAATTATCATAAAATTTTTCTTTACTAGGTAATTTTGGATCTAAATTATTATCTAAAAATGAGTAGGGAAATACACCTTTCTCTCTAATCAAACTGAATTCAATAGGGTCCGAAAAATATTTCTTTACTGTTTCACACTGCTCATTATCTAACGTACTGGATAATTTATCTAATGAAGAAGCTAAAAACTTGAATGAATCTATGAATCTAAGCTCTATGAATTTCTGCTTCGTCTCTGTGGAATTATCTTCAATAGGAACATATTTAGAAAATGTGATATACTTTTCTTTAGTTTGACCTAAAACTTTTACCTCTTCCCCATTAAGTGAAAGTTTTTTAATAAATAAATGCGAATCATAATTAGAGAGGTTGTGTATGACGCCAGGGATGAATTTTGGAATGTTATAATTTAAATTACAATTTTGATGTGCTGGTCCCCTATAAAAACCAGTCAAATGATCATGATCCTTAACCTTGATAGATTCATCAACAAATTCTTTAGTACAAATATGGCAGGTTGTGGCCATTTGAAATTCGTTTTCTTGAATATCTGTCAAAGTATCCATTGGGGCAATTTTACTTAAATATCTCGAATAAATATCCCGAATATCTGTTTCCAAAGATGTTATAAATTTTTCGCAACAATCAACCTCCCTAAAGGATACATATTTCGATAGTGAATCATCAAAGGAACATTTCATGTAGTATCCGCAAGAATATGGCTCGTGTAAAAATGTTTTCATCGTGTATGAACTATCTGGATTTGGTTGAACCGTATCAAGTGGCTTTAGTAAACTTTCAAAATTGGCATAAAAGACAAATGGAACTTTAATTTGTTTCTGATAATTTGTAAATCGTAAAATATTTTCAGGAAGAAACTGTTTTAATTTATTTTGAATAATTTTAGTTGGAGGAATTTTTGCATATAGTTGCCCACAATCTATTTCACAATGTTTTGATAAACTCGCCACTGATGGAAAATATTGTAAACAGCCATCGCAAAAATGTTTTTTCGAATTATGTCGTGAAATTTGTGAGGAAACCAGCCCTGATAAATTTTTAATCGTGCAGTAATGTAAATTTCCCTCATCATCGTCGATGAGTAGTAAATTGACATGTATGGGTTTTTTACCACTACTGAGATATAGTGGTCCAACTATTTCATATTTTCTTTTTCCATTTTCAAATAAAGACTCTAAACCATAAACATTAATTGATAGATTTTCATTTAAGCTTAAAAATTTTGGAATATGATCTAACTTCACTGGAAATTCTATATCATTAAAATTGAAATATTGCGAGAAATGAGGGTATGACTGTGGTAGATAGTTGGGACCTTCCGGCTCAAAAATACCTGCCATAAGCGCCCATCCGAAGCAGTGAAGGTCGGTGTTCTTAACATTGACAACGGAGTTCTTCTTACTGATACATGCCGGTAGTTCAACGTACGATGAAGCTCTCAATGGATTGTATCTGTTGATGTTAATCTCCAAATTCAATATCTTAACGAGTGCCCAACCTATAAACAAAAAACAGATTTCTATAAAAGTTAGTTGATAAAATACAATTTTACCTACCAGAATCTCTCTCCTGAAATTCAGACATCTTCTGAATAATAACGTTCATAAATTTGTTGACGACATCGGCCAAATTTGTCCCCAGCGTGATGATAACATTTTGGGTATTGAAGGATTTGATATCGAAAATTTCCTTTGTTTCAATTGTGAATAATCCAAACAATTCAAAATTAATTTTTAGTGTAGTCATATATGAAAGACTATTTTGAATAAGTTCCACAATTTTATCCATAATTTTTGAAAAAAAATCATCGATGCTGATTGTATGGTTGTCAGCATCAATCCTGTAGGATACAACCCTATTTTTGAAGGCTGACCCAATTTTCGAAACACCTTCACTGATTGGGATGACTACTTTATCCTTATGTGCTCTGGACTTTAGATGGGCGTTGTGGAGATTGGATACAATGTCAACGTTGCATACTTCACAGCGCACCATTTTCGGCTCCTGTGTTCTCGCTTTCTTCACACTATGGCAGTATTTTTTTAAATGCCTGTTCATGGACGATGATGTCGTAAACAGCGCATTGCAGAACGAACATTGGAAGGATTTCACAGTTTTCTTGAAAAAAAATAAAAAATCAATAAACCAAACACTGTCGCCATTAGTTACCATAAGTGTTTTATGGAAATAAAAGCAAAAATCAATCAATTTTAACACTTATGGATATCCGACAAGACCACGAGGAGGAGCGACATGCTTGTCATATGTTGTGTTGTACGGTGAATTATAAATTTTGAAAATTTCCTCGAATAAGTTTGAAACACTTATTAAGAATCAGGAATGTGCGATTTGAATTCTTGCCAGATTTACCCTCTTAAGTTTTCTGAGAATGATTTCATTCTGAAATTCTTTCTCCTCCTGAAAACAGGACTCATCGGTCGCTCAAACTCATCTCCTGAGGAGTAATGTGATGAGTCCGCGGTTTTAATAACTTCTGCCTCTTGTTGTTGGGTAAACCCCCCCTCAAACATAAATTTCCTTTTTTTAATTGGTTTTTCAATAACCTTACCATGTCTTTTACCGCAGAAATAAACAATATTGTCATCATTACATGCAACGTCACAGGGGGGGAGTTGGGTAGCAGTAATCTTGAGATCCTCGACACTCAGAGGTGTACGCCCTCCATTAGTGATATTATCACTAATATCAGGATAGTTTCTTTCACTTGAGTGTGATTTTACACTTGACAGATTGTTTTTTCTGCGTTGGAAGACTTTTGTACAAGAGGAAGATTTTATAGAACCTTTGAAAAACCTAGGAGGTTCGGAATTTTTATTCGAAACGGTGGCCCTTGAAAATTTTGGATTATTTTCACATTCCCTGATTATTTGCGTTGTACTTATCTCTAACCCATCATCCTGCGAAATTTCTAACAAGGGCTCATTAATTGAAAACAATGAAATGTCTATATCGGATAAATAATTGTTCGAAACTTTATCAGTGGACGATGTTGCAGTAAAGTCTGAAATATTATTTGTTAATTCAACCGGTGAATCAATCGCACAAGTACTCAAGTGTTCTTGACTCTTGAAACTATCGACTACTGGTTGAGGATCGACAAATAAAACTTCAGAATTATTTGCACCATCTTCCTTATTTGTTTTAATTTCATTTAAAAATTGAGAAATATTAAAATCCGCTGAATACGTATCAAATAATTTTTCTGCGTTCGGAGAATCGTCTAAAAGAACATCTGTAAATCCTACCGATGAATCAATGATACAATTTTCCAATTGTTTTTGGGAGTTGTCACTATTGATTATTAGTTTAGGATCGACAAATGCATCTTTAGAAGTACTCACACAATCAAAATTATTATTTTCTATCGAGGGTTGTTTATCGAAAAGAGAAATATCTAAATAATTCAGATACGTACCAATTAAATTCTCATTGGTTGATGTCATAGAACACTCTAAGAGATCATCTGTGAAACCTACCGATGGATTAATAGTGGAAATTGGATAATTTTCACTATTGATTATTGGTTGGGGATCGGTTGATGACTCTTTAGAGGTACTTACACAATCAACGTTTGGTGAAATAGGTTTTAAAAATTCAGATTCATCAATACCATCAAGCAGTTGATCAGGTGATGGGTGTACAGAGAGCTTACTATCAATTTTGTCGGAAGAGTCTACACAAGAACTTTTGGACTCACTAGTTATTTTATGACTAGATAATTTGGTTTTTGGCTCAACCTGCAATATCGATTCTTTCTTCTTTCCTCTGTAAATTTTGAAAGGTTTAACTTCTTCAAAATCGTCCGCAGAATCATAATCAGATTTAAAATGTAATTTAGATTTTTTAGAATATTTTACCTTGGCTGAAGTTGTTTCTTTTTTAGATTTATAATTCGATTTAAATTTTTTGGAAGAGGTTGTCTTCACAGAAGATTTTTTAACTTCTGTGGCACACTGTTTGTCATAAAAGTCGAATAATTTAAGCATCTCAACTTCTACGGCACGCTCATCTTCATAAAATTCGGCTAATTCAACCATCTTATGATGCGATGAAATATCCTGCACATTCCAATTACTGCAATGTGCAGTATTTCTCAAATTAAAAGGAAGAACATTTTGATTACTGCGGAGAGATTTTGATGAAGTACAAATTTTATTAATGCTGGAGAATGAATCAAGTTTTGCAGGCTTAAGTACAACGTTTGATAAAATTTTGACACTTTTACGAGGTTTTATGCCTAAAAGAGCGTTTCTCAATAAACTTACTCGAGGAATTTGTTGCTGTTCAGAACTTAACACTGGTTCACTCACAGAATCACCAACTGCTAATTCTGACTCAGAATTTTGACTAGCAAGAAAATCACCAAAAAACTTCGCGGCCATTTCGTCACTTTACTGCACTAGTACTTTCGCCACCGAGAACACAACAACAAATGACTGTTACTGCGCAGTGCGTGTGTATATATTAATAAAAAGTGGGGGAAAAATGGTGGAAAATAATGGGTGGGATTTGGAGTGGGGGGGGGGGTGGTGAAGGCCTGTTTGAAGGCATTTTCAACCTGCTCAAGGTCAGAATTTGTCTATTTCGAGGTCAAATATTGAAATTCTGCACCTGAAAGCACCCTTTTCAAAGGTGTTCAAGGTCACCGATTTTCAAATTTAAACGCATTTTAAGGCATTTCTAGTCGAATTTTTAAAAATTTTTCCCCTCCTGCGGGGGACTTTGAATTTTTCCATTCGCCTATGAATGCACTTATCCTTGGTTATATTATTCAAATTATCATGATTGTGAAAATTTGGACAGTTTATCTTTTAAAAAATTTATTAATTATTGAAAAAATTACAAATCAATAAAATGTATCCATGCTTTTTTCTTCAATCCATTTCATACTGAAATCGCTAATGAAATCGGTAAAAGTTCGTTGGAGAAACTTCACATTTTTCAAAGAGCAATAGCAATTGCTGTTCTCATGGAAGATACAATCGGGTTCATCTCGTTCTAAAGCTGGATGTTCTGGTAATTCGAAAATTTTCTTGGACGGGATATATTTTTCAATAATTTCTGCTTTTTCTCGTCCTTTCACATATATTTTATGAACATCATCCGTCAGAGCAGTTAATATTGACTTCAATTTCCAAGGTTGAATGAATCCTGTTTGCCATTGTATGCAATGATGGTGATGCGTTAACCATCTCACTTGTTTTTTTACATTCTTCAGGAAGATCTTTGAATGGAAACGGTTCTTTGAAAATAAAATGTGCTATTTTATCATTCTTGAAAATTGCAAGTTCTTTGGTGTAGAATATTTTTTTATTTATAATGAATCCTTGTATATCTAATATAGCATATGACATATTATTTCACTGATTTGGTTAACGGATTATATGTGAACACACGATCACTTATTACTAGTATATGAGCAGTAGTGTTTTTAGGTATTGGAGTACTAGTTTCAAACTCAACTCTAAGAGGAACTGATTGGGTTTGAAACCCAGTTTTTTGTTTAGCACAATCGACAATGGTTAGTGGGTAAGATGCCGCAAACTGCGATGGTGTTGTGTCTGCTTCGGATTTATAATCATAATAATATGATGATCTGAATTGTGTGAACATTTCATACAATGTTGCAAACTGATTATTCTTAAATGAAATATTCAAGTTTTCATACGGGTAACGTTCATTATTCAAAAATAGTCGAATATTACTGAAATCGCTCGTATCAAATTTGCTACTGTCAGCTTCCAATCGATCCCTATTAGTTTGAAATCCCATAATAATATATCTTGGTGATTCTAATTTCGTTGATGTCTTCACATTCCATGTATGCCTTGTTGTATTTGGTAACGATGGAAAACTATGTAGTTCCCAGGTTCTGTATGGAACTACGATGTCTTTACCTTTTTCTATGAATTTAGTTAAACTCACTTCTTCACGCAACCCTGGTACTATGTGTGGCACTTTCCACATTATTTTATCAATTATAACTTTAGCCTTGTCATCTGCGAGACATTTTGTTCCATCTGCACTGAGTTTACAGTTCAATGCTAAATCATCATTATTACTACGAATTAAAATTAATTCTTGGAATTTGTTAACCATAACTTTTTTATAATCTTCGGCGAAACCTAATAACATTTTCAATGGAATACATACACTAAATCGGCCATCTTTAATAATACTACTCTCCTTTCCTGGGAACCACCCTGCATTCTCGTATTTCGCAGCTTCGCTCTTGTTAAATGATGGTAATCCTTTCATTGTACTTGTTAATAATAATAATAATAATAATAATAATTTATTTTCCTTTCTGACAAAATAACATTTGTATAGGAATTGTCGAATCAACAAGAAAATATCACATTTTCCTTAAAAAATATTCTACAGAATATAAACATTTATCAACCAACATATTTTTCAACTTAGCCCTAAATACTTTTAGACTAGGGGACTCAATGATAGACTTTGGCAGTTTGTTGAAAAATTGTGGCCCCAAAGAGTCAGGTGACTTACATCCTACCTTATACTTATTGTAAGGAACATACAAATCATTTTGCTGACGTGTATTAACCCTATGTTTATCTTTCACTAAATTAAAAATACTCTTATTAGTATAAACATAGATACATATTTCAAAAACAAATAAGCTTGGAAGAGTTAATATTCCAAGTTTTTGAAAAAGACACTTACAGGAATATGAACTGGAAACACGAGATATACATCTAATTATTCTTTTCTGTGATAAAAAAAACTTTACAAGCAAGAGATGACCAACCCCAGAAAATGACACCATATCGTAATCTCGATTCTGCGTGAGCATAATAAAGAGATACTAGTTGTTTTTCATCTGAAACAGTTCGCAAGTTTTTAAACATATAAACAACACTATTCAATTTTCCCGAAACATATACGCAATGATTTTTAAAATTGAGACAGTCATCCAAATAGACTCCCAAAAACTTCACATTCTTACTTTGTTCAAGCAGATTTTTCCCTGCATAAACATTTACTCTAGAGCACTTCCTCTGGTAATTATGAAACCGTATAAGAGCCGTTTTATCACTGTTAAGAAACAAGGAATTATCACCAAACCATCTATTCGCTGCATCTACTACTACATTACATTTGCGTTCCAAACTACTATCTAGTTTTTCAGATACTAAAAAAGAGCTATCATCAGCATAAACAGTCATTGCATCGGCAGATATACAGTCAATGTCATTTATATAAAGAATGAACAGGATGGGGCCCAATATAGAGCCTTGTGGTACACCTATGTTTACATTCACACATCTAGAACTGATCTGTTGTTCCGTTTTCTCATTGCTGAAAAAAATGCTAACATATTGTTTTCTGTTCTCAAGAAATGTCTTTATCCATTTTAAAGCAGAATCATTTATTCCATATTTCGATAATTTAGCTAATAAGACCATGTGATCGACGCAGTCGAACGCCCTGCTGAGATCACAAAAAATCCCAACAGGGCACTCGCCTGCCTCGATCTGTTGTATTACTCTATGATAAAATGAACCTATAGCTGTAATCGTTGATCTTTCTTTCATGAAACCATGCTGGTCCACAAATATGATATTGTTTTCAAGTAAGAAACTATTTAACCTATCCAAAAATACATATTCAAAAATCTTAGACAAACTCATTGGTACAGTAACTGGCCTATAATTAGATATATTCATAAAATCATCTTTCTTGTATAACGGTGTCACCTTACCGGTTTTCAATACAGATGGAAATGCTCCAGAACAAAATGAGAGATTGACCAAAAAAGTTAAGGGTTTAATAATATACCACAAAACCTTCTTAACCAAGAAACTTGGAACATGATCAGCGCCTGATGAATGTTTATTTTTAAGTTTGCTATTCAACAAATCATATAGCTCACCTTCTGTAAATGGGCATAGAGAAAATTTCGAGGGAGATCTGCACTCTACAGATGACTCAACAGGCACATCCACTCGATCATTCTGTGGTATCTTATTTCGTATGTCATATGGAATATTCTTAAAATAATCATTGAACAAATTAGAAACAAAGAAAGGATCCGAAATGCAATCATCATTATGTTTAATTAAAAGATTCTTCCTAATTTTTTCCTTTTTTGTCAATTCAGCAATTATAGTCCAAGTAGTTTTATTTTTATCCAAACTATTTTTTATTTTATTCTGATAAAACTCCTGTTTTGTCTGTTCTATTAATCTGTGATGATTCTTTTTTGCATTTACATAATTCTGCCTCAGCTCAGGAAATCTATACTTTAATGAATTAAGGTTTTTCAACTGTGAACTAGAAATCTTGACTTGTTGGTTTACCCAATTCTTTTTATTCTTATTAATAAAATGCTTCCTTAGGGGAAAATGTGTATTAAAATGATAAATAAATGAATCATAAAACATTTCAAAACCTGTATTGAGGTCATATGTTGCATACAATTCACACCAATTTTCTGAGGAGAGATCCTTTTGGAAGTTGGCAATATTTTCATTAGAGAATGATCTTCTATAACTGGATGTACCGAAGTTCACTGACTCAGAAACATTCATCTCGTAAAACACTGTTCGATGATCGGAAACATTACTATCCAAAACACAAACAACTCCGTTTTTATCAAAATTATCAAAAATGTGATCCAAAGTAGAGATACTGACGTCGGTAACTCGGGTCGGCCATCTCACCCTAGAGGCCAAATTAAAACCTGCCAACATTTCATAAAAATTTCCAAAATCTATGGTTTCTTTATAAGAATTGAAATTAAAGTCACCACACAATAAAATATTTCTACCCGGTTTATATACAAAATCCAATATATCCAAAATTCTGTCAAAAAATACATCTGTACTACCCGAAGGTGAACGATAAAAAGTAAGAATTAAAATTTCATCACATCCCTTACAGATTTTTTTGGGTTTATACCTTATTCCACAAACTTCTATATCTTTTTCAATACAAAACCTGTCAAGATTGATACTTGAGAATGACAGTCCACTTCTCACATAAATACCAATTCCACCTCGCTTACTGTCAGATCTACAGTAAAAATTTGCCAAAGAATAGCCGTCAATTACATAACTATCTACAGATTCATTCGTACACCACGTTTCCACAAAACATAAAACACTTAGGTTTTTAAAGTCAGAAATGTCTATACAAAGTTCATTAATCTTTCCAGAGTTTAAACCCTGAATATTTAAAAGCATTACTTTTGGATCAAAAACTAAGTCTGTGGATTTTCCCTTATCCTGAGTTGTAAAAAACGTCTGATATAGGTTTTTTACGATAAAAAGACGATGACGTTGCAAAACAAAATATTGTGATGTTGCCAAGCTGTAGTTTTTTTCTTTACTTTACGAAAACTAGAAAAGTCAATTTGATGTTAGATTGACAATTCTTCTTTTTTTATTGGTCCGTGCCTCGTAGAGCCTAAGTAAAAAATATTTATTTAAAAAAATTAAAGGCTTGTATTTAATATAAATATTTATTTATGAAAAATGTTTATGGTAAAAGGAATCCATACAGCTGTAATCATCTTCATGCAAATTTAAATATTGTTTCTTTATACATCTATTATATTTATTATAATGGAAATAGAATGAAAAAGATAAATATAGATACATAAAATAAAATCGCTTCACTTATGAAGGTATACATTTGTATCATCACTGCTACATTATTTGGAACAAGAAGTGAATATAGATCATCTGAATAATTTTGTGATATAATGAGTATATTTCCTACACAATCATACATTGGGAAGTTGAATTAAGATGCTCCATGGTTTCATTCGTATCTCTGTTTCATATTATGCAGTTTTAATTTTGTGTGAGGTGTTATTCACAAAAATATATCGACTTAGGTAGCTGGCTACGTATAGGTGTGCTATTAGACTTTTTATATATAGCTGTGATAATCCACCAATGCAAATTGAAATAATGAAATATCGAGTGAACATTTCTTTATCAACAACTGGAATAACCTGCTCAAAGTCTCTGCTCCTTCTGATAATAATTTGAAGACTGTATGACAATTACGTTAAGTCACTACCTTCCTGATTTTATATTGTATTTCAAAGTTTTACTTATGTTAATAATGAAAACAATAACTTGTGAATATACAAAAAGGTGGAAATAAAGCAAATTGGAGAAAAATATAGAAAAATAGAACACAAGATTTCCACTAATCCATCTCAAAATCATCACTATCTTCATCATCACTGTCAAAATTAATAATAAGTGGAGGCACATCCTGTCTATCGAATACTACTTCTCTATCCCACCAATCTTGTATAATTTTTTCAGTGTGCTCTACTGTCCTGGACCAAATATCAGGAGTCACTTTTTCTAAAGCCTTTTTCCATACACCAATTGCTTGTTCTGTTGATGCACCATCAGTTCCCACATGATCTCTATAAAAATTTTTAACTATGCCCCAAATATGTTCAATTGGGTTGAACATACAGTGGTAAGGGGGAAGTCGAAGCACTTTGTGACCATATTTTTCAGATAATATGTCAGCTTCATATACTAATGTTTATTCCTACAAAAATATTAAAGCATGCATATTTTCAAACAAAATAAGTTAGCTCAGTATTACCATAATATATTGAAAAATGTTTATATCAACTTACTGTTGTACTAAATTCAATAATTGGGTTTTGAAGAAAGTATTTTCAAATGGAATATCATTTTGTATCAACCAGTTCTGTATATCAGCCTTTTTGGTAGCTGTTGTTGGTACTTTATTGATCACCGTACTGTGATAACTTGCATTATCCATTACCATTGTGGCAGGCTCTTCCAAGTTCACTAACAGCTGGTATTCAAACCAATGCAAAAAATTTTCTCGGTTCATCTCACCGTGGTAATCACCATCTTTTGTTTTGGAATGAAGAGGAACCAGCATGCAATACTATATACCTACAATAAGGAAATAACAAATTACTACTAGGTTTCTTGGATAAACTACATAGCTCAATACAACTAGTAATAATTATGTAGATTAAAATAATATAATGTGACTAGTAAATATTGGAAAAGGTCTTAAAATGGCTGGAATGTTAGTGCATCATAAATTAATTGCTAAATTTCATTATTCAATTACCTCAGACCACCAATTTTAGTTTTTTTTACCGTTCTAGGATTAGAATTTTGCCAAGAACGTCCAACAGTACCGTCTTTAAATATCCAGGTCTCATCCAAAAACACAAATTGATATAAACCTTCCCTTTTTATCTTGACATATTCATGTAAAAAATGTACACGTTTTAATGCAATATGTGGCAACTCCATTAAACCACGACGAGGATCATCTTTTTGGTATTTGAATCCAATATTTTTCAATATCTTCCAGAGTGATGTCAAACAACCATTAAAGAGTTCACGCTCTTGGAGTTTGTCTTTCAAAGTTTTCAAGGTTATGTGTTCCTCTGAAAAAATATTGTGTTAGTTAAGTGTGAATAAAATTAAACAATATATTCAATATACTCACTGTTTCCATACATTTCGTATATAACATTTCGGAAAGCATTTTGGTCAAAGTTATCAATTTCAACAGTAGGTTTTATGCGTTGTCTCTTTTTAGGTGGGCTTTTAGGCTGTTCACCTCTATTATGCTTGGCGGCAATACGGTTAACAGTAGTAAGGCTAAGTTGTAATGCTTCTGCAACTCTCTACAACATAATTATTTCAATTTATGAAAGAATAATATATCAAGTTTAATCAACCTTTACATTTAAATATGTAACAATAATATTAATAATAATGAATACAAATAGCGAATACTATTACTTACGTCTCTTACAGCAGTTAGCGGGAGCAGCGGGCCCCCATTTCGGCATTCACGTTCAAAATAGCTTAACAAAGATGTTACCATCTCTTGACATTTACTGTTCAACTGCTTCGGCATTTTATTAACTACACACTGCAGATTTGCGTAAATAATTAGTTATGAAAATAACTGTTTTTTTAATCTTAAAGAAATAATGAATTTAAAAGCACCAAAAAAACTTGTAAATATTAGACGATGATCGAATGTCAATAAACGTCAAAACAGACTGGGGAATTTTACCAGTTGATCTGACAACGCCTTGAAGTTTTGCCAACCCGTTAGCTATAAATTGCCCCGGCTGTTGAGGATAAATTGTATTTACGGTTGGAAAATTAATATTTATTCTGATAAGCAGGAAAGTAACTAAATGTGACGTCATCGTCTTTTTATCGTAAAAAACCTATACAAGCATTCTCTGGCCATACAGCTGGATCCATGGCACTCTTGAAATTAGTCTGATAAATACCGACCTTAAAAGAAGAGTACAAGTCTGGATGTTTGGAAGATAACTTTTGGCAAGTTACTTCTGGAAAATTGGGTTTCAGAAATTCCATTAATTGCTCTTCCTTTGTTTGTGGCTCTAGTCGGTAAATATGTAGTTCCACCAACTTTGGAACTCCTTTAATTGAATGCGAAATGCCATTTTCCTGACCTGTCCCCACTATTACGCTAGGATTATATTTGGGTTTATCATTTCTTCCAGGCTGTATTGATTTATTTGGGCCTGAAAATGTATAGTTTTCCTTAGAGCCACCGGCAGTTTTAGAAGCCGTTTGTCGATTAGATGAATTTCCATTCTTTTGTTCGGGCTTACTTAAATTTATATATTTAGTACATAACCGTTTTGTCTCAGTCTGCATAACAGCTTTGCAACCAGTCGAATATGAAACATTTCCCACAGATACTACCTTCTGAACATCTGCAGCTTTTTCGCTAGTGTATTGTCCCATTGCGGAATTTGTCACTGCTAAATTTCTTACATCGGCAACATCGCATTTATTGTTTACCTCGTGTTTTAGGTTAAGTTCTTTATCAAGTAACTTAATAATGAGTTCCTTGTCTAAAACGGTCTTTTCTAATTCACTATTGAGTTTTTTAAGGTATTTAAGTTCTGTATTGGCACATTTCAATTCAAACCTTAGGATTTCCGGTAACTCTAACCTATCACTCTGGAATTCGACATCACACGTTGAATCAGAAAATTCTGCATTTTTCCACTCGTCCATATATTTACGAACCATATCACTCACTTTTGTATCAACTGGCACCTTTTTTTAAATTATTATATCGATTAATTCATATTTTTTAAGCCGATCCAGCTCTTTAACGATACACTCAACACTTGCCATGATGCCTTATCTGGTTTCGTATTTACATCAACAACGAAACCATTCACCTCATACCTTATTTCACTAAACAAGAATGCAATTCCATTAGTGGTGAAATAGGTGTTTACTCCTGAAGAAGTTCCATCTGCTTTTCGTAATTGACCTTCAACATAGAGATAGCTCTCACTTGGTAACGTACATAAATCTTCCTGGAGTGGTATTCTTATTTCGTCGTTATTATTGTATCGTGATGTATATGACTTATGAGTGTGATATTTGTATGAGACAACTGATTCGTCAGTAGGTATTCCTTCGTTTATGGTAAACATTTCACTGATATACTGTATATCCTAGAGATTTCAAGAATTGCTTATTCTCAGACGTTAATAGTTGAGTGATTTTTTTCCTACTGGACACTTTTCGACATACTTTCCCATGTAAAGATGTAAACCTACTGTGATGGTTTCTTGTTGGAAATTAACTAGTTCATCATTTTGGTCAACTATTTTAATAACTATATTCCTTATTGTGTTAACACTAATAGGTAAATAAATCACGTGTTCAGGGGATTCAACTATTTTGAAGCCTGGGGGTGCGCTAGGTGAAAACTGATGTATTATATGTTGAGTCTTCCCATTTTTGAAACTGCTAACTGTTATATTACACTCAATAGATATGGAATATACTGTAATGATATCGGCAATATTGTCTGAAGTTTTTTTCACGTTTTTTGATAGTTTTCTCCAGTGGAATCCGATCAATGGTGCAATACTATTTTCACTATATAGATCCACCTCTTCTGTACACTTAAAATGTGATTCCAATGTATTGTGGTTAGCAGATAACTCGAAAAATACATGGCTTGAATTATTATCGACGCTTAATTCATGCTGAATATATTTATTTATGTCCTGAAGTTGATAACACCCTGTTGGAATTTCTATTTCTTTTGAACCAATTTTTATTGTATTACGTCCTTTATCAATATTTGGGATGGAATTGTAAACTTCGAAAGATGTTAGGCCTAACACGTATCTTCCATCTTTAACTTCAATTGGAGGGTTGAATTCCGAAATTAAAATTGATGATTTGCCAGTAAGCACGAAGAACATTTTTCTTCTAAAGATTTCCTTTAACTAAAATTCTATTGGTGTGACCAACTATATAAGAATTTCAGAACTAATTGTCCACAATTATATGTATTGAAAGATTGATATCTTTGTCTATTGTACATTATTCTGTTTCTCATATTATCGCTTCTGAAATATGTCCTTGCCTCTATAGGTGGACCCAAATTCCCAACACTATCAAAGTAATATATATTCCTACCGATTTTTATATATGCCGTCCAATGTGTACCTTTTCCACTACTTTCATCTAAATTAATAATACCAGTTTCATTATTCCGTATTTTTTGTGGTAGTTGATTTCTCATGAATACTCCTCTAAAATTCGGGATCTTCAACTTCTTTACTAAATTCTCAAGTTCTTCATTTGTAAGTGCATGTCGTGGTAACTTAATTGGTAATTTTTTTGATACCATTGATATGGACCTATGTATAAACCCTTTCCCTTACGTTCCTTTCTTCGTACTAAACCTTTTCCCTTGAGTTCCATTGCCTTATTATGTCTCTTCCAACATTTGTTTATTTGTTTTCGCTCTATTAACTGCTAATGCTATAGAAGCCGCACCTCCTGCTAAAGCACCTATAGCCCCAAGAAGTGGTAATAAAAATGGTAAGAAACCTCCACGTTTAGGTGCTACCAAAATTCTACCTTTACGTGATTTCTTTTCAGATATTCGCTTAGGTCCCATACCTATTTTTGTTTTTGCTTTCATGATCATGAGTACGATAAATGCAGCCGCTTTTTTCTTTTACTTGCGTCTTTTGATCTCAATCGCTCTCTTGCCTTTTGAATTAAAATATTATCAGCTTCTCTGCACGCTTGATCTAATAAATTTATTCCGATATCCCCCCGAGCTATCCTCTTCTCTAGATTAGTTCCTGGACCACAATATTGATATGTTGGTAAATGTAATTCAAACAGTAATTTATCAATCAAATTATTTATAAAAGAACCACCTTTCTTCACGGAGTGCCGTGATTTTCTGATACTTGTCATTTTATGATTCACCTTATATGTCCCCATTTTCAAATTACATCCAGTGTAAATGAAATCAGAGTACTAAATAATATTCATTTATTAACAAACTATATACTACATTTACAAATTATATCTACTCTCCCGAATCCGAACTATCGGAATCAGTGTTGTATTCATACACCACAACCTCTCCGACCATCATTGGCCGCCGTTCATCATCCCAATCAGTGAATATTAGATGACATGCTATGTAGGTACAATCCTCCTGGTTCCCCAACGGAAAGGCTAATTGACTGCCACACGTATTACATAGCATCTCATCTAATTGCATCCACGGTCGATGAATGTGTTCCATGGTAAATGATTGGTTTATATACTTGATGCACGACATGCACAATAATGGTCTTTCCGCACCATCTTCTTCCACCAAACGGAGGAGGTTGTAGCAGATATTGTCTGAAATTCAATTATATAATGTTAATATGTAATATACATAATGTAGGGATAAAAATTTCAAGGCCACTATTGACCAATTGAAATCAAACTTGAGCCCACTCCTGGTACATTCAAGGTTAATTCTCTCAAGGTCTGGTCTATTTTCGAGGTCAATCAATCGAAAAATAAGCTATCCCCACTCCTGATAAATATTCAAGGTCATTATGCTCAAGGTCTGTTCTATTTTCAAGGTAAACCAATCGAAAATAAACTATCCCCACTCCTGATGAATATTCAAGGTCAAGGTCTGTTCTCTTTTCAAGGTAAACCAATCGAAAAATAAACTATCCCCACTCCTGATAAATATCAAGGTCATTGTGTATGGTGCACGCCCCTCAACTAAGTTACCCCCACTCCTAAATATCGACTCAAGGTTAACCGCCTTCTCAAGGTCAAGGTCATTGTGTATTGTGCACACCCATTCTTTATCTACTATGTTCATCATAAACGTAACGTAGGTTAATATCATCCTGTTTGAAAAGGACTATTATGTTTCCGTTGTCACGTGTTAGATGTTTTTTCATAGAAACGTAGGTTTGGCATAGAAATGCTACGTCAATGGACTTATGTCGACCCATAGAATAATAATCCTTAATTTTATTCTGCTTGTCACCCATTATATCATCGAAAATGAAGATTGAATTTTCACGTGCTTCACTAGGATCAATGATCTCATCACTTTCCTTGTATGGATAATATCCAATATCGGGTATACTCTTGAGAACTTGCTCCAATAAGCGATACTTGGGCTGATAGAGACTTTTCGAGAAAATATAAACGTTTTCAAATTTAAGTCCGTTCGGATTGAAAAGTAATGAGAGTAGAGCATTGGATTTTTCTGACCCACTAGGACCAACTATAAGAAATCTACAACTGTTTGGGAATAAATCACCATGTTTTTTAGCAATCTGATCCTCGAAAATATCTAAATTATCAATCGGTAGCTTAGTTGTTTGTTGTATGACAGACATCTTGATACTAGTGTAAATAAAAAACAATCTCTATATAAATATATATAATTATTTCAAAAACAATTCACTTTTGTGTTTCCTTAAATATTGATAAATAATACATTCACAACTACAAGATCCGAAGGATTGACATGTTGAGCAAGCTATTCCATCAACATAGTCTTCATCTAGACCTCTCCCAATACATTTCAATGGACAACAATATATTTTTCCATCAATTTTATTCCAACGTCGTTCATCTTCTAAAATGTTGCATTCAGTTTGTAGAGGTTTATCTAAGCAATATATGGTTAAACCACACCCCGTACACTTTACATGATTATCGTAAAATATATATTTTTTAGGTAGAGAAGTTATTTTTACATTATAGAAACATCTGATTAAAACAAGAACGAACATAGATATAAGCAGATATGTTGATATGAATATATATTTCACTATTATTTCATAGAGTGACTCTTCATACATCTTTACTCTGTTAATGCTCTACGTATACTGAATATTATTTGATGGAAGTGGTTATAAATAAATAAAACAATAACTCTTCACACATTTTTTATTGAGCACATCTTCTAGATTTACATTTCAGTTTACTGAATCTATTTTTATTATGAAAAAAATCGAACCAGAGATCCAAGGACATTTGTTTGAAGGAATCGAACATCTTCTTCTTAGCCTCATAAGCAGCAATTTTCTTCTTCAGTATTTTTATATTTTCCAAATGTAGATCTACAGCAGACATGTCTGTATGGTGTTCTATTTCGGTATGAAGTTCCAAACCCATTCAAACAAATCTTTGGAATTTGTCATACTGCACATGCACTCCCCACTACCATGATGCATGCACAGAGGTCGTTTACATTGAAACTTTGGTGGGGTCCAACCATAATTTTCTACATTTATTATTAGAAGCGTCAGACCAATACAATTTAATTTATTCAATAGAAAATCGTATTTTTGTTTTCCCTTCACATATACGATATCTACATTGGTTAGTAGTTTTTTGAGAATTGCATCTATTTCTTCGTACAATATATTTCCCTCTGAATACCTCAGACCATGATGATATCGTTCCAAGTATCTGATTTGTTTCTTATCTTCTAGGGTAAGTGTCGAATATCCTCTTGGAGGCTTGAATATGAAATGAGCGACTTGATTTCCATTATTTATAGCTAGCTCTTTCAGACAAAATGCTTCATCAATGACGAATCCTTGGATATCTACCGTTACAACCTTCATCTTCAGAGTATGATCTTCAACTGATTAGAAAGATGTCACCTTCTTTACAGTTTCACTTAGAGGGAGATATTCGATGACGAAATCATGTATTATTATACAGTATGCTCTTGTAGATGCTGGAAATCCATTTCTAGGGTGAATTTCCAATTTAACATCCACGTTAGAAGATTTGAAGCTTTCGTCTAGAGCAGTCGATTACAAATATAGCCCGTGACTTGAATTGCGCATAATCGAGTAGAGCGGCCTTCTTCTCGTTCATATAACTTGATGAAAATTCCGAATAGTTATGATGAGCTTCGGCGAAATCGTTCCTCTCGAAATCTAAATTCAGGTTTTCTTGGGGTATATATTCACCGTTCAAAAGTAGTCTCACATCTGATACGTCAATGTTATCTAGATAATTTGGATCTTTAATATCATTGTCTTTTCTGTTTCTATGGAAGCAACAAATTATATATCGAGGACATTCGATAATTGATTCAGTTTTCACGTTCCATACTTCCTTAGTGGAACCTTGTGTAAGAACTGGTAGTTCATGCAACTCCCAACGTCTGAACGTTTTGATTGATTGAAGAAGTTCTAATTTGAGAGGATCTGATGGATAAATATGTTTAACTCTTAATTCCATACTCTGAATAGTAATTTCTCCTTTGGTAACTCCAACAGCTTCTCCCTCTGCAGGACTGACCAGGATTGAATTCTTGTCATTGCGAGCTCGAACGAAACGAATCAGCTGTTTTCCACAAATAGCCATTCGATAATCGTTAAATATATTCAGGAGATGACTCAGCGGTATTCGTAAATAAAAGCTTCCATCTTCATTTTTAATAGCGCCGTTTGGATAATTCCATCCTCCAATAGCCAGTTCGCGAATTTCAGCTTTCTCATAACATAAAAATCCTCGTACAGTACTTACAAGTCCTGGATTTTCAACGGTATCTATCTCGCTTCCACACAGTTCGTAAGATATGGAATCGAAAAGGAAAGCACCTGCGTTATTCACCAATGAAACATCTCCTTCACCCGCAGTTTTAGTCAATTTTCCTCTGATAATGACAGCTGCATCGTTCATGAGAAGCCAAACATCCGGTCTATTGATACCAATCTCGATGGTGTCGTTATTGTCAAAGGATTTAATAAAAGGTAAATATGTCCGACTTTCAACTTTGACGATTGAATCGTCGTTGACAAGGGGGTGGTAGAGATCGAAAGCCTGGCCTGATAACATGACCTATAGACTGTAAAAATATTTTATTTTCTAACGTCAGGTGTGATCTGGATGACTGTTGAATGACTAATGGTTTCGGTACTCTTACTCTTGTATCTTTATACTTGGAGGAAAAAATCAAGACCATTTTTTAAGCTCCAATCTAACTATAATTTCTTCACCTCTAAAATTCACTAGTTCAAAATCCTGATCTCGAATATTCAAAGTTATATTATATATCTTTTTCTTCACAACAGGAAGGTATACTGAATTTCTAGGTGTTTCGTCTATCGCGTAACCTGGGTCTGAGTTCACTGAAAATTCGTATATCGTATGTGAAGGTCTATCGTTGTAAAATGCTCCCTCGCTGATATTACTATCTATATGTATAGTTCTAACTTTAACTATTTTCACAGGTAAATCTGACTCATGAACCTTTCCAGCTTCTAAAATCTTCTCGGAGAATCCCAATAGACTTCCTAGGGAATTTTTCTTCGTAAAATCGTAGAGTATGACTTGTGAAATATCTCGCTTCTTAAAGTATTATTATTGGGTCTCAGGAAAAATATTTCTTTGGAAGTATCCCTCTTTTGTTCTTCTTCAGATAGTAAATGTTTTTTAAAATAATCTTCGATATCAGTTATCTCATATGTACCAGTAGGTATAGTTAGGCTTGCTTGCTCCTTGTCAAAATAGTAAAACTTTGTATTATCGTCTATATTCGGTATTGTATTATATGAATAGAATCCGATCAATGCAAGCCCGTACTGACAATTCTCTTCCAATTCGATCGGAGGAACGAAATCAATGGATAATGTTGAAGTGCGACTCTTCAGTGTGAATATCACAGACATAACTGATGAAAATAAAGCTAATAGTTGATATTTATAACATTTTATTCTGTAAAAATTCTTAACACAATTTTCCACAATTTTCGTATTATACGTCTGATATTGATCTCTATTATATAGTATTTTAACGTTCAAGTATTTCACCAACTCTTTCGGAGGCTTCAAATTTCCAAAACTATCAAAGTATTCTGCAACATTTTCGTTTTTCGTGTAAGCTGTCCAATGACTACCAGGTCCCTGTGAAGAATCCAAGTTGATCACCCCACATTCCTTTTCCAACGATTTTTTAGGTAAATTATCTCGCATAAATACGCCCCTGAAGTGGGGTATATTTTTTGCATAATTTTCAATCTCGTAATCGTATAGAGCTCTATTGGGCAGCTTAGTTAATAGTTTTTTTTTGTTTTTTCAAGTAAAGTCCATATCCTCATTTCGATTTTCTCACGTAGAGCCCTTTACCTATGGATTCCATAGCCTTGTTATGACGATGTTCCTCTTCCAACTTTTCAGTAGCATTCTTAGCGTCAACTACAGTTTTGACAAAAGCGCTACCTCCATTCAACAACATTCCTAGAGCAGATAGCCCCGCGAATATCGGAACTAACGGTAGAAACCCCCTGATTTTGATTCGAATGGAATAATGCGGGGTACTCGTATGTTTCTACGACCGCCTGCTTTCTTGATAGCGAGCCTTGCTGCTTTAAGTGCCTTAATGGAAGACTTTTTCAGATTTCCTTCAGTACCTTCTTTTTTCAACATTTTGGCAACAGGGTCAACAACAGTCATTTTGAACGACTTTTTCCCATTCCGAGTTTACGTTTAGCTTTCATAATTCCAGTAACCATAAGAGCGTGAGATTTTTCCTTGAATTTAGCGTCCCTTGACTTAACTCGTTCCCAAGCCTTATCTTCGAGAATTTGATCGGCTTTATGTCTAACAGCTAGCTCTTTGCTTTTCGAGTATGCGATATCGTGTTCTTTACAAGCTTCGTCGAGTTTATTAATCCCTGGATCACCTCTACGAAGACGTTCTTCTAACTTGGTACCAGGTCCGCAATACGAATAACCTGGTAAATGTAACTCAATCGGTAATTTATTTATTAGTGTGTTGACAAGTCCATCTCCTACGAAAGTTAACATGATAATGAAATGACGTCATATAATTCTAAGCATATATATAAACCTACATTTGAAATTTGTGGACACATCCTGTATATTATATAAATTATTTTATTCAAAAATATGTAATAACTATTTAACGAGTTGAATGAATACTTTGTACATCCCTGTAATAATATGAATATTGTATATCAGCGAATTCCTCCGTTCGACCTAGAGGGACATCGAACGAAGGAATTCGCTGATGACATATTTCTGCCGACTTCGATTCTACGTTCGTCTCTCTCAGCTGATATTGACTCATTCCGTTTTCGTTCGAACGCGATTATATTTTATATATCAAAATGGAAATGAATTTTTAAGAAAATAAATATTTTTTAAAATAACTATGTATGTAATCTGATATCCAAATCTACGAAGACGGCCTCCTATATACCACGAATTTCACTCCCCCTACAGTCCTATATATCATATAATCTACTGAACACACATGAAGACTCCTGGGGTCCCCCATGAAGACTCCTGGGGGCCCACATGAAGACTCCTGGAGTCCCGGTGCCCCTATGAAGAATCCCTCATAAAAAATTTCAGTTCTGTGGGCCCCCATACGTGTTCTCATACCTATATTTACAGTTAGTCACGCATGCGCAGAAATGACATTTCGCCAGGGACTGCTACTTCGCCGCGATCTCGCGGCGAGAGTTCCTCGCTCGGCGGATTAGCAGTACCTGCGAAAGCATTGGGCAGTTCACACGTCTCGCCACTCGCTTGCGCCTTCGACCGTAATTTATCAGTATTGTCGCATAGTTTCCTATAGAAAGATGGATTCCACCGGTTTTGATGCCGAAATTTTCAAAGAAGCTGTAAAGAACCTTCCTGTAATATGGAATATTTCATTGCCAGAATACCACGACAAAATATAAAGAGAAACGCGTGGGCGGAAGTATGTTCACTGATGTTCAACAGATTTGAAGACAAATCGGAAAAAGAACAGAATGATTTAGGTGAGTTTCATAGTTAACGCATTTTATTGATTACATAATACAGTTTTACAAATAAAAAATATGCTAAATAAGGAAATTTTAAGCGTAGCGTAAGCGTTGCTTACGAAATATTCTGCCAATAAATTTCTTCTTTGATTAAGTGTTCGTCCACCTTGTCTAGTTGTGTTGGTGCTATCAAAGTCACACAAGCCGTTGATAACGAGCGTGTCTTCATACTTGTAACCATCTCTTGCTCTTACATAATTGTGCAGAACGCAACATTTTATTATACTAATTACTAAATCAAGTTTTACATCCATAGCTCTGTGAAATATCCTCCATTTATTCGAGGGGATGCCGAAGGAACATTCCACGTACCTACGAGCTCTGCATAAATGGTAGTTAAATATTCGTTTGTTGTAATGTAGAAATTTTCCTGTATAAGGTCTCATTACAAAATCAGACAAAGAAAACGCTTCATCCCCAACAAATGTATAGGGCATCATAGTTGCAGTTGTTCCCGGTAGAAGTTGTGGTCTTGGTAGGTTTGCTTGGGCCTTTTCTTACACGCTGTACAACTTTGAGTTTTCAAAAATCGTACTATCTGATTCTCTTCCACATGAACCTACTTCAATATAGTTAAACATATAGTTGGCATCGGCAACTACGAAGAGAACAACAGAATGAAATTTTTTGTAGTTGAAGTACTGCGAGCCGCTAAAATCTGGTTGGACGATCGTTACATGTTTTCCATCTAAGGCACCCAAACAATTGGGGAAGTTTGCACGTTCAAAAAAACATTTCAGCCTTTTCCAGCCACCCTTCAGCAGTGAATTGTGGCATACACTCCTGGCGGAGATTAGTCCAAATAGCAGAGCACTCACAGAGACTCTTCTTATTATTTTCGTTACGGTTGAATATCCCAGTCTGTACTGATAATGTAACTCAATCATACTGCATCCCCTTCCCAAATACCTGAAAAAAAATTGTTTTTATCATAAAATACATCCTAACAAGAGTGTTTCTTCTACAGGTACTAAACTTATGAAAAAATGGAAGGGTATGGGAGACACTTTTGTGAAAAACATGAAAAAGAACATATATTTATGCAAGACAGATGGAATTTTTGTTGTATTGTGGTATTTCTTCTGCAACAACATCAAGTGTT
Source organism: Cynegetis impunctata (assembly GCA_030704885.1). Taxonomy (NCBI): domain Eukaryota; kingdom Metazoa; phylum Arthropoda; class Insecta; order Coleoptera; family Coccinellidae; genus Cynegetis; species Cynegetis impunctata. The sequence continues at coordinate 157,293 of JARQZK010003756.1, forward strand.
GATGAAGATACGGAGACACAAATTTATGAAGATGCAGATGATCTAGAGGAAGAAAGAAACGCTGTAGCATCAGCAGAGCCGAGTGCAGGGCCATCGACTCGTGACAGTCCACAACATTCAGCTATGCCTGACGCAACAGCTGCAAAAAAAGTTGCACCAAAGAGAACGCACACTGCTACTGAATTTTCAAGGATTGCAGCAGCAAAACGTCGTGTAATAGTAGAAGAAAATTTATCAAAATTTATGAATTGTTTTCCTGCACAGACATTAGTGCAACCGACAGATGACGACAGATGACGAGTCGTTGCTGCCGATCGTAAAAACCCTGCCTATTGATACCAAACTGGAATTCAGATGCATTGTTATGAACAAACTGAAAGAATTGCGAACTTCAGTTTATGATGCTCAAAATGAACCTTTCACTAACGGATTGATGCCAAGCAAGTAACACAATACGTTAGTGCCTCCACAAAAAACACATGCACCTTCACATACTGCTCATCTCAACCAACCATTATTTTTATCCAGTCTAAATCTGCAACAGCAAACCATGCACCATTCTCCACAGATCCTACAGCAACAGTACTCTTTTTTCCAACCTGTCCCCAGTAAATCAGGAAAGTCATATGGGTCAATCTTATCCATGGGAGTCGCCACCATCAAACAGCAACTCCCAAAATTCGTCATACACCTCGACCATCGACAGGAATAGCATCGAATAAAAATTAAGACGAGAATTGGAATACTTTTTGGCAATATTTTAGAAAGTCCCTGTGATTATTATTCGAATAAGTTCTTTTCACTTTGTTTATTGTTTTGTTCGATTATATAAACTACTAGATTACCTTTACTTTTGTAATTCTTAAATTAAACAATTATGTTTATGAATAGATATTGAATAAACTGTTCATAAATAAACGAATTACTTACCTTAATGTTACAGCAAACATCTCCATTGGGTTGACTGCAAGACGCATAGCTGTATTTTCACTTTTTATGGTATCTTCCGATTTATTAGCTAATTCGTTGAACGACCGAATACTCATTCTAAAGTAATTGGAGAATTTCAATGAGTCCTCTTGTAAATCACTAAACAATGTTATAAAAGCCCCTTTCAGAAGTCTAGCGCTCACGAGAGGATGAACTCAATATTTTCCTTTCGAGTTCTTATACAAGTTATGGTAAGTTAAGTACGCTTCTGCAACACGTCTTGATGTATCCATGCTTGAAGCAAACAACGTATTGAAGATTCGTGGTTGTGCTCTCTTCGAGAAAAATTCGCTCGTGTGCATTGTCGGCGTAGCTTCCACGCGGCGAGAACGCTGCGTTCACGCCGCGAATCCAGTCGCTCGTGTGCATCGAGCCTAAGGCAGCAATTTCGGCCTCTGGTTGCAATTGAGTACCAGGTAAATTATCTACGTTCATCATGTCTTCGTCACCAGAGTCTTGGTCTGTTAGATATTGGCAGGCGTTTATAGTGGGCTGTAAAACTATTTGTACTTCATTTCTATCTGGAAATGGATCATCATCTTCTTCAAGACTCGCCAGCAGATCATTTAACGTCAAACCGCTGAAAAAATGATACAGTTACAGAAATGCCTAGTGTCCTTTTTTCAGAACAGCCAAGTTCACACCGGTTAGACAAGAATATATGAAGAAGACAAAACAATTGCACTACTGATAATGCAACTACAAAACTTCAACTGTGAGTCTTATGCAAAATTTGCTTAAAAAAGTTGCAAATATGAAAAATAAACTCACCCGGTCAGGCGCAAGGCGCGTGCATAAGCCACATCTATGTTTGATACAATATAAAATGTGCTGAATACACTATGAACTAATAGTGGGGTCGGTTAACTAAAAATTCTATCAAAATATTTCACATCTGGCAACCACTGCGCTCTTTTGGATTCAGATAGTACATGGGTAGACGCGTTAAAAAAGACCGGGGCACAAATTTTTCTGGCCCTCTAGTGGGGTTGATCATGTAATCAATATGGCCGGCCGCCATAGTTTTGTAACACACTTTTAACTTTCCCTGTATAACTCGGATTTTTATTAGAACATCAACCGATATTATCAGTGATTATTAATGAGGAGAAAATGCGCTTTTCGACGGTATAAGTGACATTATTGTCAGGTTTGTAATTATAGAAATAAATGCAACATAATTATTTTTTTAATTAAATTTTGGTTTTTGTCGAAACATTTCGCTATATATCTCGAAACCTGTTGCATATAGCTGAAAATTGGTGAAATACTTTTTGTTTGTCAATAAATTAGCTTTCGAACGGTGTATCTGAGTAAAGTGAGCGGCTTTATGACTGTTTAAGAAGGAAATGTAATTATTTTAATTTTTGGTATATATTAAACAAATTGTAGCTTGTTCAAAGCAGTTGGCACTTTCTTTTTCGTTTCAAAATCAGTGACATGAGGACATTTATGATAACTGTAAGATACGTTTCAATCATTAGGTACAAGAATGATAAATAAGAGAATCTATAATACAATATCATTATATCTTCATATGGAAATTAAGTATATATATATATATATATATATATATATATATATATAATATATATATATATATATATATATATATATATATTATATATATATATATATTTTAAATATATATATATATATATATATATATATTTATATATATATATATATATATATATATATATATATATATATATATATATATATATATATATATATATATATATATATATATATATATGTGTGTTTAACCATCACTGTCGGAGCACTGTCCTTTACATACACAAAGTTTTGTACACCGTATTCCCATTTTAATACATTTACAAGATGTGCATATCTTCTGTTTCTTCTCGCGAGAGAGTCTTTCGGCCTTTTGACTGTCATATTTGTTCTTGCAAGATTTGTGATATTTTGCTTCACGGGCTACAAGTGTCTGTAAAATACCATTTCCATCGTCCATCTGATTCAAGTTTCTAATAGCACTTGGAAGCTCACAATGTTCTGCAAAAACTGTAAGATTTTTTGCCGTTGATAAATAACCTTCATACTTCGGAATTATAAGGCACTCTTTGGAATGCTTTTGGCATAGCAAACAAGGTCCCATACAAACGGAGCTAACACTGGTATAGTCGTAGCATCAACCAATTCATGTTTCCTCTTAGTTGACATGATTCGGTAATTATTTTCTATATGGTCGACTAAAGTAATAGGTAGCTTTTTTATACAATGACGTTTCTCATACATTATCCGACCTAATAAGGACATATCTGACATTTCAAGACAGTATTTGAAATCTTACATTACTACTATAACTGTGCAATGCTACACTGTTTTGGCACATTTTCAGTAACTGTTTGTTATAAAATAGAAGTCAGATACACCGTTCGAAAGCTGATTCATTGACAAACAAAAAGTATTTTATCAATTTTCAGCTATATGCAACAGGTTTCGAGATATTTACCAAAATGTTTCAACAAAAACCAAAATTTAATTTTAAAAAAAATTATGTTACAATTATTTCTATAATTACGAACCTGACAATAATGTCACTTATACCGTTGAAAAGCGCATTTTCTCCTCATGAATAACCACTAATAATATTGTTTAGTGTTCGAATAAAAATCGGAGTTATACAGGGAAATTTGAAAGCGTGTTATAAACTATGGCGGCCATATTGATTACATCATCGACGCCACTAGAGGGCCAGAAATATTTGTGTCCTGGTCTTTTTTAACGCGTCTACCCATGTACTATCTGAATCCAAAAGAGCGCAGTGGTTGCCAGATGTGAAACTTTTTTTTAGCTATCACACCCCACTAAACAAACAAACTGCACCAAAATTGTTTTATCAACCACTGACAGTTACTACTTGATACTACAATTGCAACATATCTGTTTCAGCAGACCAGTTTTAATAGGTGCAGTGTTTTTATAGGGTTCTACTTTTGTCCTGTTTTAAGGACAATAGACATAAATGGGTTACAAACGTCTCACGTTCTTGTTCATTGATAATAATTCTTGTGTGATTGAACATTTATACATATTTTCGATTAAATTATTGAAATTGTTTTTGTTTCCACGGCATGCTTCAGAAATCAAGAAATATTTTGGCATTTCTTGATTTTTATTGAGTAACTCGATAGAAGTTGAAGTTATCTATAGGAGAAGCTTGAATAGCTCATCCTCAAATTCAATTTTCGTTTGATTGGTATCAAAAACAATAGTAGGTGCCAATTAGTGTTGAGTAGGACATACAAGAGGCAGTACATTTGTCCCGTATATGACGTCAAAATGTAAGAGCTGCTCAACATTTAATAGTGGACTGCTACCCCGTGTCTCCGCATATGAGACAATTATTTTCTGGGTTCTCATCATCATCATCATCTACGCAGACGTCTTCAATACCTACGTCAGTCAATGAAGAGTCATTGTCTTCTCCAAGAACTTTCCTTTCAATCATTTTCAAACTATCCCTATACTCTTTGGTTTTTTTGTCCTTTCCTTTGCCTTTTTGTTTCCTTTTTTTTCAACATCTTGTTCTGATTTTTGTTTTCTTCTTCTATAAGACTTTTTAATTGGCCTGGAGGTCAGAATTGTAGAATGTTGCTTCTATTGACCTTGTCTTGTATTTACTGACAGATAGTATTTTGGTAGGAAAATTGAAAATTTTTAACCCTTAGTCGATTTTTGGCTTTTCTCTTAGACGTTCCATTAGCCATAGGCATTAGAGCCTTGTCCAACGTCTTCGAAGATCATGCAGCCTTTTGCGTTCTTCTATGTCGAGTTTCCGGCATCTAAAAACAAATCAATTGGATTTAGTTACAAGAGGACTCTTGTAAAGACATTTTGAGCAATGTTGACGATTACCCGCAACGGACTTCATAGAAAAAAAATTATAATACAAACAAAAACATATTTTTATTTGAAATGAGCATTACTTTATATTAATGATAAATCGTCTCAAATAACAAGACAGCGTTCAGGTGGATTAAGGAATATTTCACAGCTTATCTTGTTAATTTGTTGCGACGCAAAATTACATCAAGTTGGCGCGAAAACTTCAAACACTCGCCTTGTACGAACGCCGCGTTCGGAATGACGGCGCAGGGCGCTAGTCGGTCACGGGCAATGAGAAGCGGGATGTAATACACTTCACACAGGTGAAGGACTGTTCATGTTTGAGTGATGTGCCTGACCACCATTGCCCGCTGACCTCCATTGCCCAATCTTCCCCTAATATGATTATCTTCCTTGCCAGTTAGTGATATAACTATCGTAATGGGTGTAGCCAGTTTCCAATATGTAAGAAATCAATTTTCAATCGTGGAAACTCTCTCCGTGTCATGCTCGGAATGTTTGGATATTTTGTATTGAACTCACGGACAGATCGCTCCATAATTTTTTGACATGCCGTGGATAACCAACAAGTCCAACACAACTTGGTTGAGATAATTCTCCATTTTCTAATCAATTTTATTAATGAATTAGCACAACCCGTTCAGAACTCACCTTCTTGTTTAAAATTGTATTTTATTTCCATGGCATACTTCAAAAAGCAAGAAATGTCCCGGCACTGCTTGATTTTTATTAAATTACTCGATAGAGGTAGAAGTGAGGTATATGGAAAGTTTCAGTCACTTATCCTCAAATTCAATTTTCTTCTGAATTGTGTCAAAAAAAATTGTAGGTGCCATTTGAAAAAAATTTGTTCTGGATAAGTTTTGAATGAGACAGTTGAAAATCGCCGTATGGTACACAATGGGAACATGGATGGAACCACAAACTTTTTGCGAGCTAAGCATTTTTTCCTTACCTTCTACGGCGGTAATTTCTTCCAGAAAAATGAAAATATATCAAAACTATAATAGATAAAATAACATGTTGTCCAAACTCACAATTAGAATGCCAATTGAAAGGTGCGAACAAAATTTCAGGTTCTCCATTTAAAACAAAAAAGTTGATACCGAATTTGGACATACTCGTATAGCTGTAATACTAAAAATTCTAGGTAGAATGAACATGACAGATTATAAAAGCTTACCAAATTTCTATTGGACATCTTAAATCTAGTGCCATTTACCACTTTATGTACGTACTGAACATGAACTGTATCTCTCTTGTTCTATGTTCAAGTTGCAAGTTATTGAGTCGCATTAAAAAACTCCAGAAGAACAACGTGTTTAATTTGTTCCCGTGAGTATCATTATTGAATCAACTTTGCACAACAGGTTATGCGCCCAGGAATTACATTAAAGCAGTTGTAAATGGTTAATGTTGCGCGTTTGATATATCGCGAATAACAGAAAAATAGAAAGTGTGAATTCGTCAGGTAAAATAATTGCATATTGACTTCGTAACAATATCAACTATCTTGGTAGCGCACCAAGAAAATTACGACGATTGGAGTTTCGTCTTAGAAAATGTATTTGTACTTGAAGGAAATAAGTGCATCAAAGGTGAAGAAACGGACTCTGTAATCGTAGCCAAAGCTAAAGTAATTCTCACAATAGATCCGCAGTTATACAGTGCTCTCATGATGAAAGGAACAAATTCATTAAAAAATTAGGTTTCTATTTCATGTTAAAATCCTCGGACAGGTCGATTAGTATTTTTATTTGGGCAATTTTCGCAATAAAAATTTTGTATACAGGGTGTCTCATTCAAGAGCTATGGCTTTGTCATTAGTTTTTTTAAAGGTAATACCCTGTATATTATTTCACTTTACAATTCTACGATAAATTCTTATCACTTTTTGTGAACATACCATATGCCTCAACTTGATGGATTCCCAGATTATAACGGAGATAGTGGAGCACCTGGAGATTTAAAATGTGGATTAAAAGTACAAAAAAAAATTTAGGTAAACATTGTCATTAAATCTGAAGAATGAAATTTCACATGTACCATCTGAATTCATTCACTGGTGCTGTATAGTCCGCAGTTTTCACGTTTTTAACGCTCCAGGCACTACACTACTTCATTGTTTAAGAAAATGCAATTACTTGAGAGAGAACGTATTGAAGTACTTATGATGATTGGTTTTGGAGATAGGGTGCGTTCACAAGAAGAAGTCTGCAATCTATTCAATGAAAATCATCCTGATCGTCCGCCAATTACTAGATCGACAGTCAGCAAAATTGAATCAAAATTCAGGAGATACGGCCACGTTAGAGATTTACCTAAAGGAAGACCACCGAGAGTATCTGAAGAAACAGTGCTGAACGTTCTACTAGAAACCCAAGATAACCCTCATACATCCCTTACTACAATTTCCAATAATTTCAATTTATCAGTAGGGTCCGTGCATAAAATACTTAAGGTAAATAAGTATCATCCCTATAAAATTAAGCTGGTACATGAATTATTAGAAGACGATTTTGACCGCAGAGACCACAGTTTTGTGAGCAGATTCTTGAAATTCATAATCAACATCTAAATTTCATTACAAACATAATTTTTTCTGATGAAGCCACCTTTACTTTAAATGGCCACGTCAACAGACAAAACTGTAGGTATTGGGCGACCGAGAATCCTCATTGGATGCAAGAATGCCACACACAGCGGCCTCAAAAAATTAATACATGGGCAGCGATTGTTCGAAATCGTATAGTTGGTCCCTATTTTTTTGAAGGAACACTAAACGGAGAGGACTACTTGAACTTTCTCCAGTTCGAACTCATTCCGGCTTTAGCTGTTTTGTTTCCTAACCCACAAGATCCTGACATACCTAATAACGAGATATGGTTTCAACAAGATGGGGCACCTCCTCACTATTCAATCGCTGTTCGACAATTTCTTGATGCAACTTTTTCCAACAGATGGATAGGACGGAGAGGTCCGATTGAGTGGCCGCCAAGATCACCGGACATAACCCCATTGGATTTTTTCTTATGGGGTTATTTGAAGTCTAAAGTTTATTTGAATAGACCAAATAATATTGATTATCTAAAAGAGAGAATCAGGCAGGAAATAAGACTTATCAGTCCAGAAGTAATTGAAAATGTGCAACGGGAAACATTGAATCGACTTCAAAAATGTCTCGAAGTAAACGGACAACAGATTGAACTTATGTAAAAATTAAATTAGTAATTACATTTGTGTGTTTTCATATCGTACCTCTCATTACCCACTATCTCCGTTTCTGGCAATCCATCGAGTTGAGGCATATGGTATGTTCACAAAAAGTGATAAGAATTTATCGTAGAATTGTAAAGTGAAATAATATACAGGGTATTACCTTTAAAAAAACTAATGACAAAGCCATAGCTCTTGAATGAGACACCCTGTATACAAAATTTTTATTGCGAAAAATGCCCAAATAAAAATACTAATCGACCTGTCCGAGGATTTTAACATGAAATAGAAACCTAATTTTTTAATGAATTTGTTCCTTTCATCATGAAAGCACTGTATATACATGTGAAAGACGCTGCTACTGCCACAGATGTATAGGATGGATTTAAAAAATTGTATGCAGATTCAGGTTTCAGTCATAAAATTGGCCTTCTACGTACTCTTATCAACACGAGGTTGAGAAATTGTGATTCGAAAGAATCATATGTGAATCAGGTGATAGAAACATCACAGAAGCTTGAAAAAACGATCTTTAAAATGGACGAGGAATGGATTGGTTCCTTATTTTTGGCAGGACTTATATTCTCCATTTATAATGCTAATAGAAAGCAGTGGAATCACAATTACCACCTTGACTATAAACACTATTCTGCTAGATATTGCTGCGTCAGATGGCAGCAGCAGTAGTAAAACAGCTGGTGCATTCTCAGGAGAAGTGAACGCGAACTTCCGCAGACATACAAAGGATGGCAGCTTTAATCAAGGAAATAGAAATAGCTGTAAACCAAAATATAAAACAAAAGACGAATCAGAGGTTATTTGTTTTGGTTCTCGAGAAAAAGGTCATTATGTTACCAAATAACCTAAAAGAAATAAACATAATGCAGAGACATCATCAGGGTCTGATGATAACGCAAGTGCATGGAATGCAGTATTCACTCGTGGTTCCTCCAGTAACTCAGATTTTTACATCGATTCAGGAGCAAGTATACATCTCACATGCAGAGAAGATTGAATAGATAATATTGTGACGAATACAGATATTTTAAAAATTACTGCTGCTAATAAGAACAAAATGGAAATTGAATGCAGAGAAACAATAGCCATTACAACAGTTGTTGGTGAACATTTTTTCAACATTGAAATAAATAATGTGCACTAGTGCCCAGAACTCGCAACCAATGTGTTGTCTATTAGCCAGTTTAAAAAGAATTGCAACAAAGTTACTTCTCTGAAAGATTCTTGCCAAATCTTCAATAAGCATGTGATATTAGTGGCTACAGGTGATTTATTTGACATTGTTTACAAACTGAATTTTGAGAAAAGTGAACATAGCACATTACCATTAGTAGGTTCAGCTGTAAGTAGGAATACGTGGCATCCAAAATTCGGCCACCTGAACTAGAAAGATTTCAAATTAATGAGTGATGGAATTGTTAATGGATTATTTTCTCAAGGCAGATTCATTCAAGATAAAATTTGTGAAGTATACTGTCAAAGTAGGCAGATGAGACCACCATTCCCTTTCAGCAAAACTAGATCAAATGCAATGTTGAAAATAATCCATGCTGATTTTTGCGGTCCAATGGAGGATTCTTCCTCAGGAGGCAGCAGATATTTCTTATTATTTCAGGATGACTTTAGTAAAATGTCTTTCGTATATTTCTAGAAATATAAGGTTTTGTCGCTCAAGGATTTGAAAGTAAAATTTGCTAGTTGAAGAAAGCTGTTTACATTTTTTGTACATAAGAAAATAAAAGAGTTCACTGGAATTGGCCGGAAGCAAAAATCATACATTCTCACAAATGAAGAAGGGAACATTGTGTTGGGTATCGAAAATCAACTGATCATATGGGAAGAATACATCCCTTTTAAGTGACCAAAGAGAAGATATAACTATGAACGGTTACAATGGAACGAAAACAGGGCCATCTATTTTAAAAGAAGAAGTACACGCTGCAATAAAATCAGCCAAGAAAGGGAAAGCTCCTGGCCCTGATGACCTTCCGGCGGATGTGCTAAAGTTGATTGAAGAACAACATTTGGATGCTGTAACTTCCCTATTTAATAAGATCTACGAAACAGGAATAATACCAAAGGAATGGCTTCAGTCAACGTTTTTCACAATTCCTATGAAGCAAAATGCCAAAAAATGCGAGGAACACCGTACGATCAGCCTAATGAGTCATACTCTAAAGATCTTTCTCAAAATCAACCACCGTAGGATCTACAAAAAACTGGGAGAAGATATATCAGATACCCAGTTTGGCTTCAGAAATGGAATGGGCACAAGGGAAGCACTATTTGCCTACAACGTCTTAATGCAGCGATGTATGGATGTCAACCAAAAGGTGTACGCCTGTTTCATTGACTATAATAAAGCATTTGATAAAGTGAGACACAAACAACTAATAAAAGCACTGGAACGGAAAAACCGCGACGCAAGAATATAAAAATAATAGTAAATCTGTACCTCAACCAGAGCGCGTACGTTCGCGTCTAGTCGAAACTGACGAAAGCAGTGGTGATCAAGCGAGGACTCAGACAAGGGTGCATTCTCTCACCACTCTTCTTTAACATCTACTCTGAGGCACTCCACTGAACAATTTGCGTTACGCTGACGGCACGGTGCCCCTCGCCGAAAAAATACAAGACCTTCAAAATATGTTGAATAAGGTTGTCACAATTAGTCAAGAATATGGGCTAACACTAAATGTTAAGAAGACCAAATACATGATAACCGCCAAAACTGAAGCCCCAAATGAACACCTGTATGTGGAAGGCAGAACGCTGGAACGAGTCGAGAGGTACGAATACCTGGGTACAAGTGTCAACTGCTCCGTGGATTACTGCTCGGAAATAAAGATCCGCATTGAGAAAGCCCGTGCATCATTCGTGAAGATCAAAAAGCTGCTCTGTAGTCGCGACCTCAGCCTGGACTTGAGAACTCGGATGCTTAAATGCTACGTTTTGCCTGTTCTCTTGTATGATATAGAAACATGGACCCTCAATGTATAATGCGAGAGAAAGATAGAAGCGTTCGAGATGTGGGCCTACCGTAGGAAGTTGAGAGTACCATGGATGGAACATACGACCAACGTGGAGGTTCTGAGAAGAATGAAAAAAGAAAGGGAGATCCTACAGGAAGTTAAGAAAAGAAAATTGCAATATCTCGGCCGCATCATGAGAGGTCCTAAATACGAACTTCTACGCCTCATAATCCAGGGAAAAATCATGGGTAAAAGATCCATTTGAGCGAGAAGAATGTCCTGGCTTAGAAATCTGCGGACGTGGTTTAACACGTTCGCTGCGACTCAGATTTAGCGCGTAGGCTCCCAGTGCTAACGAACTTTTTCACATAAATCTGAATTTTTTTTTCACAAAACGCTTTTATTACTAAGTCTTCAAAAATAAGTGCCAAAACGGCCATGACGTATAAATAAGTCATGCGCACTGAGCACTATAATGGGAGCGTAGTGCTGACTTATTTAGACGTCATGTATGTAGAACGGCAATGAACAGCTATAGTGATTATATTATTAGCTCCTTTCGAAAGAAATTTTTTGGAAATAAAAAAACGGAAAATTGTGGCGGTATTTCATTTATTTTAATGAAAATGACATTTTATTCGTTTTTATGAAAATTTTCAAAACAATCGCCGATACAAAGGTAAGATGTACCCACTCATGCCAGGCAATGGTATGAGGTGTTCCTTCTTCCTTTTATTTGATTTCAAGAACAGGTGCAACGTCTCCAAATTGCTGCTTTACCCTTAGGTCTTTTTGGATTTTCGTTAGATTTTGCGCTTTTAGCGTTAGTTGGCTCTGCCTGTATAGTCCAATATCACAAACTAAACTGAATGTTGTTTTTCATTTTCAAACACATGTGACTACGCTCACGTAAAATACACTCGATTGCAGCAGTGCTAACCTACGAATGAACACTCTAAAGTATATGAGACACATGACGCATTTATAAGTCACGCGCACATGGCAAGTATAGTGCATGACTTATTTATGAGTCATGAGCAGCGAATGTGTTAAGGCCACGTCATCTGACCTTTCTAGGGCCGCAGCGTCCAAAATTAAGATAGCAATGATGATAGCCAACCTCCTGAAGAGAGACGGCACGAAAAGAAGAAGAAGTGGCAAAGGGCAAGTTCTTCTACACTCAAAGGAGAGTGATAACCTATGCTTATATCATCTGAAAAGCCGTTATTCGAAATTAAACGATGTGCTAGTCGGAGTTGATGTTTAATGCTGAGCGAAAGCGGAATATTTATTTTCGAAGAAACTACATTTGCTTCATACCTAATTGACGAAAATCGCGATAAGAGGCCAAATTGTTTGATGGTTCTTGGGTAATGAAGCAGGAAGTGATATTTGGGGGTTAAATTGCTTTCAAAAATACTAATATACAATTTATGATGTTCACTTATGATATGATTCATATAATTCAATTCATTAGCGCTGAAATAATTATTTGAAATTAATTGAACAATGTTGAAAAGCAGTAAATAGAGTTGCCACAATTGGTCTGAAGGCTCAATGAGGTCATGAACCAACATTCCAGAATAAGTTACAAAATGATGCATTTCGGAAGAAGACATGATGAATTCTTTTTGTACATGCTCAAAGTGATGGGAGGGAATTTATTACCAATATCTGCTTCGGTATAATCAAAGTGTTTGATGCAGTTATTTAATTCTTCTAAGGTAAAATACTTCCTCTTAAATATAAGGTATTGTAAAATTTTTCCGAAATCATGTCTACAAATACCTTCATAAAGGTCGTGCATTATGTCGAAATCTATATTTTCAGTGTTATGAAATTAAGACAAGTCATTCCACAGACAATATTCCTTAACTCCAAATGTTCTGTCATTCAAATGGATTATATATTCAGGTTCATTTCTCAATACGGTTTGATTTTCAAAAGTCATACTTTGTGTTGAACTTTTAGGTGACGTGCATGCTCTACAGAAATAAGAGGATGAAAAACTGTGTCATGCCAGTTATTGAATTGATTCCAAGATTGTCACCCAACAGAAGCGGTACAGTGAAAAATATTCTTTTTTCTTTAACCATCAGACCTTCAGACTCCAAAAATTGTAGCTCATTGATGAACGGTTGAAAAAACTTTTTGATTAGAAAACATTACTCGATCTGAGAAATAGAAGAGTCCCCGCAAAAAAATATTATCTAATCTTGAAGAATATTTTGGTGGTATGGCGGCAAATGAAACATATATTTATGGATCCCAGCTCCAGTGCCAAGGGGATTTCCTGTTTCGAAATCATCAAAATAAACATATATTGGTAAAACTAATTTGTTTCCTATTTTCGGTTTTATGGATTTCCACCAATTCCACATTTTCCAGGTCACCAGGAATCTGAAAAAATATGCATGTTATATAAATAAAAGAATGCATGCCACTTTTAAATTACTCACTTCAATTTGAACAAATAAGCCCTCCTTCGAATCATTTGCTGTAGGATGCCAGTTGGTTTTAGTTTTTTTATTGAATGATTTCACAGGCAACAAAAAAATCAAGATATTTAACATCAGAAAGTGCCGTGATTCTGAAATTATGAAAATGAGTTTAACAATAATAAAATAATAATCAAAAATCCTTTTAAACACTAGCTTTCATTTTAATGCGCTAAAAAATAAATAATCATTTCTTTGGGTGTGTGACAGGCTATTCTGCGAGTTGCAGGTGCAAAAGTTTGCTGCGCAAAGTTAACAGATTGAATACGAAAACAACAAGCTTCTGAATCTGTAGCTCATTGCGTTACACATTCAAAGAAAATATCTTTTACTACTTAACATATCTAAATGAAAGATTGTCTTCAATGAGGTGTTTTATGAATTTTTTTATTTTATACTTTTCAGTTATTAACACTTAATCTATACATTCCTGATTAAGCACACTTTTTACAAGCCTTTTTTTCTGTTAGTTCAATGAAGAGGCCATCTAAAGCTTCACTCGTCCGCCATCCTGAAGTCGATATCTTGAATTTATAAAATTGAAAAAAAAACAGACACTAATTTTTAATCGTTTTGGACTTGAATCACAAATCTCGTCCACCATCTTGGAGCCTCCATTTTGTTTTATTTTATAATATCCCATAATACATTGTCACCGGAAAATATATGTATATTGCTAAGGGCTACAAGAAGAAATTATTTTGGAGTCCACAGGGTGGCTCAAAACTGAGTGACATAACAAAGTTGTGTTTTTTCAATTGGAACACCCTGTATTTCGTTGCACTTTTGAAAGGGTCAGCAAAAAATAATATGATTTCATATAAGGTACTATGTACCCAACTCTAACCGTTCTCGAGTTATTGGTTTTTTATGAAAATGCTAGGTTCAATAATTGGAAACTAAATAACATCGAAATCTATAGAAATTATCTTTTCGAAATCTGACCATGCATCAAAGAGGTTTTAGGCTATTGATTTCGATAAAACCTCTCAACATTATACAGAATGTTCAAAAATCATTGTCGCTTTTTTATAATTTCGAATAAAGATAATTTAGTTATTTTACATAGAATCCCCTGTATTTTTTTGGTCTGAGGAAGAAAAAATCAATTGTCTTTCATTTCATATTAGGGTTCTCTATACCTAACCTAAATAGTTTTTCAGATATTGGCTTTTTCAAATAGTAGTTCTTATTTCAATGCATTATTTGAATCAAGATAGCTTTGCCACGATATTTATGTCTATCTTGTATAGTTAAGACGAATCAATTCAACCTCAAAAGCCCAAAAATATTCACCCAACAAATTTTATTTTTGATTGATAAGATTGGTCTGTGACATATTCCACATACAAAATCACAGTCTATAACTATCACATATATTTGGGTGATTATTTCTTGGCGGGTTATTATGCAACCAGCTCTTTATAGAAAATATATATAATTGTTCAAATTACCTTTATTTACTTCAGAAGAGTGACTCATTTCAAGGATCAAGTTATCTGCGGGTGCTTGATGTTTGCTGCGTATCTTCAGTAGGCTATCTTGAACCTCTGTCCAGGGCTCCTGGTTATTTTTTAGCCAGGTTACATCATCTTCATAGTTTTTATGTTCCTCTGGAATATGGCAAAATTTCATGATGTGAAAGGAGACTCGTAATAATCAATAATACTCAAAAATATTAATATATAGACACCATCAGGTACCAGAATGGAATCATCTATCGAATCGCATTCATCGAACAGTCTCGATAGCAGCTATTTTGCCTGCCTCAAAAAACTAAGCTTATTTCTATATTTATCAACCAGCTTTCCCCTGGCTATAATACTTTTATTGCTGCGGGAATTTCTTTTCCGGATTGGCGCAGTATAGTACACTCCAGGTATTTCGTTAGGAAAAAGGTCGGCTGCTCCATTCCAAAACACAGTATGTGAAAATAATGGAATTGTGAGGGAAACGAGATTTAGTGTTTTTGTTTGGCCCTGAGACGTATTTAATGCTATATTTTTGATTTTACGGTTACGTGTTACAGTTCGTCGTATAATTTTTTATACATACTCAAATTCTGCGTATTTTCAGTTGTAGCTATAGATTTGGCACATGCTTGGTTTTGGCATCGAATATGACAAATTTTTTTATATTTCAAAACAGAGTATCTACATCAAAAATTAAATAAACAACAGTTTAGTTTATGTAGGTAGTAACATTTTACTGAATTCAAGATAACAAAACAGTATAATTATGTCCAACGTTTATTAGTTTAGAAATACAACGGTTGGTTAAAATGTCTTACAGGTAGTGAACAAATATTTTGAACCAAAGAAACTACTACATACTATCATCTAAATTGGAGTTATCATACTCTCCGACCAAATCTGGAGCAGAATCGCTTTCATGAAGATTTTTCCAAAACTTCAACCTGTTTATCGGCATTAACGGTCCCAATACTCTTATGATTTCGTTTTTCTTTGATGTCAGTATTCCACGTACTGGTAGAACTTCTGGAATACTCTGAAAATTGAATTCCTTCTGCAAAAAGTCTAGAGATATATACCCTTCTTGGTCGAAATCAGTTTTATAATCCAAGCTTTTTTTCTCTTTCTTGAAGCATACTTCAACTATAGGATTCAACAAAAAACCTCTCAAGAAATCTGATTCTTTGGCATGTGAGATAACGGAAAGTCACACAATCAGGTCCGTTTTCTTGATTTACCAACCAAACTAACGATATATAAAGTATCCAATTTTTATTCTGCCCTGTACAATTATCTGACCAAATAATGAACTCTTTGACATCTCGTTCTTGCTCGAAAACTCTAAAAATGGCATCAACAATATGGTTAACATCACCTCCTGCCAAACCTTCATGCCACATGGAGCAATAATTTTTGAACGAAGCCTTTTTTTTAACGAAGCAAATGTCAAATTGAATGCTGTGAAGCGGCTTAAAAAATGACTATCTTTTACGGAGGGCATGTTAGGAATTAAGATCACCTTTTGCAAATCCATTGAATATATTCTGACGTTTTGATTGTCAGGTATCATAGCATCTTCGTGGTATTTGTCAGTGGCTTTTTTAGCTTTATTTTTGTGTGTATTCCATTCCTCGTCATTCACAAAAGTCAGTTCTTCAACATCTTTGGCCTGTGACTTATTCTTGTATGTTTAGCATTCTACACAAACGTCAGATTTGGGCATGCATAAAGAAATATGCATTAATTTTATGGTCTTCCTGTAAAGTTCAATTTAACAGAAACCGGGATGTTCACGTTCAAAATCATCAAACATGGTTAGTACTGTTAAGTCTCTTGATAAATATCTCATATTAGGTGCATTGTGACGTCGATACAACACATTAAAAACATCAAAAAAAGAAAATATTAACAAAAAATATATTCCTCTTCCATATATTCCTCATTTAAGTAATAAAATTTCACAAATTTTAAATCCACACGATATTAAAGTAGCCCACACCGCACAAAATCAAATTAAACAAATATATTCTATTTAAAAAGTAAAACACCTCTTCTGCAAAAATCTCATGTGGTTTATAGTATACCCTGTAATAATTGTAATCAATCATATATAGGACAAACTTTTCAAAATTTAGAAGAAAGATTAAAAGCACACAAATATACCAGAACACAAACCACAGCACTAATAAAACATAAAAACAATGAGAATCATACTTTCAACTTTAATAGCACAAAAATTTTAGAAATTGAAAAAGATCAAAAACGCAGAGAAATTTTAGAAATGTTACATATTCAAAAAAATTTAAATGAAGTCGTAAATGATAGAACAGATATCAAACATTTGAGTTCAATATACGCAGATTTAATTCTTTAATTTTTCTAAGAAACAATATAAATCAAAACAAAATAATTCAACAAACAAACTGTAACCACAACAACTCATCTTCTTAGACAAAATCTAAACATCTAGAATTTTCAATTTTTCTAGAAAGAAAGTATAGTTTAGAACATGTGATCTCCAAAATCACAAGTAATGTGTTTTCAAAGACAACAATCAAATATTTTAAACCTATTTTGTACATTACGTGGGTGAAGGTTTCTGTGGTTCCCTTCCCATCTAATATAAACAGACCTGTCTGTTAATATTGGACTATATAGCACGTAATTAATAACTGAAGACGGCCACAGCCGCAATGAGAAATTTTTGAAAAACAGATAAATAGTACCCTATTATTATTATTATTTGACTCTTCAAAATCAAAATAATTTGAACCTATTTCGAACATTACGTGGGTAAAGGTTTCTGTTGTTTCCCTTACCATCTAATAATAACAAATTTGAATGTTAATATTGGACTGAATAGCACGTAATAAATAACAAAGAACGGCCACAGCCGAAAAAATTTTAGTGAAACATAGTAGTATGTTTCTATTCAAATTTTTCAAATCAATAAATGTCAATGAAATTTAAATTTTTTCAAAAGTTTCGATAAAGCCACGAATGTCGTGGCGAAACGTCAACTTTTTAATAAAATCGAGTTTTTTAAGATTCAACAAGCCTGTTATTGCTAATAATTATCAAGAGATTAGAAATAGTTCACAGGCAACAATAATTCGAATATATATATATATATATATATATATATATATATATATATATATATATATATATATATATATATATATATATATATATATATATAATATATATTGTGACGGTAAAATTTTCTGAGTCTATTATAGTTAGCAATTTCCGTGTCTTTGTAAGTAAATAAACCCTTACACATTCAGTGAAACGTCCTTGAGAATTTGATAGCACATTGAGAGAAAGATATTGCATCTGGCAAATTCAATCATTTTCCGTTTACCTTTGCTTGTGAACACTTCACAGTTAGTGAGATCACATACCGAAGGCGAAATTGCATTTTTATAGTTTTTTGATTGTGGATGTGCCATACTATGTAAGTAAAAGCAAGTACATAAGTTTTCTGGCCACGCAATGATGCAAAAAATACTTTTCTTTCAGTGAAGCTATAATTCAATAGAGGATATTCGA
>JARQZK010003757.1:0-12500 GCA_030704885.1 Cynegetis impunctata
TTCTATATATTATAAATTTTCATTCTTTCAGTTACATATATACTTTAATAAATATTGGAATACATAAAATATACATTGACTTTTAAAATTAAATCACTGTTATCTAAGTATAATGTTCCTACATCTTTATAGTGTAGTTGAGGATAATATGATAATGCAACTTTTGTCTATTAAAGAAAAAGAAATGTCCAAAATTGTCACAGTAATGATGGAAAGAAATTCATCAAACACTACGTTATGAAATACCTTGAGTGACATTTCGTACTCAAAAAGGATAAGATATAGCTAACGACCGGTGATTAATAATGTTCATTTCAGATAACCATTCAGTAATAAATAGATATGGCTTCGTCCAATAAATATGGCGACTTACCTATATATAACTCCGGATTGAGTTAGTAATATTGAATCATGCATCGAGAAGGCTGTCGAATTTATAATTATAGTTTTGAACTTATCGTAGGTGGTATAACTCATATTAAGTATCAGATAAAATGAAATAGGGCGAACGAAATGCTGTTTATGTTTCTAGTTTTAGACTATTTGATGAACGGAGAAAAGTGAACACTAATTGAAAGAAAATAATTGAATCTGTGATATTCAAAACAAAATTTTGTTTATAAATAGATTTGCTTTTAAAACTGTTCTCAAATCCTCAAAATTAGTCCGTATTAATTAGTTTATATAGAAAACATCGTTTGTTTTATATTATAAGAACTTAGGAAATATAACATCAACTTCAAATCTCATTCGCATTGTGTAGAATCATTGGGTAGTAGGAATAATTTGAGGTTCAATTTAGATTTTTTTTACATTCATAAACTTAGCAGAAGTTTTGCTCATCGGCTTATGACATTTATAAGTGTAGATAGCTCTTTCCTTTATTTAGCTATAAATTAACGATAACATTATTGACAAGAATAAGATATTTTTGTACCTAAATGGGGTGATAAGTACAGTTGACTTCTAACATCTAGAATGTTTTCATCTATTTTTCTACTTATCCTCTATAATATATGACTAAACCTAAGAGAATATCAGTTTTCACATAGTTTGATGAAAAAACAGTTTTACAAAAAAAAGCGTGAGCAGCTGAAATTCGCCACTAAGGTGCGGTACGAACTAAATTATTTATGGTTTGAAAAGTCACGATTTAACAGCAAAAAGAAATCAAAATTAAAATATAATTTATTTAAAAAAAAACAAAATACACAAATAGTATTCAACTTACACCCCTAGGGTGGTACGTTACTTTATTCCATAAAATCAGTTTCGTAAGGAGTAGGAAAATATACATATTCAGTAAAATTCTCATGAAGTATATTAATTGCAATTCAAGAATAGCGATTTTTATCATATCAAAATTTCTTGTCACATACTTATATTTAGAACAATTAAAAAATTCGTTTAATCTGTTAATTAATATGGGGTACTATCTATTTCATGACATAATATTTTCAAGTGTAGGGTTATCCTTATATTTTTTAGTTAAGTGTTCATTCATAAGTTGTTTATTAAGAAAATATGTTTAGTTCGTTCACACGTATTGGTACATTATTATATTGAATTATTTATTAATTTTATTATAAGCTATGATTTCCATCATTGTTCGATTCTGAAATAAACATAATAGCAAATATTTTTCCGATTTTTTGTGTCATTTTATTTTTATAACATAATTGTGAAGCCTTTTCGTAGAAGAAAATTATTGTTGTTGTATCTAATTCACAAACGTCATTCTAGTAAATACAATGAGTGTGGTATTAGATTTTATCAAGAGAAATGGGGACAGCATCACTTGATCAAATAGTTGTGTAGTCTGAAAGCACATAAGGATGGAATTGTATGAAATAAATCATAGCATGTTGTTGGAAAATACATCATCCTAATACGACACAACAGCAGAAACTCCAACACTGCATGATTTATTGTCTGTTGTCTAGAGACAATATTCCTAGAAAACCTGAATGTAGCTCAATACCGCCATTTGGCCAGAATCGTAGCGACGAAGAATATAGATTACTCAAAAGCAAGTTTCGTTTCTAAGCAGTTTTCTCTTCAATATGATTGTACTCTGTGCATTAATTGTTCCATGCACTTAGATATATTCTATGACATATGTCACGAGTATCAGACCAAATATCAATTTTGAAGTATCATATTTCACAATATATTTATATATTAAAACAATGGTTAATGATAACAATTCACACATTTATTTAAAGAAATAACGCATGACGCACGTTTCGGTGTCACCTTCTTCAGATGCTAATGGCAAACTAACTATTTTCTCTGTTATATGGAAAACAAGAAATAAAGAGATGACAAATTGTGTAGAGGGGGTAAATAGAGGATAGAGGGATTGTTACAAATAATTATTAGAATAGGAAAAATCAATTCTGAACTGCTAGTCAGGTAGTTCGGTAATTTTGAAAATATTGAGAAGGGTGCTTGAAGTATGATCGATTTGGCTATTCAATAGGAAACCGGAATGCTTGTATTTATTTATCTGTAATGATTCTAATAAATTAAGTTTAATTCCCTTACTTTCAGCATTTAATATTTTAAAATCGAAATTGAATGTGTGATTTTCTTGGATTAAATGGTTTGCATATTGTGAATCCGACTTTTGATTAACAAAGCTACGTTTGCGTTCTGAAATTCTAGTTTGAAAACTTCTGAAAGTTCTACCAATGTAAAACTTATCACAATCACCACAATTAATTTTATAAACTCCTGATTTATTGTCTTTATCAACTTTGGATTTATTATTTTTTATATGATTTCCTAAATTATTACCGGTACGATAAGCAATGTTAATGTTGTGCTTAGATAAGAGAGATTTAAGTTTTCTACTTAAATTTCCGATGAAAGTGAGGCTGTTATATTTGATATTATTTTTAGTAAGGGGGTACACCTGGCTAATCGCATTTCTGAACAACTTTTTATCTATTATATTGTTTATTATTATGGGATCAAAATTATTATTTACGGCAATTTGTTTATATTTGTCTCGATATTAAAATTGGCGTTTGGAAGTGGAATATTTTTTGTTTATTATTATGGGATCAAAATTATTATTTACGGCAATTTGTTTATATTTGTCTCGATATTAAAATTGGCGTTTGGAAGTGGAATATTTACTAAACGATGTACCATACTATTGAAAGCTGCCATTTTGTGTTGGAATGGATGTAGGGAAATACTATGTATGACGCTATCAGTGTGCGATGGTTTGCGAAAAATTGAAAAATTATGTTTGTTATCTTGTTTTGTTATTTTCAAATCCAAATAGTTAATTGAGTTTTTTCCATCTCTAAAGTGAATTTTATATTAGGGTGTAAAGTGTTAATGAATGTTTGAAAGCAGTCAAGTTGCCTATGATATGAGTACCAGTGAAACAACAAATAATATCATTCACATATCTAAACCAATAAACGAATTGTCGACTAACAGGATGATTATGAATAAACTGTTCCAAATTATCCATGAATAATTCAGCCAACAAATATATTTATATCTTGAAGCATTCAATTTACTTACAATCATCATCTTTTAATTATCAATATAAACACTCAAACATGGCGTAGTCGTAAATATCGGTGGTTGAAAGAAGAAGTATTAAAAGTAATGGTAGGTATTCAAAATTATGAAGATTAAGGTTAGTCACTTCAAATATAAATATTAAGTATCAAAGTGTAACCCAATATTACGAAATAGTAAATGGTGAAAAAGTGAAGCTTCCTCCAGATTTCGATTTGCAGTCAGAATTCAGCTACGGAATGAAAATTGTGGCGAACTTGTTTTGAAGACTTTTTGGTGGCAACCTGGCAACACGTGGTCACGAGACTGCCAAAGGTCGTCAGAAGCTAAATTTCTGAAGGGCAGGTGTTCAATATTAATGTACTCTATGTATTAATTATTCTATGCACTTAGATATGTTCTATGATATGTCACCTGTCACAGACATCATATCCATTGTGAAGTATTATATTTCAGAATATATATTTATCTTCATGCATTATTCCTAAGCTTAATAATAACTATTATTTTTTAGCCATAACCACAAATACATAAATATTTTCTGGGTGTACTTATAATTATAATTCAGATACTAAACATCATCGTCTAGAAAATTTGTTATTAGATTGAGTTGATGCTAAGAAAGTGCCTGTCATTTTAAGGTAAAAATTTCTTGTTTCTTCATGGGTTTTGAGGTTTTGTGCAACTCCACAGCTTCTGCTGAGTGAATTAGAGGGGTTTCAATTTGATACGAAGGTTCAGTTAAGAAATTACATATTTGTAGATTCAAATGAGTACATCTAACGCCGCAATTTTTTATGTTGGAATTGCAAGCGTTCATATGGATTTTCGAGTATTTCGTATTTCTATATTTACTCCAAATTCAGTCGAAAATTTGTACCTGAGTACTTGTTCTTTTTAATTAAAATTAATTAGTGTTATTGGATAATTCTCCAATTTTAGAAAAATTCATTAATCAAAAAAAGTTTCTGTTATCGAAAAGACATACATAATTTGATAATATTTTTAATTCTTCAAAAAAACTACATAAATTTATCAATTCCAGAAAATAAAAATATCAACTTTAATTTTTTCAAACCTTTATGGAAATAAATAAATTAAACTATTTGAATAGTTTTTACTTAAATTTCCTATATTATAATATACAAAATTTTAATGTGATACATACTTAATACTTGAATTATATTTCTTGAAAGATAAAATGTTTATTTAAAAGAATTAGTTAATTATATATTGTATAGAAAATTTTTTCTCACTTTCCAAATTTTGCCGCCCTAGAAAATTTGCCGCCCTGGGCACTAGCCCCGACTACCCCTAGTATAAATCCAGCACTGTATATATATATATATATATATATATATATATATTAGTTCCAACTTTGCTAATCGCGCCCATTTTAATATGCAGGTTTTCAAAGTGAAAACCTGCTAAAAACACTATTCACCAAGTAATTCAGTTCTAGTCTACGAAAATGAATATTATGAAAGTTCTACATCGTTTGTTGTCCACTGTATTGAATTTTTTATTACTCTAGCAAAAATATAAGTCATAATGAAACGTAAAAATCAAATATGAAATTTGTTTTTCCGCTACAACTTACTGCAAATTGTCTACAATAAATTATGAGTCACAATTTGTTGGTGTCACTTCCAACAATGAGGAACATTGTAGAACATTTTTATTGCTATTGCGTGTTTCCAAAAATTTTCCCAAATGTTTCTGAATGTTCTTCAAAATTTCTTTATGTTTCGGCAACACATGTTGACTGTTTCTACTTGTCACCCTTCAAGCTACGAGTCCACCGGAGGAACATTTTTGTTACTGTTCCGTGTTTCGGTGAATGTTCCTAAATGTTCCTTAAATTTCTTTATTTTTCGGCAACAAATGTTGACTGTTCCTACTTGTCGTCGGTTTCCATTCAGAGCGGTAAACTTCAAAAGAAAATAGGAAACACTTGTGAAAAAATCCGTGTTGCTATCGCAGTGGAAAAGTATCGAGAATGCAATTAGTAAACATTCGTGTCGCAGATTTTCAGTAAACGAAAACGAATAAAATTATAGCTACGTTTCCACAGGAGAAACATTTTTGTTGCTGTTGCTTGTTCCCGTAAATGTTCCAAAATGTTCCTTAAAATTTCTTTATGTTTCGGCATCAAATGTTGATTGTTTCTACTAAACAATAAGCAACTACTGAAAATTTTAGTTGCTTCAGTGGAAACAAGAAGTTTACTTTTGTTGCCATAAGTTTCTACTTTTGGCAACAAGGAGAAACATTCAGCAACAAAATTTTTCTAATGTTCCTCCGGTGGACTGTAGCTTTAGGATGTAAAAAACTGATAAATTTAGAAATAGAATTATAGTTATTAACGTAACAAGGCCGATATGTAGCAAATAACGGATGAGGTTGGATATTAGAGAGTTTTTGAGACCCTAAATTTACACGTAAATTACGTTTCGGTTATTCTGAGCGATGCGCAGAAGCTTTGGAATTACCGAGACGGTTATTAACACGATAACGTACTACGTTATCAACGGGACCTTAACGTTCGCTTAATAAACGTCCGTTATATTCCCGGTGTGACAAGTTTAAACGCGCTTGTGTTAAATTGTTACAAACTAAAAAAAATAGACTATTTAAACTATGATGAGTGACTAATATCATATTATAATTACTATCGTGCTAATTCTTTCCAAACTTCTTCCCTTGTATTAAAAATTCGCAAAAAATGTTATTTCTTACTCTTTGTGGCAGCCATCAATCGAGTCTGCAATCTGATGTTTGAGATTGACAGTTTCGGTATTTTTATTGGTTATGTCACAGTGCTATTTTGGTTTGTTTATTTGTGTAAATTGGCCTGCTTAATTTTTGATATTTTTTCAACAGTTTTTGTTCACTCGCCACAATAGTTAAAAAAAGACTACGATTTACAGATTATGAAGGATCTGTTACTTCTTAGAGTGGTTCTAAGTAATAATCCATTTGAAAACCCAGATATTTGGTCAGTGATTCAGCAGCACATTACCCTTATAACAGGAAAAATTATTTTCAATGAGAACAGTAAAATACATAAGCCTTCGATGCCTAAGAAATATATTTGCCCAAATTATGTAAATTCGGTTCATATCAGGGGAGTGTTACTTTGAGATTCCAATTGTTTTTGTCACAAGCATTCCTTTATTTTAACTCTGATACTATTTTAACGTTGGTAAAAGAAACGATAAAATGAGCATTTAATAAATCTTCACACATTCAAGAACAACTACTTACCAACGCCAAATTATTCTGATACAAGTTTTCGATAGCTGGAATGTTTTGTTAACTAAAACGCTCCATAGGAATGACACTTCTGAATGACCCCAATTTCTCAAACTCTCTCATTGAGCAAAGAACAAATTTAAGACTGGATCAGTAGAATTTAACGTTAAGTCGATTAAGGCCCGTGTGCATCGCGTAATGTAATTATTTTGAGGACGCAGAATGCCGGCTAAAGCCACGTCTGCTAAAAATGAATTACTGGCTTGAGTCCCGCAAGTGCAATTACTCTTTGGTGCGGAGACTTGTAATTTTTCTGTTACATTAACCAACGTAGACGCTATGTATCCTACGCCGGTTTTCGTTTCCATCTCTTTCGTTGTGAATGGGGCATAATCGACTATATATCTTCGCAATCTGAACTACAGAGCTAACCAGATTAGATAGGTACTAAAAGGTTTTAATGTCCTGTATTCACGAAGACACGATATATGAGAATATACAAAGGTGAAGCAATTAGAGAAACTAGAAATTTGTAGTTATTTTCACTAGTGTTTAATACATTATCACTTAATCTATTTACTTATCCTAGACCTTAAATGTATGAATTAATATATAAAACACTATTTTGCATCATTTTTCGTCATTGCCTAATAGTTATTTACGTACCACGTGCGTTATATAGATCCTAACGCCCGATGGGCGTTAGGATCTAGTAACGCACGTGGTGCATACAAGAATTTATTTTTCACGAAAAAATTATCTTATTATAATGAAAAATCGATTTTAAAATCAGTTCATTGCTCCTATACTTTCCATTTTCATTCTCATAGTAGGCATGTCATTTGTTGATATTTTGACGTTTGTGAATATTTTTGTCAGTAGTCTTATAGAAATAATTGAAATGGAGATGAATTTATCCAAGAATATCATAGAAAATGCAGCCAAAGCTGCGAATAATTCATTGCCGGAGAAACCCAGAGTCGTATACGACAAGGATTATGAAGTATTTAATCAATGTAAGTTGCTTCAGTTGTCCTCGTACAATGAGCGGGCGTTATGATACATAATGCCCTCTCATAACGCCCTAGGGCATAATGAGTGTATTTATAGCAACCGTATCTAAGGTAAAATCAACAAATAATATACAAGTGAAAAATAAACTTAATTTATATTCCCTCTCACGTAGTTTTTTCACAATTTTCAGTTTTCTTATGATTTTTGTTGTGTAGCTTCCCCACTATTGAAGGTACATACCTGAATAACGCAGACGCAGTTAATTTTGGAATCTCCAGATTTCAATAAAATTAACGTTGGGAGTTATAATTCTCCTGCCTTCGTGTCCAAAGCATAGTATCCCGCTAATGACATAAAAGGTAAGTAATTTCGACCAAAATTAATGCTCATGAAAGCAAGTTTATGTTAACCAATTCACCTCAGACAAAATAGAAATCAAAATTGCAATAGCTATATGTAATAATAATTTTAAAATACTTACCACTTACCATTTTTGAGGTAAGTGCATTAAAGTGTTTATCGAAATTATATACTGTTCTTGTCGGTCATAACCCAGCGTTTTTTGTAAGAAATATTATCAGAACTACATGCAGGCAAAAAATTCAGGAGGACATATCGGAGAAACTTCTCAAAATTATAAATTGACTTCATGAGAAGAAATTAAATGTGTTTAACAGTCGTCGTAGGCTCTTACCAGCAACCCTAACGATATTCATGATGTACATAATGTACTTGGCAGTTTATTGATAGTTGAGCTGAAAATGTCATTGTTTTTTCTCATCAATTAATTATAACTACGTTGTGATGTAGATGGCATATTAATTTTATCAGATGCCATTTATGATCTGTAAAACCGGCACCATATACATGTTTATTTTATATTATTTGTTGATTTTACCTACAGGTGGCTATAAATACACTCATTATGCCCTAGGGCGTTATGAGCTGGTATTATGGATCATAACGCTTGCTCGTTGTACGTGGACAACTGAAGCAACTTCCATTGATTGAATACTTCATAATCCTTGTCGTATACGACTCTGGATTTCTCCGACAATGAATTATTCGCAGCTTTGGCTGCATTTTCTATGATATTCTTTGGTAAATTCATTTTCATTTTCATTATTTCTATAAGACTACACAAAGAAAACAGCAATGACATTCACTAAATATGATGACAAAAATATTCACAAACGTCAAAATATGTTGATATTTTGACGTTTGTGAATATGACATACCTAATATGAGAAGGAATATGCAAAGTATAGGAGCAATGAACCGATTTTAAAATCAATTTTTCATTATAATAGAATAATTTTTTCGTGAAAAATA
Source organism: Cynegetis impunctata (assembly GCA_030704885.1). Lineage (NCBI taxonomy): Eukaryota > Metazoa > Arthropoda > Insecta > Coleoptera > Coccinellidae > Cynegetis > Cynegetis impunctata. The sequence continues at coordinate 9,145 of JARQZK010003757.1, forward strand.
AAATCTTGTATGCACCACGTGCGTTACTAGATCCTAACGCCCATCGGGCAACATTCGTCCGAATGTTACCCTCCGGGCGTTAGGATCTATAGGACGCACTTGTTACATAAATAACTATTTATGTTTTAAATATAGTTTTTGAACTGATGGAGGCATAAGTAGATTTTGAAGTAACAAAGCATATCGTATTACGAAATATTTTGCCAACAACGAAAATGAAAGTTTGTAGATTTCACTTACATCACCAGTGGTACCAAAAAAATCAAACTTTAGGATTAATTAAAATATATAAATATGAAAATTAAAATTTCGACTTTAATCTTCACAACCTTCGATACTTATTTCTTAGAAAAATTAAAAGAATACCAGATCCATGCATATTGAAAAATCAAAAGTTTTGATATTCTCAGGAATAATATAACAAGAGAGTGAGAATAAATTGAAAATAATTTGACAGATTTTTTCAAAACTTGTTGCCAGGCAATAGTCACGAGAGCCCGGAGGGCTCGAGTGGCTATTTCCAAATGGCAACAAGTTTGAACAAAATCTGTCAAATTATTTTCTATAATTTATCGAACTCGCGAGTTATATTTGACTAGATTATTTTTTGATTCAAAAATTTTTACAATAAAAAAGATCAATAAAACTATGATAAAACTATTGAAAAATTTAATTTAATTAATTATTACAATATAAGAAAATATCGTTGGCACATTGTGAATATATTAAAAGACTTAACAATTTAAATTAGTAAAATGAAAAACGCAATTATTAAATATATTTCGAGACTCATTATTTATTGAGGATTTGGAATTGCTTGTTATATTAAGTATTTCCTCCTGCGTGTTTTCTCTAAGATTATTTATTATATGAATGATGTTCTTGGTTCAATTGTAAGTATGGTTTAATCGAACTTGCAGAATTATGACCACTGACCTTGATTAGTTCTTGTTCTCCTACACCAGCTTTTGAAAGGTTACTTACTGCACTTGATCTGGCAGAATGGTTAGTTATTTTTTTAGTAACTGTGTCTAGACCTACTTTTTCTGCGGATTATTTCATCCATTTTGAAATGGAATTTATTCCCACAGGAACGTTTTTATACCAAGAACCATGAGTTTGCCAAACCGGATTTGGAGTAAGAAACAAGCGTTCGGTTTTAATATTTTCTTCACGTTTACCCAATAGTTTTTCAAAAAGACGAACAGGGCAAATATCTGGGTTATTTATGTTTGGAGTCAACCATTTACTATTGGCGCACCTTTGTGCTCCACCCTGTGCAGTTTTTGTAAATATGGGATTGTATTCAATGCGGCTAGTATTTAATCCCATAATGTCGGTTTCTTTTTTAAAATAATGAACTAAACATTTTGTAGCTTCTCCTCCCCTCCAAGCTTCATACGAAGCAACGTGAAAAAACTTTCTTTGCAATCCACAAGGTATATCTTCGTCTCAATAGTTAAAAATTTGTGCCACCGAACTTTGTTTGTGCTTCTCAGGATGTTTTTGTAAAATTTTTCTTTTTGCATCTCTTGCATCTCGAGCATTTTTGAATTCTATATCATGGAAAGGATCAAAGGACCTGTTATACTTATTAAAGTAAAGTTCTTGAACTAATTTTGCCGTTTTATTCCACATTGTCTTCATTACTGCTTCTTTATAATCATTTTGTAGTAGATTGATCCAGAATATAATTTCTTTCTTTGGTGAAGGTCTTAAATTGACTCCATATAGACTGATTACTTATTAGAGTGTTTTTCGAAGTAGTTTCTAAAATATTTTTGTTATTTCTGCATCAGAAAAGGTACTAAAGCGATGATTTTCATCCATTTTATATATCGCGTTGATACAATTAGGAAATTATTTTGACAACTCTCTGACACTTGCTAAGCAAATAAAAGCTACAGTGATTATTCCCGAGAATAATCACTATAATGATGACATCATTGGTTAAAACTTACTCTTGTGACAAATAAAGAAGCATTTCATTGGTTTTAAGAAACGTCAAAAAATAATCGTCAGAATAAAACACATGAGAAATGAATTAAAATTTATTTCAAACATTGTAGTACGCTTTTACCTTTAAAAATTTCTAGAATTAATTTTGTTAAAGCTATAACATACCAAATCTCTTTGAAATATAATTGGTATGTTCTTAGCTATAGCTTTCAAGTAATAGTATGTGAGTACTTATATTTGAGTTAAATCTACCGTGATTATTTTTTTCTTGTATTTGGTTTCATAAAGGATTGTAACACAAACCATTCTAATATTTCATTTTAACTGCTTCTTTCAGACAAAAATACTCAATTAAGGTAAGAACACTTAAACCTTCATCCGAATTTACATGACCCCTGTAAGTATCTGTCCTGATTTCATTCATAATTACATTCGTCCAAAGTTTGTTGTATAATGAATTATTGAATTGTTTTTCCGATTTCCAGTTTGAGAAAATACATCTGGAGCTTTCTATTCTACAAACATTACAAAGAATTATATTATGATGAATCATCAGTTCATTCATTCTGCACGAACGAAAATGGTCGATTAAAATCTCATAAACGTTAAATGACTGTTATTTTCTATAGAAGTGACGATTATTTGTGTTAGAATTCTCTTCTTTGTCTCTATTTCGAATATACGGAATAATAAAATATTAATTAGGGTTATTATTGTTTCATCAATCCGTGGGAATACTTTCTTGAATCTCTGTTATGAAGAGATTTTCTCACAGAGATTGCTACTGAATGTAGTATTAGTGCAATAGTTATAATTGTTTCAGTTAAAAAAACATTTTCTGTAAGTGTCGTTTTTAGGGTCTACATCACGTGCAATTTCATCAATCGTTTGCCTCACGTTTTTCAAGAATTGTGAAGAAACCAATGAAATTTTTTCGCATTACAAAATCATTATATCATTACAATATTGCAGTGAAAAAAATCTAAGACAGCTTCGATTTTGTTTGTCTTCTTCGTGTATCTCAATAGGAACTTATGATTTAACATAAATAATATAAAAATATTTACACATTGTCACTTCATCTCAACTCTACAAACCGTCTGTTTTCTTCTCAATGTAAGAGTAACGAAATTATGACACAAGTATAAAAGAAAACGAGAGCAGCAGAGTTCCATCAATGAGGTCTTCTAACGAATAGAAGCATAATATATATATATATATATATATATATATATATATATATATATATATATATACATATATATATATATATATATATATATATTATATATATATATATATATATATATATACATATACATATACATATACATATACATATACATATACAGGATGATTCATTAATATGTGTAAATATTTTAACGGGAAAATTTTGA